>OY992771.1:3605000-4205000 GCA_963921325.1 Logfia minima | reverse complement strand
CATTCTATTTTTGCGAATTTTTTTTATTTTTGTCAAATCTTCACTTTCTGTATAAATTTTTATATTTTATGCCAAGATATGTATGCATGTACGATTTGATGTGAAATTATGTCTGTATGTATATTTATGTGAAATTATGAGTACTCAACATTTTATATTTATAGGTATATTATCCAAGAATGTTGTAATGACTTCTTAACGGTGAAAAGGAAAAGCTAAGCTACGGTGTTGATGTAGATGATCCCGACTTATATAATAAAGTCAACACCTTAAATTTCATTTATCTATTAAAAATAGTCAGTCATTTGATTTATCTATATATATATATATATTATATGGGTGGCGATTAAGAGGGAAGAAAAAAAATTAGAAAAGGAGATAAGCAAATCTCAACCCTTAATTTCATCATAAATGAATTTTAAAAATCACAAATAATTTCAAATTTTAAGATTCATCACAAATGAATGTTAAAAACATTTATCTATGAAAAACTCAAGGGCTAAGATTTGTTTCCCTCCTTCCCGAAGATTTGAAACTTCCCTATGAATTATTTCCCTATATTATATATACATATATTGTTGGGTCAGAGACCCCACCGAATGTAATTTATAGATGACAAATTCACTTAAGTGTTTTTGTAAGTTCACTGCATTAGTTTGCAGTGAACAATTAGAGTAGAAAGGAGGAACTGTCGTTGATCAAACCTGATCAGCGAACAGTAACACTTAATATATTTCATTCTACTCTAATCACTGCATGTGTTAGCAGTGATTCTCTTGTAACTTGAAGTATTCTTAAATAACTTCATCACTCGCTGATGAGCACTTAACCTTCAGAGTTACAAAAGGCTATCGCTGAAAAGAACAAGTAGCATCTACTGAAGTCGAAGACTGAAGACAGAGACAGAGAGCAGTACATGATGTGGAAATCATTACTGCCCTATTAACCAGCGGTTCATGCCTTTATCTTGAAAGTACATTGGGTCTGACAAATACCCAATGTACAATAGAAGGTCAACTTATGCAGCATACAAGAAAACGTGCATATCTTTTCAAAGATATGTACGAGCACTTATTGTACATTTGCATTTAATTCCTTGTACCTTCTTCTGTAACCTAGGATTAAAGTAATGTGTAAACTTTATTCCTAGGTTGTACTGTCACTTTCAAATACTGGAAGTTACTTTACTGCACCAACTAATATGGTGTTGACACGTGTTGTACTTATCTCTCATTGTATGAGAGTATAAATACCACACTCAACAACCATATTAAAAGTCCAGAATTTTGTATTCAAGATCAACTAGTGATAAAGCACGTTCCCACTCTCTAGTGAACCAAGTGCCCTCACTTATCTGTTAAGTGTTGATCACTAAGCCTTATTAGCGAGCTATTTGCTGATAAGCTGTTGAGATCAAATTTTTCACAAGTTAGTTTACTTAGACTTGTCTGTCTTGTCTATTTCCGCAAGTAAACTTTGTAAAGTATTCAATTGATTCATATCAATAAAAAGAAAACTTTAAACTTGAATTTGTTGTCTATTTACATTTGTTGTTAGTAGTTAAACGTTTTATTTGACAACTGGGACCAACATATATTATATGTATATATATTATAGAGGCCTAATCCTTCAATTTTGAGAAAAGGGGGAAGTGCTGATCTGACCATTGATTTCATCAATTAAGAACTCCATCATATGTTCTATGTTTCATGTTTTGATTTGCTCTATTTATAGGGACGAGGGTAGTTTGGTCCTTTTACTCTATTTTTATTAATTATGTAAATACATGTACGAAGTAGTTTCTGTTTGTTCTTAGCTCAATTCCCATAAACATTCAATCACCCAAACTCAATATCATTCTCAATTCTAGTACAGTCAATTCCTAATTGTTGTGTTTATGATTGAATTACTTTTCAATTATAATTTCAATTGTTCATGATTGTGATTTTTCATAGATTTCACTTCTTCTTTTTTTTTTTATTCCGCTTCTTTCAATTTTCATTATACATACGATTTTGATTCCTTTTTTATCGATTTGTATCCTTCGTGTTTAGGTTTAATCATTATATACATTCGTTATTCTTCTTCGCGATTATGGATGTTAATATGTACTGATGAAAGTTAAGATATTAACTTAATGCACAAACAAATGGACTATTAAATAAATATAATATTATGATACATTCACTAGCTATTTTCGAAGTTAAAGGCTCATCATCACAATTACAATACAATCTTATAATACATATATGTACAATAACACAATTCATTGGCTAATTTCAATATCTCAGTACATATAAGATTCATCCTATATAATATTAACATTCGTCATCTCCAATTTATTATCTGAGCACCAACACAATCATATTAATAAATACAACTCAAAAAAAAAAAATTATAGAAATATTTGATTTGTGTATTTCTTACCAATTTGATCTTCATGGACTTTTGAGTGATACTTCATCGACTTTTGACTGACATTCATATTTTTCTTCAGTTTTTCTTATCTTTCATGATGCAATTGTACCTTCAACCCTTATTTTGGTTCAATCGACGTTTTTATAATGAATCTCGTTCACTAATCGGCGTTATGTTTGGAGTTTGTTGATCGGATTTTGATTTCTGAAGCCCTAATTTTGCTGAAATTGGGGATTTTGAGTGATGCTTCATTGGCTTTTTCCATTATCAGGTGAAGATTCCGTCATTACTAACGATTGATTTCGTGACGAATAATGAATACACTGCTTTTGAAATGAGTATTTCTATTTCATGATCTCTTTCAGAATTTGAAGCCCTAATTTCTCAATAGGAATTGGCGGTATTTATCCCGCTTCTCTTTTTTTTTAGTAAATATTATGTTTTTAATTAAACTAATTAGTAAATTACCATAATGCCCCTTTGCGTTTTTTTCAAATGAAGTGATCTAATGACTGGAATTCACTTTCCCCTTCCCTTAGATCAACACTTCGTCATTGATCACACCCCATAATATATATATATATATATATATCAGGTCACATAAGTCTAATTACAAAAGTTAATCATAATGGAAGCTATTTGTTTATTTGATTCATTGGCTTATTAATATGTTTATAACACTATTTTATTTTTATTTAATAAATATAACCATATCAAGTCTACTAATTACTAAACAATATAGTCTTTTCGGGTCAAGCCAATCTGCATCCTGTATGTTATCCATCTTGTTTGATCTGTTTATAATATTTTCTTTTTATATCAATAGATGATAGATGATGATTCGTTGTTAATATCCATGGGCATTTGTTAGCATAATTTACTTTGCAGGGGCTGCCGTCAGTGCACTTGGACGGATCTATTGCTTTAGTAGAACATGTTGGTACTTGGTATGCACTTTTTATTCTAAAAAGCCCTTCCAGCAAGCCTACATGGAAATTGTATTTTATGTACCTCATAAGACAACCTCAGAAGCATTTTTCTTTTCTTTTTAGGCCAAATGGTTGATTATAAATGCAAAACTTTCTGAATTTAACCATGTGTTTAACCATGTGCTTCTTGATAAGAATTTAAATGCAAAACTTTCTGATTTCGGTTTGGCTAAGCTTGATGAAGAGGACAACACCCATATGTGTTGCTAGCACCTAGTGAGCCATTTTAATGCTCACTATACTTTATTGTTTTTTGGTTTTGCTAGTTAACCATCATTCGAAACTATAGGTGGGAAATATGCCGGTTGGGTAGTGTGTTAAAAGAGGCAATTCTCTGCTTGACCCCAAACTCTTCTTCCAGCTTTTTATTTTCTATAGATGGTTATGTTGTAAACCCAAGTAGACCCATCCATCACTAAACGGGTCAAAATTGTTAGTATTATTCAAATTGTAACAATCAAACATCAAAATTTCTTTTCTTCACAAATTTCAGTGGATATATGCCTCTTGAATACGCATTGTGTGGTGCTTACCTCACTGATAGAGCAGACGTCTATAGCTATGGAGTTGTCCTATTAGAAATCGCGAGTGGAATGGCTAACATTGCTGACGGGGGAAAGGAAAATAAGGTTGTTCTTGATCAGGTAACATGAACCTTTTTTAACTTGTACTATATTTGCATTTGTTCTATCCTTATTTTGAAAGGTAGCAAAATCGCTTGCAAAAGATGTTTCAGGTCAAACGTGTCCTTTCTTGTACAGATCCATTCATTACTTATACTACTTGAAAGTAACTAATGTGTTAAAAATGATTAAAAGATATGTGAATGATAACCTAATTTTATATATAGATTGATTTAGAAGTTTATATGCATTAAAACTACACTTTTAGCTACTTTTAGCCCATTTACCGATTAACTATTCTTTGCTATTTACTTGACCTATTTGACTTAATGGAGATGAAGCATAAACCATACTAACACATTCATAAGTAAATTGGTAGATAAACTCGTAGTTCCATCTTTACTTAATTAATTCTCGTCTCTTTATCATAACCAAGGGCAACCCAATCTTGGTTGTTAAGGCAGTTGACTTCGATTCGAAACTACCTTTTGCTACTTAAATTGGTATATTATTAGGTGCATTAGTCTTCCCAAAATATTAGTCTTCCCAAAATCATCGTATAAGATCTATGACATGCACAGCCCACAGTTCCAGTCAGCCTCGGTATTATTAACTTCAAGCTTACTCTTGAGCATTTTCAGTATCATGGTAGTAGATTTTAATGATTTTAAATCTATTATTGTTTCTGTTTGATTCATATAATTACCTTGCTATCTTTAAGAAGCTCAAGTCTTTTGATTACTTCATTGCTTCGTAAAAGTTACAGTAATTCTACTGATGGAAAGTACATTATACACATCCTAGTTAGTTTTGATTAAAGCATACCTCTTTCATCATTTCATCAATCACATAACAATTTAGTAGTATCTATGGTCATTTAAAATCACCTAATCTATTTTATTCCGACGCCAACGGTTAAATATTCACATCCTTTGTTTCAATGTGAGGACTCTAGAGCAAAATCAATAGAAAATCTACCCAGTTTTAATAGCTGACACATACGGACTGGACGTAAATTGCAATTAAATGTTTAAAATATTACTATATTAGCCACAGTTTAAAGATAGAATCGGACCATGACCATCTGGTTGAAAAGTCATTAGTCGTTGCTTGTTATGGAATCCATTATGAGTACAGGGGGCAACAGGGGCAGGTCGCGTGGGTTGACCTGCCAAAAGCCCGAAACATAGAAGCATCAGAAATTGAATACAAAAGAGTGACTATTGATATCCTGTATGTTAATGGCTTCAGGGTCCTAAACAACCATGGATGGCTGAAAAAGAAAAGGCTGCTGCTGAAGAAAATACTAGAGAGTCGGACAGCCGATATCATTTCCTGCATAGTTAACGCCCTGTGGATATTTGTAAAGTGCAAAGCTTAAACTTACTTTCATTCATTGACACCTCCGTTTTTGTAGGAATATAAAATTTGCTTTTTTGTTGAATGTTAACCAGGCAGTGTATATTCAATGTTTTTCAATCTCTTATTCATTTAATGAAAATGATTATGATTATGCCTCTCTTGTGTGGCTGGTTTCCAAAACCTGTACCTAATAAACCACCAAGGACTTCTTCTGTTTTTTGTTATAAGTTTGATTGCTAAAAATGCAAAAATAAAGAAAAGAACTGGAGAAAGAAAAAGCAAATTGTATCTGGATCAGGATACTCTTTTAGCAGGTGCTGATGGCACTGGCTGGTCTACTGGTCCAGGTGGGTTCATCATAGGCTCATGTGAGATCAACTTCTTTTCTTTTTTCTCAACAGCGGTGGCGGACATATAGTAAGAAATTGCAAACATGCTGTGAAATAGTTTCAGTTTGGACGACACAACATGGCAGCCGTCAAATAGGTTTGCAACAGGGTGATCAAATGCCAAGAGCAGAGCAGATAAAACTTCTAGCCTAAATGCTTGATAACTTGGATCTCTACATTCATAGAACCACATTCTTAGATTTTTGCAGTATATTTTGTATTTTTGCAGTTTCTGGTGAATGTGGCAAAATGGGCAGGGTAGCTAACGTGTCAAGACGGGTTGGATCTATAGACGATCCGCCAACAGTTTTTGTCCACTATTTGAATTGTTTAAAAAATAAATATATTAGATATGATTCTCGTAAAAAGTTTTATGACCACAATGATCCAATTTCTTCATTGAAAAGAATTTAGTTCATAGACCCGGTTATGCATTGCTCTACTCTTAAGCCACTCAACATGTTAAACCTGTTTCCCTATCTGTTAATTAATTGAATTTTAACCAATTGAAATATAGTTTGAAATATAGAATTTATAATATATATTCCAAATAAACCCGTTTTTGGTCAAACTGTCTGAAGTTGCCATCCCATTTACAAAAACCTATGCTCCTATTGGTGTTTTAAGGCATCCTAGTGTTATAGTTTGTAATTTCTCTTGTTGATCATGTATGTGTTGCATTTTTTGATTTCAGGTTGTCCCTGCAGCTTGTCTAAGGTTCCTGATGATATGACGTTTTCACACAACCTTCGTTGGACATATTTGAAAGTAACACAGGAGTAAAGGATTCAATGTCCATCTATCAGAACACATAACTAAGTATAGTTCTTCTTTGAGTACAAGAAGATAATGTACTCTACCAAGCAAAATAAGAGTCTATTCAATATATTTTGTTTGATTATATGATCTGTTTACCTGCCCATGCCACTTGACTTGGAAGGACGTGGCAGGTATGTCTTTGCTAGAATACAATGGAAACGTGAACCCTTAGTACAGATTACATAAGAGGTGGCCATTTCAACCCATTTACGCATGAATGGGATAATTTTTATCTAAAACTTCTAACAGGTTGAAAGTCGTTCACTTTTTCTTTTTAAATGCATACGACCTCTTAAATCATTTAATATAATTATTGCTGTAATAGTAGTGTTATACGTTGGCTACAATTGTTTTTCTCTCCTAATTTATATTCTGCGGTCCATTAACTCCTTGAACCTTCATATTCTTCTAAGTTTATATGCCTTGTTTTACAGGAATGGTCAGTTAGTGTAACTTTATGGAGATACCGTTTGTTACTTGGTTGGAATGCTGGCTTCTTTTGGTTCTATGATCTTTCATCTTTCACGTCAACCCGTTGGAGGCATGTTTTCACAAGCCAGGTTTGACGGTTCTGAAGAGTCTTATATAAAAAGGCTTGGGTTTTAAGTCAACTTGCATATACCTTTATATTTACCGGTGGTTTTACCAACAAATTAAACATTCATCATACACCTTTTTAATCGGTAACCAACTGGAAAAAAAAAAAAAAGTAACTTCATATTATTAGTTAACATCTCACCTGAAGTGCTGTATATCAAATTAGTTAATAGTCAATGAACATAAAATAAAATGCTGAATAGCTGAAATACTAAACCAAAATACCCAAACTCAGCTTATCTATTTTATGTAGTACACCAATTTAGTTTGAACTCAACAGGATACAAGGGTGTCGACCCGTCACCAAAACTTCTCCAAGAACTTGTGGGTCCATTACGATCAGGAGACCGTATTATTTCAACATCTTTCAGGGAATCATGCCAATACCCCTTTCTAAGTTTCTTCTCCATAATGTCCCTTACCATTTGCTTGAAGTAGTGCATGCCTTTGAGAGATGTCTTTACGTAACTGGGATGACATATCGTAAAAAATGCATCAAAAAAGTGCAAATATTCCGAGAAGCTTGTGTCTTGCTGATATGTTTTAAATGATAGTTGTTGCATGTTTGTAGCCGGAACTGGGCCCGTTATTCTCAAATCAGCCAGAACTGGGGCCGTTATTCTCAAATCGTTAATGTCGGTGATTATTTCAATGTCAAACTCGCTCGATAAATTGAGTGTTTCCCTCAACTTAAGAAAAAACGAAACATCAATGCAACTATGTAACTCCAATTTAAGCTTAATATGCTCGGGAACAGTGGTTCGAAACAAGAGAGTTGGCAATATCTTGCCAACATAACAGAAAAGAGGTACATTTGGAGCATAAACTTGTAAGTTAAACGGCCTACTTACTGACAATTGTAGGGTCAATCTCTTCACCGTAACACTTGTGATATTCAAGATTTTGAGCGTCCAAATCCACATTTCAAGGGACAGACTCTCGAGAAAAGGACATTTGGAATTAATCATGTTGAAAAATGCATCATCCATGATCACGCCACCAATATGTAAATGTGTCACGCGTCTTAATGTATGGGTCTTGCATGGTAGAGGTTTCCTCCGTTGCTCAAATGTGGAGTCATAAAAAACCAAGCGAAGACTTGGGACATCATCAATTTCCAATATATCATTTCGTCCTTTTGAAGTTATTCTCAATTCCCGAAGAAAATGAAGGTTTTTAACCTTGATTTTCTGCAACCCCTTTTGAAATAAGAGTTCTATCTTCTCAAGTAAGATACAAGTAGACAATAATTGTTCAAGTACCTCTTCATGTATGTTCACATTTATCAACTTTAATACTCGTAACGACACACAGTTGATCACAGGATTGCTATTGATCCAAAGGGAACCGATCATCCTAGTATCAAGCTTTACACTTATTGTATTCAGGTTTTTACCAGAGAATATCTCATCTGTCAATGTAAATGAACTTTCGTAACACCAAATTGTGAGGTAAAGCTTCTTGACACTACTTTTGGAAGCTAGCAACCGAATCCATTTTTCAGCAAGAGAAACTGATTCTTGGTTATTAATGTTGATCTCAAGACAAACACTTTTTATCGGTAAGTTGTCCCGATGATACCTTAGCAGAGTGCGATCTATATATTTCATGTACTTTATTTCTTGTTCCTTAGAACGACATACAGATTCGAGAAACCTGAGGGTAGAGTTGGTAGACCAAGCATGTAGCCATGACTTGGACAAGACACTGGTGCGGGCGGCTTCTTTTAGCGGCAAGAACGATTGTATAGTGTCGAACAAGAATGTGACATCTTCTAATTGAGGGCTGTTCCTCATCCATTTCTCCATCTGTGGTTACCAAACCAAAATATAAATAAATAAAAAAAATAATAACAATAATCTACAAAAATTTATAATAACTTAAATATAGCCAAAACAGAGATTAAAACTTAAAAGTGGCTAAATTCAAAACTCATACTATAACCAGTCTAAGACGAACTACACGATTCTTGTAACCTATACGGTATAATTTTACACCACAAGCATGCATATAATAATAATAATAATAATAATGATAATAATAATAATAATAAAAACAATAATAATAATAATAATAATAACAATTAAATAATAATAATAATACTACTAATTCTTTAAGTACTTTTTCTCCATAATATATAATAGCCTTTTGTATTTGTACTAAATCCTTGTCTAATTTTAATAAATCATCAGTTTCTTCTTACAATAAAAATTCACTATTATTCATTATGATGATTTGTAAACCCAGTCCGTGTTATCATAAGCATAGTCGGAATCAGTTTATTTCATATGTATCAAAATTAAAATTTTCAACATAAATATAATTATCAAAAATATCTTCCATTTGATTATTACATTGTTCAATAATTAAATATCAAGTTAAAAGTAGCTGATATTAGTGTATTAAAATCTAAAAAGTTAAAAATATCATCTAACCCTTCGTCGTAAAAAACTGAACGGCTCCGATAATAATAATAATAATAATAATAATAATAATAATAATAATAATAATAATAATAATAATAATAATAATAACTATTTGTGGTGTGGATATTACTTTTTGTTTTTTGTTTTTTTTCAAAAGGTAACTCATGAATTTGGCATTAAAGTATTTAACGTAGCTCATCCGTTTTCTGTGCTTTTCGAAAGAAAAACAATCCGGTTTCTGTTTGTCACCTATTAACTAACAATTCAATAACGTTCTAATAAATAAAACACCCAGTAATTCAAAGCTTTTATTAATTAAGGATTTACCTTGAACTCAACGTACCAAATCGAGAAAACAACTTGTCTTCGACGTCGTTAATGCAGGGAGCTAATTCTCTCTTAAAGTATCCAAAAACTTTAAGGGTTTTTGGTTTATATAGAAATAAACTTTAGATAATGAGAACCGAATGGTTTTTGTTTAAATATACTTTTAGGGCTCATCTCTAATTAATTAATACTAATCAGATTTGTATCCTAGAACTAAAAGGATTTTGATAACAAATAAGGGCAATAGTTAAATTTGCTTTAAATAAAAATAGGTATTAATTAAATACGAATGTTTCAATATTAACAAGGAATATGTGAATCATAAACAGAAAGAATGTTATAATGCTTTTAAATACAGATGTTTGTTAAATGCCTCATTTTTAATATACGGTAATTTTAACTAGTGCCTTCAGGGTAATTTGTTATCGAAACTCTTTTACTCGATGATTATGAATGGTTGTAGTGAGTATTTTTAACTTATGCGTTGCAGTTGAAGAATTAAAAAAAATATTTTCATATACATGATATAATTCTTATTTTAGTTAACATTTGATTTCATTAATTAATCTTATATATTTCACTTAGAATGATCGACATAAGATGTAAGATGCATAAAATTCAATATAAATTTTTATCACAAATAAAATTTTACATTAATATCTTTTAAATATGATTAGATTAGTTTTGGTGTGCATAACTAACTCAAGTATTCATAGGTCGAGTAAAATAAATATTTAATAATAATATATAATTAATAATAATAATGATTATAATTACTTAAGATACTTGGTGACATGATAAAAAGTGATATAATTTATATTATCATATATGTCACATTTAACAAAAAAAAAATTCAATTATAAAAAATGATCAAATAAAAATGACAGTTGCCGTTAAATAAAACACACCAAAGTTGTATTTTTTTTTATTATATCGAATTAAGTGATTATTTAAAAGACGACACATTGATTAACCATGTGTTTGAATTTTTTTGGAAACTATGTAAATGCATATTACAAAACATACGATTTACAATTATAACTAAAATATAGTATTATTCTATAGTTTATATTTTTTGATGATATAGTAAAGAGACCACTATTTTAACTAAAATCATTACATTTTAGTCATTTAAAATGAATATCTCAAAATTATATAACTTTGTAATCACCAAAGATTTGAGATAAAAAAACACATACACTATTCATTGAAAAGTTGTTTACTTCCTAGTAAATAAAGAGGTTTTCAATGAGTATGTTTACTCCGAGTGTTGTGGCGGAAATTTTTATTAAATATATTTTGACATGTAGAAATAAAATATTTACATTAAGTTTGAATATTTAATTAATATCAAATTAATATACTTTTAATTACTTGTAAACTTTGAACATGTTAATATTTAACAACAAAATGCGATATTATATTTATTATAAATGGAATGAATTATAGCTTTTAATTATAACAAAACTAAAAATATTATAGTGACACATATTATTAATTTTACTATGTAAAGAACAAAATATATTACAGTTTTTAGTAAAATATTTAAGGCTAACATGTAGATAAGAAAGATTGATTTTTATGATACAGATAGATATTTTACCTAATATAAAATATATTTACAATAATAAATACATGTCATTTGTGCTTTATATCAACAACCGTATGCAAAACTAAATATAATATTTGTTATGTTAAGTAAGGAAAGATGGTTTATTTTCAAGTTCAAAATATAAATTTTGTAGCTAAATATTTATGAAAGACCGTAAAGCATCTCTTTTTATACGTATGTCACCCCTTCTTTTATACTGAAAACCCCTTTTGAATTTGTTATATGAATATTTATATTTTCATAAACTTTATGTTAAATTGTTGAAATAAAGCGACAACCTTTTATGTAAAAATTGTTATATACAAACTTGCACAATATATAATTTTCTTTGATGATATCTTAAAACATTAATAGTTAAAACTTACCGTCAAAACACTATTTGTCTAACTTCATCAACTAACTTATTAACTTCAAAATCATATTTGTAAATATAATACATCATATCTTCAACCATTTCTCCATTTATGTCGTCCAATTTATCACCTTAAAAATAACCAATTTGTAGTTCATCCCATATCTTACAACTTCAAATATTTGACAAACGTAATATAAAGGAAATCGCTCTCTAAACTCAAATTAAAATTTATTATTTAGGTATATCAAACGATTCAAATGAAATTCGGGGTATTAGCTTTGACCGATATTGAAAATAAAGCTTACTCAAAAAGATAGTGTCAAAATACGGAGTAATTTTTATTAAACTTATAATATATTTTTATCATTTAAAGAATATATTTTATAAAAATATATAACTTTGTAAAAAAAAATTATTATTCATCGAATAGCTGTATTTACTCCTAGTAAATATAAAGGTTTTCAATTACCTGATATTGTTTGTCTAGTAAGTGTTGAAGAGTAGTATTTATTCATCTTTGAGTTACTATTTCTTTCGCATTACTTTTATTGTTTGTAATGACACACTTATTATTGAAGTGCAATAATATTATATATAGAGTTAATACATAAATTAATTATTGCACTTTATCAAAAAATTCAATTTCGTTACCGAACTTTCATTTTGTTCAATTGAATTACTATACATTTAAATAATTGATTAAAATGTTACTTAAGTTTCTAATCATATCTACATCACCAGTTTGTCTACCTCACTCATCCACATCATATCACGTAATTCAATTAATGTCACGTCAAGAGACAAATTAGTTACAGTACATTACGAAAATGTTAGCGAACTTTTTTTGTCAATCATCACTTTGTTGTAGAATGATATCCTATTTTTTGTTTCATCAGATGACTTATCTTCTCTTGACCATTTCTCAAATTCGAGTATAGCTAATACATCTTTTCTTCATACCATCGATTTGACAATTCAACATCAAGCAGAAACTAACGTAATTTAATGGCTGAGAAATCCTGAATTGCTTGTAAATGTGGTCAATTGGCTATATGTTGCATTTCTTAGACATGTAACAATCCAAGCAGAGGTTTTCTTTGATGCCCGAATTTCATTATATAATTTATAATTGGAAGGTAATGTGGTTAAATCGGTTTGCTAAACGTTATGTTCTTTTTAATTATTTGTTTATTATGTATGATCCAATAACCAACTGCAATTTTTAGGTGGGTAGATCTTGATTTACCAATTATCTGGTATCAAGAAAAGATGTATTAGCTCCATTCAAATTCAAGAAATGTTTAAGAGAGGATAATTCATTTGATGAAACAAAAGAATATGAGATCTTTTTATAACAAAGTGACAATTGTAAAAAAAAAAAAAAAAAAAGATCGGTAATGAAATTGAATATTTTCGTTAAGTACACTGACTAAAGTGGATATGATTAGAAGCTTAAATAACATTTTAATCAAACTATTTAGATGTACAGTAATTCAATCGAACAAAATAAAAATTTTGTAACGAAATTGAACTTTTTGATAAAGTACAGTACTAATTTGTATATTAACCCTTATACAAATCAAAATTAGTAAGCAGCTACAGAGAAAAACAGGGGACTGGCTTTATTCTTTGCCTAATTAATTATTCTTATTTTTTTTAAGAGTCATATTTTATCAATGGAACACAAACTTATAAAAACAAAAGTAAGCTAACTCGTCAGATTTAGTCAACATTTATACGAGACTATTCCGTACAAGACCTTTCTCCTAGAACCAATACTTGTTGCACGTTCATTGCTGGAAATCAGAACCTTCTTCTTAGAGCATATATCAACATAAGTAATCATTTATAACCGACGTTTAATGTATAAATGTAAAACGTTTTGATCAACAAGAATATCCAAATAATCTTGATTCACTCAGTAGCAATGGTAGAAAACAAGAGACTAGAAATTGTTACGGCGTCGTAACAGAAATTTTGTAGTTATGGAACAAAAAGCATGTGCATTAGCTTGTTTCAGCACAACTGTAGATTTTTATGTAGATCTATTCAACAGAACACGTGTGAAACTTTTATGTAGATCGGCCTGCTTCTCTTCCCTTTCGCATTCTCTGGTACCCAAAATAAAAGTGAATATCTTTAACAGATTAATAGTAGCATTCATTTATACGATTACTAGCGGCAAATTAATAAATTTACATACCATCCTTTCAATAGGTACTGTATATTTTGGCACCTTGTAAGAATTGTCTGTGAAGTTAACACAAGTCCCAATTTGTGGGATCAACACGAATACCTTAATTCTAGTCCATAAAACATTAAAAAAATTATACTAATTCATATGATTACACAAACATGAACTTGAAATCAATGTAGGAACCTTAAAAACGTGTTTCATCTCCAAATGCCGTGCTAATGCTCCAACTGTGGTACACTGATACGACACCGACAGTGGGGTGCAAGGTCCTAATGATAATATCGTGTTTTTGCCCCTATACACAGAACTTCAGAATTCAGCCTTGAAATCCCAGTCGACATCCCATGATCCCTAATTTGCATAGTTTTAGAAATTGCAATGAACATTAACCGTTACTCCTCAGCCTCTTACAACTACATAAACCAGCTCTGCTCATTTGTCTACCTTATGTTTCTTAGAGGAAACCTTATGATCAATGATCACCAACTCTTTTTCTGAAGTTGAAGGTATCTCCAAGAATTAGAATTCTTAAAACAACTCTTGAATAAGTGAAATGAGAATAAAACATATATATATATACCCTATTATATTTACCGAGATATACATATGTCACATGAAAGGTGAAGTATTGAACAATGGAATTAGTAAATCAAATCATCAAACAGAAGATGAGAAAGTTCTACAAAGAATACCAATTTAGTTTGAAGTCAACGTAATACCTGTTTCCAAGAGTCGTTTCATCAGGAAAACTTATCCAATAACTTGTTAGGTCTTCCCAATTTCCAGTATGAGGATTTTTTATTTTAACGTCTTTAAGGTCAAACCAATACCCCTTTTTTCTCTTCTCCATCACCTCCCTCACCATTTGCTTGCAGAAGTACTTGTTCTTGAGATCTATGTCTTGACATGCCCTTATGTAGGTGGGATGGAAAATTGTAACAAATGCATCAAAGAAATCAAGGTGGTTCGACAAAGGTTCATCAGAAAACATTTCAAATGATAGCTGTTGGGCGTTAATAGCCAGAAACGAGTCCCTTCTTCTCAGATCATCAACGTCAACATTTATTGGGACTAAATTATCAGAACACTTACTTATTACTCTAATGTTCATTGGCGCCAAGAAATCAGAACTATTATTTACTATTCTAACATCAAACTTGCTTGATAAATTGAATGTTTCCCTCAGTTTACGAAAGTATGAACGATCAATTCGATTCTTCAACTCTAGCGTAACCTTAATTTGCTCAGGAGCAATGGTTGGAAATGAGAAACTAGGAATTGTGTTGCCCTCATAACATAAAAGTAGTAAACTTTGTACAAAAACTCGCACATGGATATGCCTTTTAGTCCTCAATCGTAGGGTCAATCTCTTCAATGGAACACATGTGATGTCCAAGTTTTCCAGCCTATTAGACGTCATTTGAAGAGTCAGTGTCTCGAGAAAAGGAATTTTTTCTTTGATCATGCTGAAAAATGTCTCCATATCATGTATGGTCATAACAATTGAACTTAAATGTGTTACTCGTGCTAATGAGTCACTGTTGAACAGGGTGTTCGGCCAACAGAGTGTATTGTAAATAAAACAACGGAGATTTGGGACATATTCGATATCCAACGAATCCGTCCCTGTTGAAGTTATTTCAAGTTTGCAAAGAAAATGAAGGTTCTTAACCCTAATGGTCTTTAAGCCCTTGCAATATAAAAGGTTAATCTTCTCAAGTAAGACACAAGTAGACAATAAACTATCAAGTACGTCTTCACTTATGTTAACATAATGCAACTCAAATACTCGTAGGTATACACATCGAATCACAGGAATGCTAGTGACCGAATAGGTATAGTACTTGGTTTTTACAATTAACCTATCTAGTTTTTCACCAGAAAAAAACTCATCTTGGAATGTGAAAGAATCAATGTTTACCAAAATTGTGAGGGAAAGTTCCTCTAGACAACTTTTGGAAAGTATGGGACGAATCCCTTTTCCAACAAAAGAAGCCGATTCTTGGTTAACGATATGCAGATCCAAACTAGGCATGGTAGACCAAGCATATAGCCATGACTTTGACAAGATCGAGGTGCGAGCGGCTTCTTCTAGCGGCAAGAATGATTGTATACGGCTGAACATATCCTTAATATCTTCTAATTGTGGTGTGTAGATCACCCTTTTTCTCTTCACCACCTCCATCTCCTAGTACCACTAATAAACCCTGCGAGTTTTGTAGAAGGTGCCTAATTAATTCCTAATGCAATACCCTAAAATCGATGTACGAACTTATTAGTTATTAGTTGTTAGTTATTACTGATGCTAGATTAAGTCATTAATAGGGGTTTTGATTTGATTTATAAAGATATAAAATCGAAATAATCACTTTCCATATTTTATGCGAGAAGATAAACCCAACAACAGCTAATTAAATCCTTTCCATATTACAACACTAATAAATGTTAAATTTAATACTTTTGATGATATACAAAACGGGCCCTCCTGGTATATATCATGTCAACTTCGGCCCATTTAAAATTATTTTTTCAAAATATTTGCTTATACTCAAAGTTTTCAGAATTCTCTAACACAACCCCATTGTTATTCGACAAAAAAGCTGAATAAAAACTAATCAATATTCTTTAGGTTAATCTATATCTATGTTGTTCTATAAGCTGCTAACCTCTATGTTCATAACATTTAAAATAACACACAAGTTAAAAGCATGACGGTCTCTGAATTTTTGTAGTCCGCAATAAAATATTAATTATGAAAATAAGGCTCTAAATAAAAAGCTAAATTATAGTACAAGGTTTACATTATATAAATTAACTCAATTTATTTGTTGGTGATTTTATATCACCAGTATAATTTAAGTGTAATGAGATTAAATTTGTTGACCAATTTGATCACAATGAATATTAAATAAGTTTAATTGGTGCGGAGTGCACACTTATTTTTATTCGTTTAATCTCACGGGGGTCTGGGGGCAGCGCCCCCGGTAGCGGGGTCCAAGGGGAAGAGCCCCTGGCTGGGGTCGATATTGCTTTAAAGAAAGTGTATCAAAAATCTGAATTTAGAATGAAAATATGGTTTTTTGACCCGCCTGTTTGGTAACTGTTTTTCCAACAGTTTTTGAAACGTTTGAAAAAATGATTTTTGGTCAGTTTTCTTCATACGCATTTCTGATACAGATTTCATAACACACAAATATTATGTTCTTGGAACATTGAGTATTATCCGATTGTACCATCGAAATACTTCAATCTGAAAGTGTTTCACGACTCTCATTGCATCCAAGTAATCGAAATCCCTATTTGCTAACATATGTGTGTATAAGAGACTCCGGACGATCTGCTATTTTGCCCACCCTAAAAAATCCATGTGTAAGAACATTGAAGGTTGTGAACAAACCACTACAATTATGTTACATATGATTCGATTAGGGTCAGCCGACCTCTTATTTATTATTTGAACTAAGAAAAAAAATTAATAATAATAGAACTAATATCAATGATCAAGAAACTAGTAAAGGAAAAGTAAAACTTCTCAATTACATGCAATTAGTTAAGGTACTTTGGTCACAACTTTGTTCTGTGTTTCTGTTTCACTTTGACATACTAAATTATGAATTTCATTTATAATTATTGACAAGAACTAAATTTTTCTACGGGTGAACAGTTGCAATTTATATTACTTATTGTTAGTGACAGGATCCAACTTCCTCTGAAACCAAGAGGTATTAGACAATCAAGAAAGAGGCTTTTACTGAAACAAACTTAACACATTAAAGATGAAGGAAATGTATACAAATCAAATTAAAATTGTAAATTAAATAATGGAACAAAGATGAGAGAGTTCTATTGACAGTGCCAGTTTAGTTTGTAGTCAACGGAAGTCAATCTGTCAAGAGAACTTCTCAGATAACAAAGATTTATATTTCAAAATCTTTCAGATCAGTCATTTTGTTTTTCTCCATTCCGCTTACCATTAGCATGTAGAATTACTTGTTCTTTTTTATCGTATATAGTTGTGTTTTTAACTTCTCAAGCAAAGGAAAAACGGTCAATAAGCTATCAAGTACGTGTTCACTTAAGTCAACATCAATCAACTCAAGTTCTCGTAGGGACACACATTAAATTAAGGGTTAATTCACCAAAAGTGCAACGTACTACCATAAAATGTTCTATATATACAAGCTACTCATTTTATTGTCTGGGTATGCAATAAACCGGAAGAAACCATTTCCATACTCCGTTTGTCCCGGTAACCGGATACCATGTTGCATACATCGATACAACATCTTCCAGTTTGTTGCATACCAAGACAATAAAATGGGTAGCTTTTATAAATTCTTGCTTGTTGTCCCGGTAACCGGTTACCATGTTGCATATATCGATACATAATTGTCCAGTTTGTTGCATACTTAGACAATAAAAATGGTAGCTTGTATATATAGAATATTTGGTGTAAGTACGTTGCACTTTCAATGAATTAACCCTTAAATTAATTCGAGATTACTAACGATCCTAATCAAACTCTTCATCACTCAAGAATATCTCATGTGGCAACGTAAATGAATATTCGTCAATTTTAACCGCGATTATGTAAAGCTCTTTAAGACTACTTTTGGAAACTACTTGTCGAATCCATTTTTCAACAAGACAAGCCGACTCCTGGTTCTTGATTTTGATGTCAAGATTGAAACGTTCAATTGGTATGTTGTCCCAAAAATACCTTAGAAGAGTACGGTCGATCAAATTCATGTACCCTCTTTCTTGTGTTTGTGTGACGTTTCTAGTAAACCTGAGGGTAGGAATGGTTGACCAAGCATTTAGCCATGACTTTGACAAAGACCAAGTGCGAACGGCTTCTTCTACCGACAAGAATGATTGTATATGTTGTATCAACTCCGTAACATCTTCCAATTGTGATGTGCGGATCAGCCTTGTAATCTTCCCTAACTCCATTAAGATCAAACAAAAACAAAGTCAATATATACAATTGATGACAATTTTTTAAGTATTAAAAGAATAATTATATAACACATATTTCTAAGACTACAGGGGCAAAAGAGGAAATTCTTTGTGGCTTATTAAAAGAAACCGCCCGTTATCACTATTTGAATATATATATATATATATATAGTTTCAATAAGAATATTTTAAAAATAAGAACAAATAAGAACACTTCATATCTGCAAATGTATCCTATAAATTAATAGATTTACATTCATACATCTCAAATATGTGGATAAAAATAGAGGCACATCCTTATAAATGCATAAAAATTGAAAAAATGATTGATACACGATTTTAGATTAAAAAAAATGTAGAATTGTGCATCAATCGTTTTTCTCAAATTATATACATTTTTAGAAATGTGCATTCATTTTTCTTTGCATATTTGAGATATACGAATGTCAATTCAATAATTTTGTCAAGTATAAGTGCAAATTTAAAGCGTTCTTACCGTTCTTATTTTTTAAATGTTCTTATTTGATATATACTCTATATATATATATATATATATGAATCATAGTGTAACTATTAAAACAGTGAATCATTGTGAAGCTTTTTCTTTCTAGAAAAGAAGTGAATCATTGTTATAAATCATGGTCAATGGTTGTGAAAAGATCATTGTACATGGATAATTAAAAATGGTTTTATGCAAATATTAACTTATTGTTGCAAGGAGTTGAATTGTGAATGTACCAATGAATTCATCTACTTAAAATCAATTTTGCAGCTTATAATATTGATTCCCGTTCTTAATTATTAATCATCTGTTTTTAGAGTTCAAAATTAAATGTCACTAGCAAAATTGGAGATTAGATAAGGAAAAGTTCCTTAAATAACGTAATATTTTGTAACTATCATCATTATCATTATCCCAATTATCTTTGATTAATATAATTATGTATAATTACCATGTTGCCCATAGATAACGTGGATACACAATTGGTTGAAAATCTTCCACTCGTTTCTTCTAAAAGTATTTCTTCCTCTTTTGATCCAGTTATGTTATGTTACTTAGATTATAAATCCGTCATAATGCGGGTCGAAATATTTGATCGATTTTTCTATAGAGTCTATAGACTTGCGATAACTCTTCGATAACGCCGAACGAATTTAATTTTTATAAATGAATAAAATATTGTGACCAATTTTTTATATAGTTTATAGACCCGCTATACTGCGAGATAAATTTTATTTTAATAAAATATTAAGGCCAAAATATTTGGTTGATTTTTTTATACAGTCTATAGACCTGGGGTAACGCCGGACGAATTTAATTTTTATAAATGAATGAAATGTTGTAACTGATATTTTTATATAGTTTATAGACCCGCTATAATGCGGGACAAATTTAATTTTAATAAAATAAATAAAATATTAGGGCCAATTTTCTTATATAGTTTATAGACTTTTTAATTTTTATAAATGAATAAAATATTTGGTTTAATTTTTAATTTAAATAAACACATATAATAGTTAAGGGGCTAAAAATGTAATTATACAAAAGAAACTAAGATCGTTAGATCATAAAGAGTGAAAAACAATGAAGAATTTAAATTTCTCTATAATATCCTCTTTTAATTATATATAAAGATACTATATCTTAACACATTTTAACACGTATTCTAGATAAGTAAAGTAATAAAAAAAAAAAAGTCAATCTAGTTTATTAGCTATACTAACTAGAGTAACCGAGTAAGTCAAACACAGCCATATTGAACAAAATCGCATCTCTTCGGCAGTTTGTGCCCGAGTATTATCCGTTCGTCTACACTCCAGTTTTCAAGATCGGGCTTCATGGCATAATGTATATGATTAGTGTCAAATTCACACGAGAATGACGGGCAATGCAGGCCCTATGTATATTGGTTGCTATGTATGCAACTTTTAATTTTGAAATACTACGTAATAAAGTATTTATGGGCTGATCATAGAAAGATTTGTGTAACATGACAACAAAAAAGTAATTAAATTCGTAATAGACCACATGTAAATAACATCGTAAAAATCTAATAAAACACGTTACCCCAACTAATTAATTAAAAACACGTACGGTAGATCGATAGAACATAAATTGCATTAGATTCAAAAGATTTAGGATTTAATGATCAAGAATATAACTAATCATATCCATCATATATATACTAACGTTGAATCACGCGCACAGCAGCGGATGAAGATTTCATATTTTGATATTGAGAGACAAATATTTAATGGTATTTAAATGCAATACTAATTGATATTTATTTAATGAAAGTGATTTTTATAATAGTTTAAATTATTGTAATTGTAAATTCAATATTATTATATAAAAGAATAAATAAAATATTTAAATGTATCATGTGAAATATAATATTAATTGAATGATTTATATGATTAATAAGTGAAGGGATAAGTGGAGGGATAAAATAGTAATTTTTTATATCCCTTTTTTAAGAATTAAGAAAAAGAGTGTTAAGTGCTTAATAAGAATTATAAATATGTAACATGAATAAAATATTATTGAATCGCATTAATAACTAAACATCCGTTTAAAATCAAGTTCATCATAACGTTATCATGGTTACAAAGTTGTACATCACTACCATAGAATTTATACATGCATATAACTATTTTAAGTATTTGTTTATAAAAAAAAAAAACCCTGATCATCATATTTTATAAATTAATGCATCAAAGCCTCCTTTTACTTATATAATCTCAAATGTAACTTTTATATTTCATATATAAAATGAGTTGAAACAACTATCATTTTGAGAACTACAAAGAAAACAAAAACAAAATCGGTTACTAACTTCTTAATAAAAAATGCAAACAAAATCACAAAAGAGACTTTCTTATGTCGTACATAATTTGAATAGAGTAATCACCTTTTTAATGCAAATAAATATATAATAATTTGTTAATAAAATTCGACAGCCAAAAAATACAAATATAACCAAAAAAAATGATGAATTTTCACTTCCAAAAGAAGGTTTTAAAAAGTTTAAAAGGAAGACAAAACAAATAAATAAATTTCATTCGCGGGAGACTGCACCTTAAATAAAAGGGTTAAGCTAGCTAACCCTAATAAAGGATGAGTTGATCCCTCACGAATTAGTTATGAGGTGAATATACTTAGTGGCATGTATTTCTAATAATAATTGATGAAATTTTTTTAAGAAAAATGTGTTTTGAATAGTTAAAAAGTATTTTTAAAGTTATACTTACGTTCTCACGATATTTAGCCTTCTTATTTGAACCATCATCTATACATATACATATATATATATATATATTAAGTACCAGGATCTAAAAAGAAAGAAATTTTGGGGGAGAAATGGAAGAAAGATATATTTAAAACTATGATTCAGAAAAAATAATTATGATTCAATAATAAATAAATAAAAATTATATGGAGCACAAACATTTTAGCCACCATACATCCAAATTTGATAATTCAATCACTCAAAATTCTCAAATAACAATTTAGTTATCTTGAAAACAAATTAAATTAGTTTTACTGACGATCGAAACAACGGGCAAAACAAATAGTTACGATGGAGCGTAAAGATTTGATAATAAAAGTGGCTTATATTTCCAACTTACAAATGAGGTTCCTCATGCTCCCGTATAACACCCTTGTAGACTTGTTTTTGTTAATTTGTACATGTCAGTTTATGATTCAAAGGTATCTTGTAGGCCTCTACTAAGAATGAGACGTGCTAACTATTACCATTTTGATTGTGTATTACCCTTTTTAATGTATCTATGCGTCATGAAACCAAAAGAACCGTCAGCTTATCATTAAAGAATAAGCATCATCGCGTTCAAAGTAAATTCACCCATGCAACAAAATATGGTAGTTCATATTGATATCAAAATTTTGAATAACAGAGTAACTATAAGATCAAAATATGATCTTTTGCTCTTGAGTCTTGAGCACTTGGATTGAATTGAAGAATGCCTCCTTTTCTTTGATCACATTCACGTGGAAACCCTTCGAGTATCAAAATTTGATGTACTCCTTTTCATTTCAGTCATAATGTCCACTTTGACTATCCACACAGTTTTACAAATGTCCACTAACTACACTCTTCACCAAACAAATAATATATATACACTAAATTCTCCTTTGATTGATTTGTAATATGAAAATGGACACCTATTTAGACAACTCAAAATAGTAATATGAACTTTATAGTGTGACAAACGTAATATCATAAAAGCTAAAAATAAAATACATACACAACTTCCCAATAAACCACAAATTAGATTGATACCCTGAACACCCATGGGACTTTATCAAGCATGTTATAAGCATACAATTTCCAAGTTAAAACAAAGCATCTCAAGAGAAATGTTTTGAAATTCGAGTTAATGATTGGTCCAGTCAAGTCTCTGGGTTCGGTTCAATTGGATCCAACCGGTTAGATCAAGAGTTGAACCAGTCTTTAACTTTTTGACTTTTTTCATTTTTAAATTATAATTATAAATTATGATATTAGAAATAAAATATATAATAACTATGAACTTATTATATAATTGTTAAAATAATTATTAAAAGAGTTATTAGATGATCATTAAAATAATCATTTATAAACTAGTAATAAATATTTATAAATACAATATTATCATGAAGTTCTTGCTAGATCAGTTGACAATAAAACCATATAATAAGCATAAGGTATGAGGTTCGAAATATGAGATAGACATTTTTATTGTGTTTTATTTTCCTTCAATATTGAAGTTGTCCGACATCGGTAGTAACACAAACCACAACCTATCATGACCTCCTATATATTCCAAGTCAATCACATAAATAATTCCAACTTGACTATGGTTGACCTACTAATTCAGAAAGTGGACCTAGGCGGTTCTGGTCGGAAAAAAGAAGAACCAAAAACCGGGTCAATGATCGGTCTGGTTCACTGGTTCGACCCAGTCTGACCGGAGAACCGACCAGTTCATTGTGAGTCGAAAATTTTGATGTTGATTTGGGGTGGAATTTGAGTCCCAGAGTATATAATCAACTGCATTCAAAATTATGACGGTTGTTATTTGAAAAACTGCCGTGAAGCAAACCGAACAAAAACTGTCCTTTGTACTTTAGACG
Source organism: Logfia minima (assembly GCA_963921325.1). Taxonomy (NCBI): domain Eukaryota; kingdom Viridiplantae; phylum Streptophyta; class Magnoliopsida; order Asterales; family Asteraceae; genus Logfia; species Logfia minima. The sequence continues at coordinate 4,180,790 of OY992771.1, read as the reverse complement.
GCTAGCATGTCAAGTTAATGTACTTTAGATGGATCAGATTGATTTAAAAGGCAGTTTAGGTTGCTCTGTCAATGTATAAGTAGAATTCTCTAAATTATTAATTTACAACTGAGGTTCAGTGTTATGTACCAAGATTTGATTGGTTTTAATATTTAGTTGGTTATTATATGTAGATAAATTTGACAAAGAAGTAAAAATTAAAGGTTAAATAATAATGCATATATATTTTTTATCATAAAAGTTTATGCTTCTATATTAAAAAATGATGTATATGAAAATAAAAATATGTCGATATTGGATTTGTTATTATCGTAACGAGAAGATCTATAAAAGTACGTAATTTTGTATTGTTATTTTTTTTAAAGACATGGAGTATTTAAGAAAAACTAAAAATTGGTTAAAAATAAACAAATTGAATCGTATTACTCTTTTCGTTCTAAATTAATAATTGATCTTTTATTTTCGAGTTGTTTCAAATTAATTGTTCATTAACATAAATATATATTTTTTTTATCAAGTTGTCATATTACTTTTATTTACAATTAACATCACAAAAGAAATAAATCATTAGTTAATTAGTTATAAAAATATATTTTTTCAAAAAAATATACAAAAGGTAACAATAATATTATATTTCTCTAAACTATATATCTTTATTTGACAATAACTATTTTGAAACGAATAAAGTATTATAATATAATGGAGTACGATTGTTCAGTTTATACATATGCAGGGGTCCATTTTGAAATTACGACCTTAACCGTAACCAGTTGTTATCAAATCTGAGGTGTATATTGTGAACTATAGTGTGAACATGACACCTAAGCAAAATCATAAAATGGACCGACGAATAGTTGACACATAGACCTTCGAAATCTCGTCCTAGATTTAAACCGTGCGATGCACGGCAATTTAAGTTAACCAATTTTGATATTTACAATTTTTATAGATTTAATAGTTTAATATTATTTTTCGATTAGTGTTTGAGTAGGATTCAAAGATTTTTTAATTAATTATTATATTCAAATATTATCTAACTTTATCTAAATTTATTTTTAGTTTATCTTTTAAATTTAAATAATTATTTATTTTTAAATTATGAGAATTTATCATGTGTCATTTTGTCTATGTGGCAAAATATGAAGCAACATTTTATTCTCCTCCGAGGTACTACAAAACAAAACATGTACCTGCTGATCAACTTAACTCATTTTCCTGACGTCTTTGAAGCAATTGATCCGTAACAAAAGAACAATAAAATAATAAAGCAAATATCTTAATGTTGCCAAACTAATCGTAGTAGTATTGATAAGGGTTCGTCAGCCGACGTAAGTTTGCCACAATCAAATCAAATATAGATAAATAAATAAAAATTAAGAAGGAACTCTTTTAACATATGTATGGTTTATCTCTCGGCAATTGACAATGTGTTTATAATAAATAAATAAATAAAAATTACTTATACAAATTATTAGTTTAATTATTTACCTTAGAAGTGGATGTAGTAACTCGTTGTCTTCAACGTCGGAACTTTTGCAAATTCTCTCTTACAAGTTAGAACTTTTCCGTAGATTTTGCAGGAATAGTTACTAATTAGAGCCGAGAATTTGTTATGACAGTATGGCTAAATACAATTATTTCCTTATTCAATCTAGGCCAATATTGCCAAAAACTGGGCTTGAGCAACAGCAATACAGGCTAGTAGCAGCTGGGCCAGTATTGCCAAAAAGTTTGGTCAAGTTTAAATGCCCTTTAGATATGTGGCCCAACAGATCGGAGATTGTGAAAGAAGAACTTTATAGTGAAAAAATAGTCTTATATTACTCTTCGACCTAAGATGGTTTTACATTGGGGCAATTTGATTACACCCCTGCCAAAGCCTGCCAAGAACTTGCCATGTTTTTGACTTTTTTATCCTTTTTATTAAACAAAAACATTAATTTAATGAATATTTATTTTGTTATTTTTTAATATAAATCTACTTAATTAATATAAAACAAACAATTAACAATAGTAAATGAATCGACATAAGTTTTGAATCTTATGAAAAAATAATTGATATAGGTTCGTTTATATAGAAATTTAATTTTCCAGTTTAGTCACGTCAAATATTTTAGCTTTCGCTTTGGTCGCGTCAAATAATTTTAACTTTTATCGTTATAATATTAATTTTTATTAAATATATATTAAAAAAATAAAAAATTAATAAAAGAGTATGGGATATGATGATAGATGACATGATAAGAAATCATTTGGGGGGGAGGGGGTGTTGATAATCGAACCCTTTACATTACAACTTAAAAAAAGAATGATTATTAACTGACGTTAAGATTGGAAATTTTGATGATAATTAGATCACAATTACTTTTAAAAAATATTGTATTAGTAAATGATCAAATTTGAGATTTATAGTGAAAATTTTGTTGTTTCAAAAACTTTATATCGTAAGAAATTGGGTTATCTATAAAAGAATTTTTTATCTTAGAAATATACAATGCAGTAAAAATTATTATAAATTTCTTTTTACCTTTAATGTCCAAAATGAATCAAGCAAGCTATTTAACTAAGTGCTTTTTCAATTGTATGGTTGTATGGTGTGATCCATTTTCATTGGCTTTCAATGTCAAAATTTAAGCGTACCAATAATATAGATTTGATATTTATCCACACCAAACTAAGAGAACTATCGTTGGTTGAACGGTTCAATTTGCTTTATATTTCGACCAAGCATTTCTATTAGACGTTCCCTACTGTTGCGTCTTTGCACCGTCTTGGGAGAGCCTTTCTAGCACACTATAAGCACGGCTTAGTCTTAGAAGAATTAAGTTGTTCTAGCAACGGAGGAGACATAAATAATGGGAGGTCCAATATACATTTTTTTCTTTTTCTTTTTTCTTTTTCTTGTTTTGATATATAACAAATGTACTATTTATAAATGTGAGGCCCAGTAAAATTTAATTCTTTGGTTACTCTTTGTTCAGTTCTTTTAAGAACTTGTAAACGTAGCGTTGAGCTGGCAGTTCAGTTCTTCCTATCGTTATAGTAAGATCACTCCCTATCATGAAATGAAAGACTTAAGAATTAAATTAATCAGTGTCACGTCAACAATTTCTCATAAATATTGAACAAAAACTGAACTCTACCTTCGATGACATGAAATACTGAATTTTCTTGGTCTCACATTTATCAATAATACCTCTATTTATATACCCAAAACACATACACACACAAATAAAAAAATAAAAATAAAAAAGTGACCCCACACTTCCTCTGTTCTCACCTTGTCGTTTGCACCACGAAACCAAGAAAGACTCCCCCTAAGACTTGATGGTGCTTATGGTGTCTTGACAAGGATATTCCGTCTTTGGCCCAAAGACGGACCATATGCACGGGTCTAATTGGTCTTAATGTACACATATTATGCATACGCAAATGTTAGGTCATAGGTCACTGGTCACTAACCGACCCAATTACTGGTGATGTTATCACTGAAAATGATAAAGTGAAACTCCTATTACAATAAAAAGAATATCATTGTTATCACTTTTGTTGGTTCAAGTGTTCAACAGAGTGATTGAATCTCAACTTTGTGTATCCTACTCACTGGTGATGCAGCAAGAGATCAATTCATCCACTACTATCAATAAACACAACATTTGATGTTGATAATAAAAGGAAATCACTAGAAGATAACAAGAAGAATCACTCTATAAGAGCACGTTAGCTCTCAGTGAGTGAAGAAGAGTATTATGCCTCTAATAACTTCAACAATAAAGACACATCAAGACTCGCTAAGTACTTTACTAGCCGATATGTGATCCCTGATCAAAGTGTGTCAGCAACATCCAAGCTAAATACAAGTAATAGAATGTGTGACATCAAGCATGATTGTGATTGGAAGAAATCCAACACACACAAAGAGCATGATCATAAATGAGGACTACAAAATCTTCCTTTAACCATTTCTACAACGACATATTGTACTTAGAATTTTTTCATTTTTTGTCCTAGGTTTCAGGAGATATTTAAGCATATATCTTGGCTACAAATAGAGTGACATATTGTACTTAAGAATCTTTCCATTTTTTGTATTAATTACTTGTATGTCAATGATTATAATTTGTCTAAGTACAATTATGTGTTTGCGAGTAATATTTTAGTTTGTTTGTCAGCTATTCTATTAGCCCAACGAGTGTAATAGTTAGCTTGTATTGAATTGATCTTAGTTTTGGCTAGATCATTTCGTATTATATATTGTGTAATTTGTGATTAATAAATTCATCTTTCAACTATTGATCTTGCACTTTCAGTTATCCGCTTGTATACTTACAATTCATACTATGTTTAGTTGAACGAAACAATTTAATCTGTTAATCAATCAATCAAAATTTTAATACACAACTACACAATTAAGTTGTATTACCTCCCTCCCCCCCCCCCCCCCCCCTCCCCCTCAATTAAAGTTGTACATTGTAATTTTAAAATCACTTAACTTATAAGTAATTATTAGGATCAACAACAAATATCACAAAATGAAAATATAGCTTGATATGAACAGTTGATCAATTAGGTCAAACAAATTATATTTATTACCTTAAACAGTAAAATGAACTGCTAGCACTGTTATTATAACTGCAAATCACCAACCAAGTTACAGAGGAACACAAAACTAACTATATCACTTCGATGACCATGTTAAATGGCTTTGTTAAGCACTCATTCATCGGAATTTGGGCAAATACCAAGAAGTGTCATTTTTAACACAAAAGTGAATGTCGGATTTTACATAATTGAAAAGGATATATTGCATTAGAGACTGAAATGACCAAAAAACCTATGAGATGATGGTAAAGTGAGAAATCTTCAATTGTAAGTTAAATTCTCATAAAACGTAACGTATAATTGTATACACTATGTGAGATATTTTATAAATTATCAGTCTAGAAAAAACGAGATTTTAATGTACTAACTAAAAACCCTTCGCATTTAATTCGATTATATAAATGACAATGACTCGAAGTTTTCTTTAGTTTTCATCGACCCCAAGGGCATGTTTGGTATTTCCCATTAAGAATGTTAAATATTTAGTTAATAGTTTAGACTTAGATTGTAAAAAATTTATGTGTTAGTGAAAGTTAAGTCTTTTGTTGTTAGAAATTTTGTTGACTAATTTTTAAGGGTATTTGACTCTTTATCATATTCTAATACAATATTAAAAGGTTATTATTTTTAAGAAACTGAGTCTCTATTAAATCTTGGCTCCACCTCTAGAATCATACCCACAAATATATATAGGTATACTCTATACCAAAGTGAGTTGGTGAGTTTAAAAAATTATGCTCATCACTATCTAAAATCTTTATCCATAGTCATTCCAAATTTTAGACCAAACACTCTCCTACAACGCACACATTTTTTCAGAGATCGTGTATGCTATCTTTTCAGTAGCTTCCTTTTGAAAAAACAAACTCTACTATTTCAATAATGAAAAACTTTTTTATCGCTCAAACTCAAATGTAAAATATAATAATTATTGAGTTACCGTACAATACAACGATCATTAATATAAAATTGAGAACTACTAAACATACTGAATTAATAAAAAAATAATATATTAGAAATTTTAATACTACATTGAAAATTGTGATAATGTGAGTATAGACTAGTAAACTTAGTAAAAATTACTAGTATAATGAGGTTAATCCATAAAATATGATAATAGTCAATAATGATAGTTGTTTTAATAATAATGATTATAAATTTTTATTTAAATTTTATGTCATCATAATAATTGTATTTTAATTATTATTTATTTTATATTTCAAATAAAGATAATTATGAAGTGTATAATTAAAAGAAACAATTAAATATAAATTAATTTAATTTTTAATTTTAATATTTATGTATCATCGAAGAGCATAGATGTAATTTTTGATCTCCAATTTTGAAACATTAAACATTATAACTAAATATAAATAATAAAAAAGAAAAGGAAGACTCGAACTTTCAATAAAATTTTATAACATCTCTTTTTACTTATTTAATTCATTTAAAATTATAAAAATATTTTGAAAAGTATTCCATTTTTTCATAAATTCAACCATACAATCTATTCCACTTGTATAATACATATACAGATCATATATATACATATCATCTTCATGAGACTTTAGTCTACAACCTTTAGTAAATTCCTCGCAATAACACTAAATTATAAGCCTTTTTATCCTTTAAAAAGATTTAATCATTAAAGTAAAAGATTTTATTAAAAGCCTCCTACATGAAAAATCTTTACCATTGAACATGATATAAGCGCTTTTTAATAATCTAGGCCAGTCTCTTGAACAAGGAATCGAAGAATACCCTTCTCTTACTAAAGAAAGTAATAATTAAGGAAAATTATAAGGAGGATTTAATTATATTTAATGTTGTTTGAATAATAAATGATTTTAATTTAATTTTACGAGTAATTTTTATTAATAATTAATAATGTCTAGAGAGACTCTAGTCAATCACTCGGATAAGTAATTTGACCCGACAGAATAAAATGGTCCAAAATATGGACCACATTTGTATCACACGCGCAGGAACTGTCGCGTAGGCATGGCGCGGTCTAAATGGGTATCAATTTTTAATATCTTTTAGACAGCAAGCACGGTTTCAGCTTTCTTCATTTGCAGCCTGAAAATATTTCCAAAAAGAAAATGTCCGTATTACCCTTGAGTCAGACTCTGTTCGGGACGTGACACCCATCGCCTCGCTAGTCTAGCACCTATTTTGTTTTCTACGAGTACTTTACTGTTTCATGAAATAACATCTCATATTTCAACGATTTTATTTTTACCTAGTTTATATTATAAAGTATATAGAAAAAGTAAAAACAATTCACTTTATTTTTACTTTTTAGTTATGGATTATCTCGATCTACAAGACTCTCCTTATATCTAATGTAACGAAAGGTTCGTTTTGTGAACAACTCTTTCGAAATATCGTGCGTTTGATACGACCCTTTTTTAAATTAGACACCAGACAATGTACAATTGTTCTGTTGTAAAATCATGAGGAATTCATATTAAATTCATGATACAGATTACAAAATTTAAAGTTTTACTTCTCACGAAGACGTTTGTGTTGGGAGAATGATATTACGTGACAAACGACTCTTATTTCTAATTTAGATTAGAATTATGTTTTCGAAATTGACCAGCAACTGCATGTTATGTATCATGTAACTTTTGTTGCAAGATCAATACCTAAATTCAACCTAATGTCCATTAGACGGGTTTTGCACCATACTGTAACTCCAATTGTTTAATTTAGAGTCCAATCCAAGTTAACTCGTTCCTCGTAAACCTCAGTAGGATATGAGATATTTCAACACCTGATCGAATGGCTGAACACGATGCTGAATAAATAACCATCCTCGGGATCTACTTAATCGGTCATTATTCTTTCCTTCTTCCTTTTTGGTGATTAAATTAATTATGTTATGAAAAAAAAGTTAGTGTAAATGTAATACGTCAAGATAGATGTTATATGATATGATTAATGACACGTCACATTTCCTTTGAATCTCTCAAATAAAATAATGATAAAACATTATGTTATGAATTGTCCAACGGTTCCATAACTTGTAACTTTTTTTACCCTAGATATTTACTAGCAATGAAAAAGTTCCTCATTTGGTAACTTTCAATGTAAAAGTACCATTTTAGTTTTCAATGTTTTTATTTTTATTACGAATATACAGTGAGGATTTTAATACCGTCGGGGTTTTCACATATAATACGTAGTAATCATAACCAATAGTCAAAATAGAGATAAAAATATATTTATTTAATTTGAAAGGTTTGACAATTTATTATTACTCCGTACGTATACAGCAAAAGTTAGGCAAGAACCGTGAGATATTTATTATTTTTTGATTTTGAACTACATTCTACGTAGTATTTAGTTACAACATTAACACATAGGATTGGCGGATATGACATGTAACATGTCGGATTAATTTAGAAAGTGACGTATTAGAATTTCATTTTTCAATTGAAGAAAGCATCACAAATCAATAGGAATACTCAAGTATTTGAAACTATAAGGGTGCGTTTGGTGTAGGATCTGAATTATGAATTTTAAAGAGTATATGAGATTGTTTATTTTAACGCTTATATGTTTATTTGCTTATTTTAATAGAAGATAAATAGATACAAACACCTTTTAAAAACTGTTTATTTTCTTATTTTTTAATAAATAAATACTTAAAAATAAGTATGTTAGAAGATACTTATTTTTTAAACACATAAGCACTTATAAATGAGCAACGTCAAACATCTCCTAAATAATCTCATGTTTACTTCAAGGATTTCAAATGTCGTAGTATTTTAAAAGCTATATACACGGGGAGTTTTGTGTATTTGCTTTCGATAATGGTGTTTCATCGGGGCATAAGAGGAGGTTGTGATCTTGTTAAAATTGGTTTATCTTTGAAATACGATACTTCGTGCCTTCATGTTTGATTGTATTTGTTTATCTAATCTCTCTTCTTTAATCTTTAATTGTGCATATATATGACAGCTAAAGAAATTAATAAAGGACAATTTTGTCATTTGTCAATCACTGGGATTTTAAATCACTAAGAAATTTAAATTTTATGGATTCCAAATTCCAAAGCTTAAGGCAATCTAAAATTTTGAGTGTTAAAATATTATTTTATTACTATTTTCTCAATTTTTCAATGAAAGATGTTGTTTTTTAAATTTCAAGTAACAGTGGAGTTGTTCGACATAATTATGAATAAACAATATAATACTTTTCAGACTAAATTAATTAATATTAATATTAATTAATACTATATTATAATGCAGGTGTCATTTTTTGATCACTTTAATAAAATGATTACATGTTTAATTACGCTTACATGTAAAATTATTGTCTAAGTTCTCTTTTTATCTTTGTCACTTAACTTAAGTGCAACCTAATTACATAGAGACCTAACACGATACTCCTACAATAGTGCAATCTAATTACATAGAGACCTAACACGATACTCCTACAATGTAGCTAATACCTACGCGCCTATGCTTGGTAAGGAACAAGAGTATTGAATGAAGGGAGGGGAAATTTATGTGTTAGATTTTGGCAATTTTATTTACATCAATCAGAAAACAAAAATAATATAGGATATACATATTAGAAAGGAAGATACACTATTTATGTTTTAGCAGAACCAAGCATCCGAAAGTAGAATAACGAGACATTAGCATAAAACATAAAACATTAATAAAAAAAAATTATTAATATAAAAAAAATTAAATTTATCAAGTGATCATTGACCTAGCGATATCAAAATGATCTTATAACTAAAAAGTTGATGGTTCAAATTCTAAGGATAGAACAAATATATATATATATATACTAGCAACAAATATCGCGCATAATCACCTCGTAAAGATTTCACATGTTGATATTGAGAGATAAATGTTTAATGGTATTTGAATGCAATAATAATTGATACTTCTTTAATAAAAGTAATTTTTTATAATAGTTTTAATTATTGTAATTATAAATTCAATATTGTGATATAAAAGAAGAAAGAAGATATTTAAATATATTATGTGAAATATAATATTAATTGAATGAATTATATAATTATAAGTGAAGGAATAAAATGGTAATTTCTATTTTTTTTAAAGGATTAAGAAATAAAATGTTAAATGCTTAATAAAAATTATAAATATATATATATATATATTTATCGACTATATATGTAGATTCAAGGTAATGGTACATAGACAATTAATAGACTAAAGCACATAGACAATTAATTAATTGATTAATTTAACATATACTACTATGTTAACTATTTTGGTAAAATGCTATAACACGCCTTATTACTACTTAAGATACGAAAACCTTTCATATTTTGGTCTAGGATATTGAACTCTCAATTTGTAACTAGATAATGTTAATTTTTTTACTTGTTATGTCATAAATGGCAAATTTTTTTATTTTTAAATTTCTTCATCATAAAATACGTGTACATTTATCTGGTGCACTTTTCTCAAACAATTTTTAAAAAAATATGAATCATAAGAGATTCAAGCTAAAAGTGATATATGATTTTTTTAAAATTGTTCAGATTCAACCATAACTATAATATTAAACTAATGTCGAGTTATTTTGCATATTTACGTTGTATTCTCGAGTTTTTTTTAGTGGAAAGGAAAAAATAATTAAAAGTGATTCTCGAGATTTTTTTAGGAAGGAAAGGAAAGGAAAGGAAATGAAGGGAAATAAATGGGTTTTTTATTAGAGATATTTTCTGTTCAATTTTGAGGGGATTAGAAGATAAAACAATATTTTCCTTCCATTTCTTTTCATTTCCTTCCGACTCGAAAATACATGTAACCTATCTTATATTACATTGTTTCCCATTCTTTTCTTTTTCATTCCATTCTTTTCCACTAATATAAAAAACTCGAGAATACAGTGTTAGTTTCATTTTTAATATGTCAATTGATCTTTAGTAGTTTGGTAAAACAATAATATGTCAGTTTTGAACTGAATTCTTCTAAATGCCCTAATTTAATGACAAACTGGAATTTCTAACCAACTACCTCGTCCGTTCTTCCTCTTCCTAAAAAACTCTAAAACCATAACTAATCCTAAATTCATAATCCCCACTAAACCGTCTAAATTAACCTATCATCTAACAATGACAAGCCTCAATCAGAAATTCCAACCACTTATAGTTACAAACTGCTTATTGTCAAACATATTAAGATAGCTCATAATGTTGACATGCTAGACAATGTAAGAGTATAAGGAAAAATTAATAAGATTCAATAATGAATCCATTTCCCTTCATCACAAAACATAAAGATCTATTTAGACCTATCACTGTTACATTAGGAGCAACATTATTGCAATTGTAACAAAGACATATTAAATTTAATGTTTTTGGAGGGAGTGATAGAGAACATTGAGTTCATTTCCAAATGTTGCCATCTCACACACTGTACTTCTCACTGCAAACAAAATGAAAAATAAAACCCACCTACAAACAAATCAAAATACTCACAGATTGTATAAAAGAAAATAAAAATTAGAGAGAGAAAGAAGCTTGTGACTGCAAACAGTTGAGTTGAGTGTAAAATAAATCACCTCACCTTCTTTCATTAATAACAACATTTACTCTTCACCTCCATTCCCACCACATTTTCCTTCAAAACTTCACTCAACATTTCACCAATACCAACATCATATGATATCTTTGTTATAGGGTTAGGGTTTTATTTTATTTTGTTTATATATATATGCTTACAGCTTATATCTTAAAGTCTTCAAGCTTCCGTAATCTTCGCCCATTTTTTCAAATTGTTTTCAGGTACGTGTGTTTTTGGTTATGTACATTTTAAACTATTCATTTTTATTTGTCGTTTTACACATTGTTTGTTTGTATTTTTGCACTTAGTACTATTTTTTTTATCATCCCCAAAGTCTTTAATTTTGAGCTCCGTGAAACTGCATTTTTTCTATTTCTGTTGTTAAAATTCCGTGAAATTGAAGTACTTATTGTTTTTATTTGGGGCTACAGTTTTGTTAATGTTGTTTTCCTCTGTTTTTTGTTACAGGTAAAGAAGGGAATGTGGGTTACTTTTACAACTGGTTTTGCTAGTATTGTTTACTGATGTCGAAAAGGTTACCTACATTTTGCTATTTTTGTGTTTTTGGCGTTGATGTTATATAGTTGTAAGTTTATATTCCCATTTTGATTGTTAAATATGATAAATTTATGTGGTAATCTCACTTTTTAATTTGACATGTTAACTACTAAATGGGTATTCTGAAAATGATGTGGGTATCATGGTATATGAAAAGAAACATTAAAAAGATAGCATTTTTTTTTAGTTATTTGTTAATAGGTGATCTGGGTTAGAATCTTTTTCAGAAATAAAGATGAAAGTTTGTTGTTTTTTGATATTTATAGGAGACTGCTTTATAATTTTTAAATGTTTTCACCCCTTTTCAGGCTTACAAGTGATTTTTGGTGGGTTTATGCTTAATAAATTGAATTAATTTGAGGATAATGGATGGGCGTCGACATTCGGTTGACCTTCCTATTTCAAAAACATTAATTGCTCTTCGAAGAGTAAGATCACTTAGAGACCCAGATACTAATTCACTAAGCAGGGTATCTAATTTTGCTGACAATTTGAATTGGGAAATAAATTCAACTAATGGGATTGTTCTTGAACATGTAAATAACCACCTCCTTGGAATCGACATTTCTGAACCGAACGATTTAGGATTAAATAGGCGAAGTGTGGATCATGCTCCTAACTGGGAGATGTATCATGGTCAAAATACACATAAACCTAAATCAGGATTGTGTAGAAAAACCGATCAATCAGGTTTACTTGTCGCAAATCAATCGGTTGTTTGTGAGAACAAATCACTTAGTGAAAGATATTGTAATAATTACAATGATTTACCATGTATGATGCCTACGAGTGATTATTTGGAGGGTGTGGGTTCATGTAATGAACAAATGGAGTTGTTCCTTGAGGCAGAAAGACAAGATTGTAACGAATATAAAAGAAGATCAAGACCTAAGAAAAATTATCGATCATCTAAAGTTGTTGGAGGTGATATCATGAGTTGTGTAAGCAGTCCATGTTTATCCATTAGCGGACCGTCATTTGAGGGGTCGAGTGGTGGGACCCTGCTATTTGAAAATAATGATGTTGATCATCAAGATTATGATAATGGTGGATGTGGTATCGGTTCCTGTTGGTCAAGTACTCCTCGATTTCAGGAAGTCGGTGTTTCTAAACACTATGGAAGTGAAACTACTCCGTTTGCCGAGAGTCCGAGGTGTCTAAGTCAAAAGTTCAGACCGAAGTCATTTGACGAGTTGGTGGGACAAAATGTGGTATCTAAGTCTCTTTTGAGTGTGATCTCGAGTCAAAAGATTACTTCTTTTTATCTCTTTCATGGGCCCCGTGGAACGGGTAAAACGACTGCAGCGAGAGTATTCGCTGCAGCGTTGAATTGTTTATCGTTCGAGGAGAAAAAACAAAAACCGTGTGGAGAATGTCAAGAATGTGCTCTTTTCTTTGCGGGAAGGAGTCGAGACGTTAAGGAGGTCGATTCAGTTAGTATGAATCAATCCGAAAATCTTCGATACCTTATCAAGAATGCTATGCTCCCTCCAGTTTCTTCTAGTTTTAAAGTTTTCATAATCGATGAATGCCAGCTGATGCACGGGTCAACATGGTCAACACTTATGAATAGTCTTGAAGAAGTATCTCGTCACATTGTTTTTATAATGATCACTCCTGACCTCAGCATGCTACCTCGAACTGCAGTATCGAGGTCCCAAAGATTCCAGTTTCCGAAAATTAACGAAGCAGATATTGTTCGTAGATTGAAGAAAATTTGTTCAGAAGAAGGATTCGATTATGATTTGGATGCTTTAAATTTCATCGCTAAAAGATCCAATGGATCACTCCGAGATGCAGAAATGACTTTAGAGCAATTAAGTTTGCTTGGAAAAAGAATAACCATGTCATTAACTTATGAGTTTGTAAGCAATTTTATAGTTTACTCCCTTTCTTTTGATCTTAATTTAATTGGTTAATAATAAGATCTAAGAGTTTCTTTTTTTCTTCCAGATTGGTATTGTTTCCGATGAGGAGTTATTCGAGTTACTGGCTATGGCTTTATCATCTGACACTTCAAACACAGTTAAAAGGGCGAGGGAGCTGATGCGATCAAGAATCGATCCAATGCAATTAATATCACAATTAGCAAATCTTATTATGGATATTCTTGCTGGGAAAGTTCTAGAAGGCGCTTCTGAAGTTAAAAGACAGTTTTTTGAAAGACATACATGTGAGTTTATTCCATTGCTATGGACAATATTTGTTTTACAACATGTTTGTGGTCCTAATACTAATGACTTTCTGGTTATCTTAGCTGAAGCTGATTTGCAGCAACTTAATAACGCGTTGAAAATACTATCTGAAACTGAGAAACAACTTAGAGTATCTAAGAACCAGACAACGTGGCTCACGGTTGCTTTGTTACAGTTGAGCTCTGCGCCATCCTTTAATGCAAACGATTCAAATTTGTGTGTTAGATCAGAACAGCCAAGAGGTATAAATTATCTCATCACTGCTAAATAATGATTTTTTCTTATATAAACAAATCCTATATTTAAATATTTCTCTGTTCAAATATTAGTTTCTGCTGATGAGAGCTTAAGACATCTTGTGCCATCTCAATGCGGCCACAATAATGGATGTGAATCAGAATTACTTAAAGACAAAGTGGCACTGGAATTAATATGGAGTAGAGCTATGGAATTATGCAAATCCATTTCATTCAGTAACTTCCTTAGAAGACATGGGAACTTAGCTTCTGTTTGTTTTCACCAAGGTATTACCTTTTTAGGGTGCATTTACAACAACAAAAATGAACAATTGTCTGATTATCGATTCTAGAAATCAACTACCAAAATTATTAGTAATCAGACAATACTTCGTTTCTTTTGATAGTTGATTTCTAACATTGATAATCAGACAATAGTTTGTTTCCTTTTTGTGCATTTTGCCCTTTTTCCTTTTATTTTAATTATTTATATTTATATTTATTTTGAGGTTATTTTCTGTACCCTATGTTCCCTGAAAATTGAAGCATTTTTTTTCTGAATATTTAGTAGTTATTGTTGCTTATGAGAATGTTTTCTATACATAGGATTGGCGGTAGTTGAACTCGAATTCCAGCATCCAAAATATGTATCAAAAGCTGAGAAGTCATGGAAACCAATAGCGAGTGCATTACAGGCTGCATTGGGGTGCAATGTCGAGATCAGGATCCACCGATCAGATTATGATCACGCTAAAAATCATCCAAAAGTCAAAAAGTCCTCGTTCTGCTTATTCCGTTGTGCAAGGAGAACCAAGACGTCTAACCAGAACGAAACCAGTTTATCTGAAAATGTTAAAGAACCTGCAAGAACGATAAGAAACAATGATGGAAATGCTCTGAGTATCGACTTTACTGGTCAAGAGCCAGGGAAGAAGTCATGTTGTTTTCTTCGAAGTGTGAAACTTCATAAGAAGATTCTTTCATTAGATACTTCTACAACGAGTGAAACAGACAACAATCTTGCTTTGCCTGTTTCGGGAACCACAACTTCTAGAACATGCTTGTGCATTAATGATACTTATGTTAGATGCTGCTTCTGCAAAGAAGTTGCTTGCTGCAATGGGGTTGACAGGTCAGATGCTTTGTTGTATCTTGATTTATATCTATACTATATTATATAAAGCATTTAGGACCAAATACATAATCCCTTAATATTTAGGTATCTGAAATTACTTCATTATCCTTGTTTCAACTATACTTTACACATTAAGAAAAACAATAAAAAAAATTATACTTTACGCAATAAAAAATATCTTAATAAATGCAAGTAAATACTAATCAGTATTTCATCCATAAAAGTTGTAAAATAGTAAGTAAAAAAGTAAAAAGTAAAAACAAACGAAAATGATTAATTAATCAAAGCATTATCCAACCGTATAAAGAATCTCATAATTTTTAGGTATTAAAAAAATACATATGAGATATGACCCAAACTGATGAATGCAAAGAACATATAACCTGGATCATTAAACATCTATAAGTTGACTTGCGTATTCAATGAAAATTAGCCTTAATTGACTGTATTGTGCGGGTACCCTGCTGAAAAAAGGACTTGAAAGTGCACTGTTAATTATAAGCACTTGATTAATCACACATTATGTAACATGATTCTCGAAATCTTGATGGTGCAGGCAAAAAAAGGACTCCACGGTGCACTGTTGGAATTCTCCCATGTTTCCCTTGAAGAAGGTAATTTCATTTTGTTGAATATTATCATCCTTTAAAAATGAATTAACTGTATTGGGTTGGTGTATAAGTAATTTCATTTTGTTGAATATTATCATCCTTTAAAAATGAATTAACTGTATTGGGTTGGTGTATAAGATTTAGTTGTTCCTTTTCATTAAACTGTGTATCTCAGACAATTAATCTTATATGTTACACAAACTATGAGCTAAGAGTAAAAACTTGTAATTTTTAGGCTTGGAAGCATAGAGTTCGACAACGAGGAGCATAGTTGGTGGTACAGATTTGATCATGTGCTACCGTGCAATGCAATTTGATGCTCAAGGCAGCAAGATTATGGAGATACATTGTGGTTGTAGATTATCAAATCTGCTCATCGTGTAAGTATTAACATGAGTAGATTAACATATAAGAGCTTCATGAAAATCTATTTGTTTTAGTGTATATCATGAGACTTGTTTCAGCATATGTGTTTATGGATTAGTTAAAGAATATGATTATGAAGAATTTGTATTATTTTGGAAGATTTCTAATCCTTTTGATGGATGCACAACATTTGAACCATCGAAATTCATAAAAAAGTGTTTAAGAACTTAAGATGCCTCAAATTATTGACTATGAATCCTGGCTTGACTAGAAAAACTAAATGAGCGGCTCCAACTTAAATGGATTCGGGTATAAGTTACCGCTAATTCTTGAAGAAGGAATTCTAAAGCCATCCTATTCATAAAAAGTATGAACATGGATTGCAATAAAATAACATATTTACTAATTGAAACATTTTATCAAGGGCCTTTGTCTATCCGTATATTAGGAACTCTTTTAACCTAGTGATTATGGGTTTAAGCCTCGAAAAAGATAATGTATATATACTGTGTGACTTACGAGTAGTTTTGCCTTTCTAAATAAAAAACTAATTGAAATCTTATTTATTGTTTAAATTATGAAAGTAGACAATCATTTTGGATCAACTTCTTGATTGATCCTACAAAATTAGATAGTGAATACATGTAATACTTATGTTAATTCTAAGAGCCTGTGTTAAAATTTTGTTTTAGCTGTCATGCCATCCTTATCCATTTGCCGAGCCGATCTTATTTCTTCTCAAAGTCGATTTCTTCTAATCTTATTATTTAAGACAGTGCGATAAAAATTCCAAAACTTGTCCTCTTCACATGCTTGCTGCTCGCAGAACATATGTCCAAATTGGTTGAATTTTGGATATGTTATTGCCTTATATGTCTAGTGAATTTGATCTATTGAATCAAATCATCGGGAGTTTTTTTTGAGAAAGTTATGGCTAGTACCATAGTACGGTGAAGTATCGCTAATTATGCCGCAACTTTTCCACTTACTTATTCTCTTCCTTTTTGCTCGATTTTCGTTTCTTCTCTGCGTGTCCTCCGATTTGAACCTTAACAAAATATAACCAATTAAATAACAATACGCATGCTTTGCTATTAAATTAAGTAAAAAAACTTATATCGTTATAAAAAAATATTTATAATTAAGGCGATATCAACATCTACATATATCTCAGTTATGCATTACAAAAATGTTGTAAACATGTATTTGACTTTCTTTTAGTCATTTGTATATATTCATCAAAAAATCGGGTGACGTGCCATATTCCAATTGGTGTATGACAGACATACATTATGGTTAGTGCTAAACCAAATACGCATGTATAATCGAGTTGGAGTTTAAAATATATAAAGCGCTTCTTATGAATGTTAATTCTCACAGTGAATATCAATAGACGGTCAAAATTTACTCATGACTTCACTCAAGATTACTTATTCTATGTAGATCAGCCTCATATATATACATGTGTGTTTTAAATAAAGTATTATTAAAATTTTTTCATTTGCCTTAATTGAAAGCTTATCCGTAACAAAAGAAGATGTCTCAAATTCAATACCTTCTCAATTTCTTTTTTCCCTATCTGAAATTTTAATTCTTTCAATAATAATATCTTTCAAGAGTGATAAAATCATCAAAATAAAAAAGATATATTCTAATTTAAAGTATTATATAATTCATTGTATATTTTAAGGATTAACATCCCCTAAAATATATATATTAACATGACACATTACGTTAGTACTTGCTTTGTAGAATGAAAAATAAAATAAGACATCTTTTATAAATTTTATTGATTTATTTATTATTTTTACATTTAGTAGTTAATGTTTTAGAATTTTTTATTGTTAGTTAATTGGGTTTAGAGGTTTTGCTTAAAACTTTAAGACTCTTATTAAAATAATTAGTGTTTTACGATAGCTTTTGAAAAAATACACAAACTAATAATGTAAATAAATTTTTATTGTAACAAAACTTTGAATTATACAAGTTATACTATCTCAATATATACACAAAATTATACAAGCTTTATAGATTTCATTTTTTATTAGAGTTATAATTTTTTTAGAAAACTCTCATCGCAAAAACTGCAGGTTGAAAAATAGTTGTTGCAAACATTATGCAACTAGCTTAGGTGCTTAGTTAATATCAGTAACATATCAATATCGGATATAGCATGGATTTTCTTAGCGGCACCTAAATCATGTGACGCTAAGGTAGATTTCAAAACGAGTACTTATATTTTCATCGTTAAATTTTGAAGCATGTACATAACCAGCCAATACATTATGAGTGATGACACTTAAATTTATGTATCTTCCGGTATCATTTACACTACATTAAAAATTAGAACAGTTGCTATAAATTACAAAATCTACAAAAGAAGAAAGATAATAGAAAACGTTTCAAACTTAAATTAAAGGTCATCAACATTAGTTGTTACGATTTCTTAAAAAACGTAAATATGTTTTCTCAGCAATCAACACTAACCCAAAAATCCGAAAAATGAATATATAAGTTTGCAAATGCACCGGTGATTAAAGTATGAAACAACAATGGTAAAAATCTTTATGAGCGTAATTTTGTACTCTCGTATATCATTAAAAAACAATGGTATAAAAATACTGTAATGCTACAAAACTATATGTCACGAACGACGTCCTTTTGCCTCTAAGGATTTGTAATTTTATACTCCGTAGTTCGTATATCAACAAAAAACAGTGGAGCTTGAAGCTAGAAGAAAACAATGACCGTCACCGTTGGTCTCAACCACAGTTCTTTACCGTCAACATTCTTCAACCACCCACCATCCACCGCCCCATTCCGCTGTCATCTTCGCCACCATAAAACCCATCTATCAAAATCCAAAAAACCCAGCCATATTTCTTCTGCTACTTCACCCCCAAATCAAAAACCTTCTTCCTCAATTTTCCTCCCTTTTCTTCAAGAACAAGAACAAGAAAAAAACTCAAATCCACAAACCCAACAAATAAAACCCCAAGAAGATGAATTAATCACAGACCCAATTCATATATTTTTCAAATTTCAAACTTCTTCTCAACATCCAGACCCTCCCAATGAAGGTAAGTTCACCCTCAAAAAAAATCGCCGTTCTTCATGGCACCTCTCACCCTCCACCGGACCCGTACCCGGATACGAGTCCGATCCCGACCCAGTTGCCGAAATCGCACCCGGAACCGAACCCAGAAGGGAGTTTGAAGAAAGTGATGACTTTAGTGTCAACGGAGTTCTTGAAATTGCTAGAAATTTACCTGAAAATGTGACTTTGGGTGAGGTTCTAGAGGGGTATGAAGGGAAGTTAAGTGAAAGAGAATGTGTTGAAGTTTTAGGATTGATGGGTCAAGAAGAGGGATTGATAATGTGCTGTTTGTATTTTTTCGAGTGGATGAGTTTACAAGAGCCTTCATTGGTTACACCATGGGCTTATTCTGCTTTGTTTCCTGTTCTGGGGAGAGCTAGAATGGGTGATAAGTTGTTGATTTTGTTTGATAATTTGCCTAATTCTGTGGAGTTTAAGCAAGTTCATGTGTATAATTCCGCGATTTCGGCTCTTTCAGATTGTGGGAGGTATTGCATTTTTACCCTTCTTGTTTAATGCATTGTTTCATACCATGGATTAGTTGTGTTAGGATATGATGTAGTGTGTGTTCAGGTAATGCGTTAAACTTGGAATAATCAACATTTTTTGTTTTCATGGCCTTATATGAGTTAGAATTATTGAATCGACATGGTTAGATAGTTATGTTATGTTCTGTATGATTCAAAACAAGCAAAAGACGAATAATCACATGAATTCGTGCGGTTCTGTTTACAAGACTAGAGCACGGGCAATGGCAGCTCATTGTTACGATACACATAAGATTCCAGCTTCAAGTTACGATGACCACTTTTAAAATACACTTCTGTGCCCAAAGCTAGAGATAGGAAAATTTCGACTTGTCTCAATTGACAGTATTATTTATTACAACGAATCTTTACATGCTTTTGTGAATCTAATAATGGGCATGTTTATTCCAAACACCCAAAACACATGTTTTTTGTGGCATCGATTTTTATGTTTCTGAACCTTTTTACCAGTATTTGTTGTATTTTTGTTGTGAAATATGCTTTAACAATATTTAAGCTAAGAATTATCTCATATACTGTGATACTGGGTCATTTGTATTAGGTACGATGATGCTTGGAGATTGTTTGAAACGATGGAGAAACACAACGTTGAACCAAATCATGTGACATGCTCTATAATGATCACAATCATGAGAAGAAAAGGCAATACTGCGAAAGATGCGTGGGAGTTTTTTGAAATGTTGAACATGAGAGGAGTCAAATGGAGTTTAGAAGTCATGGGCGCTTTGATTAAATCCTTTTGCGACGAGGGTTTGAAGAAAGAAGCACTTATTATCCAATTAGAAATGGAGAAAAAAGGGATTGCTTCTAACGCAATCATCTACAACACAATAATAAATGCTTATAGCAAATCAAATCAAATTGAAGAAGCCGAAGGTCTCTTTGCTGAAATGAAATCAAAAGGAATCACACCTACAACTGCATCTTACAACATTTTAATGGATGCATACAGTCGAAGAATGCAAACAGAAGTAATTGAAAAACTTATGGTTGAAATGGAAGAAATAGGATTGCAACCCGATGTTAAATCTTTCACATGTTTGATCAGTGCCTATGGTAGACAAAAGAAAATGAGTGATATGGCTGCTGACGCTTTTCTGAAGATGAAAAGATTTGGTATAAAACCGACATCCCATTCGTATACAGCTCTTATACATGCGTATTCAATCAGTGGGTGGCATGAAAAAGCTGACATGGCATTTCAAAACATGTTACGCGAAGGGATAAAACCGTCAATTGAAACCTACACGGCCCTACTTGATGCATTTAGACGAGTGGGTGACTCCGAATCGTTAATGAGAATATGGAAAATGATGATGAGTGATAAAGTGGAAGGAACCCATGTGACGTTTAATATTCTTGTTGACGGGTTTGCAAAACAAGGTCAGTACAGTGAAGCACGCGATGTGATTTGTGAATTTGGCAAGATCGGCTTTCCACCGACTGTTATGACTTATAATATGCTGATAAATGCGTATGCGCGTGGAGGGCAGGAAGGTAAACTGCCACAACTGTTAAAGGAGATGGCGGTACTAAAACTGAAACCCGACTCGGTAACTTATTCTACGATGATCTATGCGTATGTTCGTATTCGTGATTTTAAGAGGGCGTTTTATTATCATAAACAGATGGTGAAAAGTGGGCAAGTGCCTGATGCTAAGTCGTATCATAAGTTAAGGGCGATTTTGGATGTGAAAGCTGCGACGAAGAATAAGAAGGATAAGAGTGCGATAATGGGGATAATTAGTAGCAAGTTGGGTTGGGTTAAGATTAAGAAGAAAGCGAAGAAAGATGAGTTTTGGAAGAATAAGAAGAAACGGTCCTAATTCGGTTGAAACCAGATGATTCTCAGAATTCCGTCTTTAGGACTGGTAAGAATCAGACCTGACCCGACCCGACCCATTTGAACATGGAGCAGGTCATGTAGATAGTAAAACAATTGATTCGGGTAACAATTATTAAACAGATGATTCCATTATTGGAATGGTTAATTAGGTGAGGCAGAGAGTAGTTTCGACTGTTTTATTGGTTAGATCATTAAGTGTATAAGTTATTTTGTTGTTTGATTACATACTTAGATTTTGTAAATGAATTGTTGTACCTGATCACATTTATAAGTTGTCTCGGGTAGTATTTCTCTGGTTACTACAAAAATATAAAAGATGGTAAAAGAAAACCTGATAATGCCTTAATTATTTCGTTTGATGACTGACAGTAATAAAATGTCTTAGAAGGTATGCTTAATAAGAAGACGAACATACATGGCAAGATAAAAATTAGATACAAGAAAAGATAAATACTAATATGCGCAAAACACCCTTAATAAGTATAACCATTTTCATTTCTATTAAATTATCTTAAATAAATCATCATTGAATAACTTATTGAATTACATAAAGAGCTATAAGGGTTTATATAGAAAACAAAAGAACCCTAAAGCTAAACCTACCTGATAACAGGCCTAACCCAACGTGGGCAAATACGGGTGGCCCAACAAGCCTTTATTCGTCTAACATCTCCTTCAAACTCATAATGTTGCAGCAATAAATATCGAGAGTTTATAAATAAAAAATGGAAAGGCGAAACCGATTGTGGCTGTCAATATATCTGCAACCTGTAAAGTAGAAGAAACAAAAGGCAAAGAGATGGTGCCAAGTTAGAGATGGTGACGAGTAAAGTGACATTCAATCTCAATATGTTTGGTGCGTTCATAAAAATTGAGTTGTGTGCAGTCTGAATGACATTCTTACTATCACAATATAATGGAGTGGGATGACGAATGTTGACGCCCATATCTGCAACTAGCCATCGTAACTAACAAGTTCACAAGTAGTAGTAGTCATGGCTCGATACTAGGCTTTAGTTGAAGATCTAGAAGTGACATTTTGTTTCTTACTCTTCCACGAGATAAGAGAATCACCAAGAAAAATATAAAATTCAGTGGTTGACTTACAATAAGTAGAACTATTATCCCAATCCACATCTTGATAGGCATGTAAGTCTAATGAAGACGTCGAGGGAAACAATAAGTATAACACTATACGACTGCTCATTGAACTTTTGACAAATAACGCAGAATCATGATGACTGGAGGTAAACCAAGTGAAGTGAAAACAGAGGAAAACTTCTCATACCAAGGACGTGGTGCAAGTTTCAGCCATAAAGAGCTTTCCAAAGCTTGTAAACTTCACTAGATCGGGGTGCAATGCCAGGAGGTGGTTTCATATAAACCTCTTTAATAAGATCCCCATTCAAGAAAGCATTGTTGACATCCATCTGAAATATCTTCCATTTACAACTAGAAGTTACTTCAATCATAGTACGAACAGTCGTCATTTTAACAACAGGAGCAAATGTTTCTTCATAATCCTACCATACTCTTGAGAGTAACCTTTAGCAACCAAACGAGCCTAATATCTTTCAATGGTTCCATTAGACTTAGTTTTAATTTTGCATACCTAACAGGACCAAATAGTATGCTTGCCCCATGGTAATAGTACCAAGTCTCATGTATAAGTGTGGTGTAGAGAAATAAGCTCCTCAGCCATAGTAACCTGCCAAAATGGATCAGAAATAGCCTCTTTGTAGGACAAAGGCTTAAAAAAGATTATGAATGGAAGTAACAAATGAAGTAAACGAACTAGAATAACATGAATAAACAAAGTCGTCTTGTTTTGTAGACTTACGGTTACGCTGGTGTCGGACATATGAAGGAGGACCAGTCGCATTAGAAGATGATTGGGTATCAGGAGTGGCGCGAGACATACAATTGACGGGATCAAAACAAAAATATCCCTTTTGACCAACACCATAACCTATAAAGACACATATGGCAATTTAGGTGACAGTTTTGTACGCTTAACATGTTGTTTGAGAACAAAACGAGTACACCCAAAGACACGATGATGAATAATCGAAAATAGTTCCATACAACAAACTAGAATTATGTGAGGTCGGGATCGTATTTACCACGTATGTGGTAGTAAGAACCGCTACCCCCCAAAAAATACTAGGAACTTTAGTTGACAACATGAATGATCTGGATGTCTCAACAAGAAGACGATGCTTACTTTCGGCAAGGCCATTTTGTTCAGGAATGTTGATACAAGAGGTTAGATGTATATTCCCTATGAAGCAAGTAGACTGGTAAAATCATTAGAAACACATTCACATCCTAAATCATAGCGAAAGCATTTTATAGTAGTATAATGATGAGTTTTAACAAGTGCCGAAAGCATTTTATAGTAGTAGAATGATGAGTTTTGACAAGTTCACTGAAACTTTTTAAAATAGTAAGAAAATCATACCTATGTTTCATAAAATAAATCCAAGTATGATGAGTATGGTCTTCAATGAATGAAACATAGTATCAAGAACCTCCTTTCTACATACTGGAAAGGGTCCCCACACATCAGAATGAACAAGATCAAAAGGAGCACTACAAACTGAAATACTTTTATTAAAAATTTAAAAGGTAAAGCCGAAAATTTGACGAGTTTACAACCACTACATTCAGAAATATCATGACCTAAACGAGAATACCATAAATAAAATGCTAAAGAAGAACGATTCAACTAAAAAGAAGACAAGTCCACACTCAAGGCTGCAACAGTAAAACCTTTAAATTGATCCAAGACATAAAGTCCCCCTTGCCTACAACCTGCCTTAATCACCTTCTGATTATGGGGGTCCTTTATAAACCAATTAGAAACATAAAATTTGACATCATGTTCAGAATTACAAATTTTACCAACATAATGAAGATTCATAGTCATATTCGGTCTTTAATAAACATCATATAAAGACACCAAAGATGTAGCTTTGAAACCAACACCTACTAATGGCATCGAATTACCATTAGCAACCATAATTGATTTGGAGGAATCAAGATTCAATGAAGTAAACCAAGACAAGATAGGATACATACAATGAGTGACACCAAAATCTAAGATCCATTTAGGTATCCTTGATGTCGACAGACCTTTATCAAATGAGGCTAAGAGAGCATGAGCTCTTGATGCTAGAAACTTTTGAAACTGTTCAATAATAGTGGGATAAAAAGATGGAGCACCACACATTATTAGGCTAAGCTGGACGTTGTTGGTTTTGGTGGCCGATTGTGCTGTTGTTGCGGTTTTGCTTTGCCAAGAATACTAGGACACTGAGATTTCCAATAACCCTTCCATTTGCAATAAATAAGTCATCAATAGAGAACTTAGGGTTATGTCTAATCTGGTTTTCAGTCGAGTAACATTGTAATGTTGCCAAAACAGACGGTGTAACTATCTTCTTATCATCTTGAGACTTTAGACGAATTTCCTCTACAAGTAATTTACTAACTACTAAATCAACTTATGGTAAAGAATAGCTATGGAGAATTAAACCTCACAATGCTAACTGATCCCCCAAGGCTGACATAGACGAATAAGATTCCTGAATGCTCACGTCATTCTCCTGAATTGCCAGAATATACGACTCCATTTTGTAAAGTGGTGTAAGATTCATACACCCCTCATTAATGGGGTGTATGAATCTCAATTTAAGGATTGAAAATGTGTCACATCAGCACTATCTATTTTAATTATTAGCATTAATTTTGAACATATTTGGTTTTTCTTTTATATCTTTTAAAATATAATTTATTATAAAATTTCAAATATACTGTTGTAACATGCGTATTTTTATTTACGTTTCGATGTAAATTTTATTCAAAACTGAGTCGGGTCAAAAATAATGTATTTTTGAAAAAAAAAACTTTAGTATTTTTATTTTTATCTTATAACTTTTAAAATATTTTGTCGTGCGAACTATTTTGCGAAAAGTCTCGTGAAAAGTCTTTTCGCATTTTAGAACTCATGAGAAAAGTCTCATGCGAACAGTCATTAAATATATAAAAAATGCATTATTTTTTACCCGACTCAGTTTTGAATAAAATTTACATCGAAACGCAAATAAAAATAAGCATGTTACAACAGTATATTTGAAATTTTATAATAAATTATATTTTAAAAGATATAAGAGAAAAACGAATTATATCCAAAATTATTAAAATATTTTGATCCAAGTCAGTTTTGAATAAAATTTACATCGAAACGTAGATAAAAATAAGCATATCACAACAGTATATTTGAAATTTTATAATAAATTATATTTTAAAAGATATAAGAGAAAAACGAATTATATCCAAAATTATTAAAATATTTTGATCCGAGTCAGTTTTGAATAAAATTTACATCGAAACGTAGATAAAAATAAGCATATCACAACAGTATATTCAAAATTTTATAAATCATTATATTATAAAAGATATAAGAGAAAAACGAATTATATCCAAAATTAATTAGAAGATTTTGACCCGACTCAGTTTTGAATAAAATTTACATCGAAACGTAGATAAAAATAAGCACGTCACAATGTTATATTTGAAATTTTATAAAACATTATATTTTAAAAGATATAAGAGAAAAACCAAATATGTTTAAAATTAATTTTTTCTATAATTCTAATATATTGTAAAAATTGGCTATAATAGGGCATGAGATATTTCTTCAGACAATGTTACTTTTCATGCATGAAATAATTGGATAAAGTTTTGTCAAAGAATCAAATTGTAAATAGATGCCAAAGGTCTTTGTAATTTATAGGTAAATTATTAACGCATATTCATGCGTCTGACGAAGAACATTTAAATATCTTCAAAAACGCAGCAAAGAATGTGATTATAAAACGCATGGCAGTAGAATTATTTCAATTCCATACACCTATTCTATCTTTACCACCAATAATAAGTGTTCACAGAAACCTTCGTTCATTATTTTATACAAATATAACATTTACAATGTCACCATTTTACAATGACCACGTGTTCGGGACTCGTGAGGAGCTGATGGATTGGGTGAAAACTACAGCTCGCAATCTTGGATACGTTATTGTCACACAAAGAACGAAAAAGACTGTTCTCGGCTTCGTAAAAAGGTTTATCTTATGTGTGATCGTGGTGGTGAATACAAGTCAACATCGCAGTCAACAACACATTCAGGTACAAAGAAATCTATATTGTGCTTATACAGCTAGCTTCATTCACTTGTACTATAAACTATAATTTATAATATCTTGAAACCTTTATAGATGTTGTAATTGTACGATTATTCCCAAAGACTCTAATTCCCTTAATGTGAATATTAACATGTAAACAATTGTACTTCTTAAACTCTTTGTCTAGCTCTCCCTTTTATAATTTGTAATAATAATAGAGATAATATCCCTTTTTAAACTTCTTGAAAGTACATTTTATATAGTACTTGTAAGTGATTAGTCATCAACCTAATAATTAATTAGATTTGCCACAAGAACACTAATATAACATGTGTCATCTCGTAGTTAATCTTAATCATCTAAAATATGTTTAGTCATTAAGCTAGACTTGCCACTTAAGTTCCTTGCATGCCAACACACTAATTTAGATGTTCTAGATGTAATCTTTTAAGCAATTGATATTGTTATTAGTAGTACAGTAAGCAAATTCCACTATTTATTTCTTACGTACTTTAGCTAGTTGTGAACTCTCTATAAAAATAAGTACATTAGTTCATTACATCTAAGTTAACTATTAAAGTATTATAATTCAGACACAAGTACATCATTTATTATAACAAAATAATCTTCAAGACTTATATTTGTTTAAAAGTTGGGGTGTTACAAATAATACTGTTCTTTTATAAAATGATTGAAAATTGGGGTGTTACATGTTTAGTACTCCGTAACTCATTACAATAAATAATTTATTTAAATAAAATTAATGAAAATTTAATACATGTAAGAGAAATATGTTCGACAAAGTTGCATCATTTCGATGAGCCCACAATATCAATCAATGCTTGTGAAAATTCCAATCAAGTAAAAGTGTTTTGGATTAATAGTTAAAAACATCCTGAACAAATTTTATTAGTGTTTTACACATTTTTTTTTGATATTGTTGTTATCAATTTCCAGGTACAAAGAAATGTGGATGCCGTTTCAACTTATGGCAAAATATAATCATGAACCAATACGTTCAGGTTGGAAAATTAATGTTATATGTGACGAACATAATCATGATCCAACTATATTCTTTGAGGGGCATGCTTTTGCAAAGAGGTTGTCCGAAAAAGAGTTTGAAATAGTGGAGGATATGACCAAAAAGAATATGGTTCCACGAGATATTCTTACTCAATTAAAGAAAAATGACGATCAAAATGTCTCCACAAGTCAAACCGTATAAGATGCACGACAAAAAATACGTAAAGCCGAAAGAGTTGGCCAGACCCCTATGCAATCAATGGTGAAAGCTTTACACACGGGTGAGTACGTCTATCATATTCGTCAAGAACCTGATTCCAATCAAGTACAAGATTTATTCTTCATAAATCCAATTGCAATGATGATGTGGCGCGCATTCCCCCATGTGCTCATTTTAGATCCCACGTACAAGACCAACAGGTATCACCTACCTTTTCTTCAGATTGTTGGATTAACTTCAACAAATAAGACCTTTTGTATAGCTTTTGCGTTCATAAGAAATGAGAAGACCGACAATTTCAAGTGGATGTTACACTGTCTTAGATAGACACTAGATGGCTATATGCTGCCACGTGTCATAGTCACAGATAGGGATTTGGCTCTAATGGAGGCATGCCGATATGTCTTTCCGGAGGTAAGCTGGTTGCTTTGCAGATATCACATTTATGAAAATATTAGAAAGCACTGCAGACCATCCTTTGGTTCCAAGAATGACTGGGATAAATTCACTTCTTGGTGGAATCGCGTAGTTAATTCTCCAACTGTTAACGAGTATGACCAAAATCGAACGTGGTTACAGTTAAAGTTGATAGACAAGCAAAGTATTATTCTTATCTTTTAAATTCATTCTTAAGTTTATCAAAATGTACATCTATTTAAACTAACCTGTTTTTATCAACGCTTCAGATGTGTTTACCTACTTGGATGCAAATTGGTTACAAAAGTATAAAGAGATGTTTGTGTCCAGCTGGATTGATCAATATCTCAATTTCAGAGAACGAACAATGTAACACCCACTCTTGTGGCTTAGGGGTAATCAGGTAATTTCCCAATTTTTGATATATATATATATATATTATATTAATGTGTTTATTAGATAGGAAAGTTAGATAAATGTCGAATAGTTAATTGTGTCAGGTAAATTAGTAATAGTTGTAAATTAAAATAGTTGTCGGTAAAATAAAATAACTTGTCTCGCAAAACGGTTTTCAGGTTCCAGACAATAAGCCAAACACGGGATTAAAATTAGCAAGTCTTTGAGTTGGTTGGTGATATAAATCACCTAACTCACCAATTTTCATCTCATTTCACCAACTCATTTCCTTCATTTCTCTTTCAAGTTTCTTTCCAAAAATCACCAACTTAAACATAAATTGAGTGTGTTATTGTATAAGCTGTGAATCCTTGTATTACTTGCTATCATCATCAGATTGTTCCTACATTTAATCGTAAGCATTTTTGTTGTTGTTATTTTTGGTTATAAACTTGAAATTAGGTTAATCTTTGTAATTGTGTGTAATTTGATGTTTGAAAGATGATATATGATGTTATATGATGTTTAATAGAGGTTAGAAAGCCTATAGATCGTTAGGAAACTGAGTTTTTGTGTTTTTGAGAAAATTGGTTCGGTTTTGGGGTTTCTGAGTTCATCCTGTGAGTTGACTTTCTACGAGTTGACTTTCTGCGAGTTGACTTCTTGCGAGTTGACTTCCTGCGAACTGAACTGAACTGGGAGTTGACTTCCTGCGAACTGAACTGAACTGCGAGTTGAGTTCCTGCGAACTGAACTGAACTGCGAGTTGACTTCCTGCGAATTGAACTGAACTGCGAGTTGAGTTCCTGCGAACTGAAATGAACTGCGAGTTGAGTTCCTGCGAACTGAACTGAACTGCGAGTTGACTTTCTGCGAACTGAACTGAACTGCGAGTTGAGTTCCTGCGAACTGAACTGAACTGCGAGTTGACTTTCTGCGAACTGAACTGAACTGCGAGTTGAGTTCCTGCGAACTGAACTGAACTGCGAGTTGACTTCCTGCGAACTGAACTGAACTGTGAACTGAACTGAATTGCGAACTGAACTGAACTGTGAACTGAATTGAATTGCGAACTGAACTGAACTTTGAACTAAACTGAACTGCGAACTGAGAATTTTTAGACGTGATTCTGAAAGTTTTGTTTTGCTAAATTCAAAGTGTATAAGTATAACTGAATCGTTATAACTTGATATATATATATATATATATATATATTTATAATTGTAGAGTGGTTATAGCTGGTAATTGCTACTTGATAATTGTTTGTCATTTTGTTATTGAGTAGTGAAATGTGTTAAACAATTATGGAAAGAGTTGCTAACTACTTAATTATTATATTCTCATATCAGCAGAAGACTCAGTAACATAAGATCTCTGAGTGTGGACTGTTGCAGACAGGTGAGTGGATCTGCAACTCATAATTTGAGTTAGTTGTAATGATGTGGTTACAACAAGTAACGTAGACTTGATAGACTGTTTAGTCTGATTTATGATTGTGAATACCTGCTTGTTATGCATATGTGGCCTTCGGGCATCTGTGTATTCAGAGGTCAATTGCGATTGGACTTGGCTACTACTGTGTTCAACACACGTTCCAGATACATGTGTTGTCGCTGGAAAGTGTGTTGTTGTGTTGTAGTGCCAAGTTATCGGCCTATTCTGTATGTGCCTTTACAGATTGTGGGTAAGTGTTACTGAGGGCCACCGCGGCTGTAGGGTTCCTCAGTAACCGCCGATCCTCTTGAGTTTATGTGTTTTCGTGCTTAATGTAAACAGATTGTTATGCTAAGTTGAATTATTAGTTGTACATTCATTCACTTAGCTTCGTGCTAATCCCACCATTTCTCTTCCTGCAGGTTATGTTTAAGATTGTGGGTTAAGCAGGAAGATGGTTTTTGAAGAATGTTTGACACGTGCTATAACTCTGATATATTTATAGATGTTTTGTAAATTAACATGTATGTGGATTTTGTATAACAATTATATGTGTTTTTCTTCGGAAATAGTTAAATGTTATAAGGTCGCGAAATTTTATGGTCTTTTCTGTAATATAATATATAATATTATTTTTATCCATCGCTTCCGAGTCAAATGACAGATTTAACCCTGAGGTAAATTTATGGGGTGTTATAAACAACGAATAGGGTAGAGAGCCAACACTCTTTATTGAAAAAACATTTGGATAATGAAAAGTCACATTTAGATAAATTTGTAGGAATTATAGATGACATAGTTCGAATACAATACGCAGAAATAAAGGCAAGCTTCGGAGAAAGCATGAATAAGATAAAGCATTTACACAGGAATAGTACATTTAGTTTATTGCTAACAAAAGTTTCTATTGAAGCAATAGATGTACTAACAGGGGAGATGAAGCGGGTTAAATCTTTAAAGCAAAAAGAGGAATCATGTGGCTGTCAAATTCGTACAAGTTGCGGTTTACCATGTGCATGTGAAATCTCTCAATATGTCGATGCAGATATATCGATTCCACTGCATACGATAAATGTGTTTTGGAAGAAGCTTGATTTCGAACCGGCACTGTTGAACCAGGGAGAACCAAATGAACCTGGTGATCGAGATACTAACCATGGTGAACAACTCCATGCCTTTGAAGAGGCTTACAACAAAGAGAAAAGAGCAGTGGTGAAAAAGAGTTGGCGTCAAAAGATGAAAGCTATATGGGATCCTAGTAGCACGAGTTATGATGAGCCTGCGGTGCAAACAAAAGCTCGTGGACGACCAACTACAAAATCCAAACACATGAAAATACCGGACCTTGCAACTGCTAAACCTCCCCTTCAGTGAAGCTACTCCCAAAAGCCTCCGAGGCATAGTTCATATGCACCCTCCGTAGAACGTGATTATGTCCGAGAGCCTACAAGGCACAGTTCGTTCAGATACTCCCAAGACCAAGAACATCCAACACCATCTTCATTAAGGGACTATGACGATTCTCCCGGTTACAACAGTGCCTACGTGAACTACCAAACACCTGGTGAACCGAGTCCATTCATGAACCAGGATACTTTCGGGTATCCAGAGCCTACTACACAAGATTTATTCGGGAACTACGACAATTATCTTGGTTACAATAATGCATACGTGAACTACCAGGTGCCTAGTGAACCGAGCATCTTCATGAATCAAGATGCCGCCGGGCAGAGTTATTTCCCCAACCCTTCAACCGCAATAGATGATCTCTTCAAGTTTAACGAGAATACTGCCGAACAAACTTATTTCACCAACACTTCAAGGGCAACAGAATATGATTTTAT
The DNA here is from genome assembly GCA_963921325.1 of Logfia minima. NCBI lineage: Eukaryota > Viridiplantae > Streptophyta > Magnoliopsida > Asterales > Asteraceae > Logfia > Logfia minima. The sequence continues at coordinate 4,148,513 of OY992771.1, read as the reverse complement.
GGGGTTGAGACAACATAATGTTACAGATCAAAAATCACAGGACTATCACAAATTTATTGATCAAATTCCAACAGTCTTTCATTCATATGTAAAGGATATAAAAAACGTGTTAGGTGATGGAAATTGTGGGTTTCGGGCGACAGCTTCTGCACTTGGGTACGGTGAAGATCAATGGCTATTAATCAGGAGGTTATTAATTGAGGAGATGGTGCAGTTTGAAACACATTAAAAAAAGGCTTTCAATTTCAGAAACAATGAGGTGGACGAAAACAATGAGGTTAACGAATACAAGAAGGTGTTTTCATCCTTACAATGGTCGGGGCCTGGTTTTGCGCCACCAGAATATTGGATGATTATGCCAGAGACGGGGTTTTTGATTGCGAACAAGTTTAACGTAGTTTTTCATTTCATATCTAAAGAAGGTAATAATAGTTCGACACTGTTTCCGCTATGGAGAGGCCCTGACCAGTTCTCAGATAAAAATATAATCACAATTGCACTGGTGAATTCAAATCATTATGTAATGGTGGAAATGCAAGGCGAGTTTCCAATGGGTTTCACACACAACTTATGGAGACTAAGGAGAGAAAGAGACGCAACTGAGTGGAAAAACCTATTAAAAGCTTTATAAAGATTGGGTAGCAAAACCTACTGCATATGAAGTTATAGATTAATTTTTTTTTATTTATCAATTGTTGTTATTTATTTGTTTTAAATTATTAATCCATTGTTCTTAGTTTTTATTTTTTTTTATTTTATTGCTGTATTTTTTAATTTTCAAATTTTAAATGACTGTTTGTATTGAGACTTTTTGCATGAGTTAAACAATGTGAAAGGATTTTTCATTTCACAAGAATTTTCCCAAAATAGTTCGCAAGATAAAATATTTTAAAAGTAATAAGTAAAAAAAATATGTTTAAAAAATTATACTAAATTTAAAAAAAAATACATTATTTTTTACCCGACTCAATTTTGAATAAAATTTACATCGAAACGTAAATAAAAATAAGCACGTTACAACGGTATATATGAAATTTTATAAAAAATTATATTTCAAAAGATATAAAAGAAAAATCAAATATGTTCAAAATTAATTATAAGAATAAAAGTGGATATGTGATGTGACAAGGTGACAAACATTAAAAGAGTGTATAGATCTTAAAAAGGGTGTATGAAACTCAAATCCCTTTTGTAAAAGAAACTACAATTTAATTTTAATTAAATATTCAAAAAATAATAAATTACTTTTTCATAGACCATGGGATGAAAGAGTATATAAATGAGTAAAGACCATTTTCATTTGTAGTCATCTCTTGTTCTACACCCTAAAAATATGTCACAACCGCCGGCAACTAACCACCTCGCCGGCGTCCATACAAAGCCTTTACTCAACTCCGACGCCACCACCACCGTCGCTCCGGCCGACAGGTCACTTCCACCGTCACGACCTCATCCCCCAAAAATAGTTGTCTTTGCTGACCTCAACGTTGACCCTCCTACTGATATTGAAACCCTAGATTCTTTCACCAGGTCTCTCACTTTTTTCTAATTATATTATACACAAATACACACAGTTTATTTATTTTACCATTAGTATTTCTTGTTCCTCAATTTCATAAAGTTGTGTACTTTTTAATAATTATTTTTTGTTAAAATTGTAATGTGGTTTATGGTTGTTTATGTTTTAGGACTAGTTGCTTAAAATGCTAAAACATAGACCGTATATATGTATGTATATCGATACTGTTTATGTCTGTGTGTGATAGATGTGGTTGTATTTTATATATTGTGTAGGGTAAGTAATGAAGAAAATAATCCAGATAAGATGAGTTTGTTGGGAAAAGATTCCGATACAGTTGAATTAGAAGGTAAACAATCTAAAAAATTAGGGAGATCGCGTTCGAGAATCGGGAAGCTGGAATTCCCCATTGATTGTGGCGGTGATGGTGAAGGTGATAATAATAGTCCAGGCGTTCCTTCATCTCGTGAGGAAAAAGTTAGCAGTCTTAAAACAGTGAGTTATCATTGATACTGTTTGTTGAATTTGTTTATAGTTTATAAGAATTAGACGAGCCATGTGGCTATTTATTTAATATCTGTAGGGATTGGCGCATGTTGCACGAAAAATGCCTAAGAATGCCCATGTTCATTTTATACTTGGCTTAATGTATCAAAGAATGGGACAACCACAAAAGGTAGAATCTTGTGTTTTTTATTACGTTTATGTACTTGTTGTTTTCGCACTGATTTTGAAGGAATTGTTTAGGCAGTTTTGGCATATGAAAAGGCAGAAGAAATCTTGCTTCGTGGCGATGAAGATATTGATAGGCCAGATTTGCTTTCTTTGGTCCAAACTCATCATGCGCAGGTGTGTTAGAGCTTTGCACTCTTATATTTCAAATATGATGACAAAAATTATTTAGTGCAGTTTTAATACGATTGTGTGAACTTGCAGTGTATTTTGCTGGGAAGTTCGGAAGACTATGGTTCAGGAAAGGAACTGGAAGGTAAGGAGCTTGAAGAAATCCTTTCCAAGTTAAAGGAATCGATGACATCTGATGTTAGACAAGCAGCTGTCTGGAACACGTTAGGTGTATTGCTACTTAAAGCGGGCCACTTGCAGGTACGGGTGCTTTCTTTTCCATTATTTCTTACCTAAAAAGGACAATCTTTTTTATGATCTAAGATAAACCTTTATTGTTTGTGTAGAGTGCTATATCAGTACTTTCATCCTTGTTGGCGCTAGCCCCTGAAAACTTGGATTGTATTGGGAATCTTGGAACGGCTCATCTTCAAAAGTAAGGGCCTTACACTTGCAACTACTGTCATTTATGATTTATACATTTGTATTGCATAAGGAGTAAGTGATGAACTAATATTTTGAAGTAGAAGCATCTGTTCTGGATGCAAGATATAGATAACTGTTTTTAGGGTTGATAATCAGCAAAACACCATTCATATGAAGTTTAGGAGGTGTGTAGATGTGCATTTGGAAAGTAATATTGAATAATCAGATTATCACCTCTAATAAAACATGTGGTAGAAAATCGTGTTTGTTATGCTGTATGATGTCATAATCAACAAATCATCAAATCTTTGAATGGTTGGCCAAATCTGATTATTTAAGAAATAAATTGATAAAATAACCAAAAATGACTTATTTACAAAACAAATACAGACGCTTGGTGAAATGGAAATAAGTCTCTAACTAGGTTAGCACAAATGGTAAGTAAGTAATTTTACCATTACCATTTGTTAATCACTTTTGTGGCAGCTTTGATGAAACTAATTATTTGACTTTTACGTAGTCAAATAATCAGAAGCAAAACGCAAATCCAAAAATCTCTTTAATCTTGATGTTTTTTTTTCTTTTCTCTCATCGATATACTTGAAGTAACTGACATGGCCATCTGTCGTCCAGCGGAAACTTGGATCTCTCAGCAAAATGTTTCCAAGACCTCATCTTAAAAGACCAAAACCATCCCTCCATTTTTATCAACTATGCTGTCCTTCTTTTGTGTAAATATGGTTCCATAGTCGCAGGTATGTTGGTCATTTTCCATCTCGTATGTTTTTTTGGTAGTTCTTGCTGCCGATATTAAATAATGTGTTAATGATCTTGTGGGTTTCAATTTTCAGGTGCCGGGGCTAATGGTGACAATGGGGCTTGTGAGGATAGAGTTACTGCAGTTAATGTTGCTAAAGAATGTTTATTAGCTGCTGCAAAAGCAGATCCAAAAGCTGCTCATGTGTGGACTAATCTTGCTAATGCATATTACATGGCTGGTGATCATAGACACTCTGGCAAGTGCTTGGAGAAGGCTGCAAAATTAGAGTCGAATTGTTTGGCGACTCGGTATGCGGTTGCCGTTCACCGAATCAGGGAAGCTGAAAGGTCACAAAATCCTAGTGAACAGCTTTCGTGGGCTGGAAATGAAATGGCTTCGATACTAAAGGAAGGCGACTCTCTTGCAGTTGAGGTCCCCATAGCTTGGGCTGGGCTTGCTATGGTTCACAAAGCCCAGCATGAAATTGCAGCAGGATTTAAAGTTGAACAAAATGAGTTAATGGAGGTTGAAGAACGTGCACTTTACAGTTTAAAGCAGGTTACTTTTTCACGAATTTGGAACTATTATTTTCTTGATTGTTCGCAACTGAAGGTGGCGATTTAGGCCCATTTTTATTTTTTTTTGAATGGCAAACCTACAACATAAGTCAATTTTGGCCCATTTACTCACGAAAGGGTCAATTGGGGTTATATATTTAAATCTGATGTGTAAAATAAAAGAATAGCTTATAAGGAAACGGGTCAAATTTCACCGGAATTGTATTGTTAATGCTTAAAACCTCCCAAGTCTTCTGATCCAAAAAGTTTAACTGTTATTATAATTTTTGTAATCATATCTTACACACTAATTTATTCTAAAATGAACTTGGACAAAAAGTGTTTTGGGTCATCCGGACCTGACTTGGCCTCTTTTGACTGGTACCAAAATTTACCCAATCTGATCTTCTACCTAACCCACCCATTTTGCCAATTCTACTAATACTAACAACAATGAAAAGCCACCATTTATATTTTCTGTGCACTTAAATTTCAGGCAATATCAGAGGATCCGGAAGATCCCGTACAATGGCATCAACTCGGGCTTCATAGTCTATGTACCCAAGACTTCAAAACATCACAAACGTACCTCAAGGCTGCAGTTGCTCGTGACAGGGAATGCTCCTATGCTTGGTCAAACCTAGGTAACTCTCAATCTATACACTCTCTATTTAAACTACAAATTCAAATTTGATTGCTTGTTATTCCCTCATGATAATAACCAGGTTTGACTCGAAACTTACCTTTTCAACCACAAATTATGGGAATCTCGTGGATTCGGATCTATTATAAACTTTTCTTAGATGTTTGAGTGTTTGACAGGTTTTGATCATTAATAGAATAAATAGATCAAATTACCAAAATTTGCTAGATGCTCTACGAAATGGTCAATGGGAGTTAAAATCTATCAAATTAGTCTTAAAAGAAGAGGTAGATATATTTTAGACCCTTACATAACCTGTTTTGTTGCAAGCTAAAAAAACTAATTATCTTTGAATAATAAGATAAACATAAGCGAAATCTGTCCAAACATTAAAAGTTAATTATTGCGACTTGAAGCTGCACTAATCAAATCAATTCCAAAACACAGATCCATACACCTGTTTCCTTGGTAGTTCTAATTTGAAATCTTCCAAAAAATGTAAACATTGCGATTTTTCTCACTATGGCTTTTGAACACTGCAACACCAGGAATCTCTCTGCAACTATGCGAGACATCATCTTCACAAGCTGAAGAAGTATATAAACGTGCCTTATCGTTAGCAAAGCCTCAACAAGCACATACAATCTTTTCTAATTTGGGAAACTTCTATCGTCAGCAAAAGCAATATGAATGTGCAAAGGCCATGTTTACAAAATCGTTGGACCTGCAGCCTGGTTATGCTCCTGCATATAACAATCTAGGGCTTGTATTTGTTGCTGAAAGCCGTTGGGAAGAAGCAAAGTTTTGCTTCAATAAAGCTTTTCAAGCTGACCCGTTGCTGGATGCTGCTAAATCCAATATGATCAAAGCAGCAGCTATGTGTAGAGTAGGTGCGTTACCTATCAATTGAGTTTGTATGTGAATGTACTGTTTTAGTGTCTGTAATTTGTACATAATGCAAATATTAGTCCAATTTTCCAATTGTCTGTTAAATGTCTGGTTTCAACTTTCAAGTTGACTTGATCCATCTGTATGTGGAGTTTCAGTATACAAAGATCACTGTTGCAATATGTTGCCAGTGAGGGGTGAATACAGTCAATGATGCAAAAGGATCATGATTGAATTTCAACAGAATGATTAAGGATACAAAACTTGTACAATGTTGGCATAGAGGAAATGATACATATACCAACTGATTCTCTATGTCAGGACTTGGGGTGAGTGTAAAACATGGCACCTAACCACGAGATTGATAAATTGAGTGGAAATGTCGTGAACCAGAACTAGTGCATATTCAGTCTGTTAAGTACCTTTAGTTGTAACCGAAAATCCAATCTTGATCCAATCCAGATCGGGTTGTCCCATTCTTTTTACATGAATGAGACGTTATGTAGATCAAAAACCGATAGACTTGAATCGCAATCCTGGAGTTCAATTCTTGTTCACTGTTATGCTAACCGATAGACTTGAATCGCAATCCTGGAGTTCAATTCTTGTTCACTGTTATGCTTTGAAGTCCTACGACGACATTTTAAAGTAGGTCTTTGTCTCACAAATTAAGTGATGTAACATTATAACTTGCTTGATATAGCTTTGCTGAATTAACCTAGAGGTTCGAGTCTTCGAGACATACTAACATTGTTTTGTATTTTTATTCTTATTTTACATTAAGTATGAAATATTTTTAGTTATTCAAAATGGATTCCAAACAATTCACATTCTGATAAACTTATCATTTTATGTGTTCAAAGAGCAAACTTTGGTCCAACAAATTAATACGTAAGGCTGGGTATATGGGCCTGAATATACACATTTTATGAACCCATTTAACAAAGGCCAAAATCCATTAGAAAGCTGCCGGAAACAGAGTCCGGTGATCAACACAACAAAGATGAAGCGATTTTATCAACCAGGGCAGAAAGATGCTTCTTTCAAGAAACTCACTCTTTCTTCACCGTCATCAGCAGCAACCAATTATGCTGACACAAAAACAGAAACAGAAACAACAAACCCAGTTGAAGATGAGATACCAAGACCCAAAAGAAAGAAACCACAAAGTTCTTGACTTGGAATGCTAACAGCTTTCTTCTTCGAATTAAAAATAACTGGCTGAATTCACTAAGATTGATAACAAACAGATATTGGAGTTTTGAGTCAGTTTCTTCAATAAATAATTGCATGTTCTTGGCAATCTTTGCTGTTTTGTTTTGCTCTGTTTTACTTTAATTGGTATCAGAGTCAATTTTATTTCTGTTTGCAAAACCTGCGTTTTCTGGAGTGCTATTCAAAGAACGCTTAGCAAGTCAGGTTAGTTTTACAACAGAATAGGAGATCTCCAAGCCGTGAATAAAGGCTGGAGAAATCACCACTACGGATTTACTCTCGAAAACCAAAGATGACAGGAAGTACTGATGATGGCAAGGCACCGAGTACAACGGCGTTACAGTGTCCAATGCTCACATCAACAAATTATACACTCTGGGCCATAAGAATAAAAGCGGTGTTTAAAGCTCATGGCGTATGGGATTGTATAGAATCTGGAACCGGAACTAGTAGTACCGATCCCAAGAAAGATAACATGGCGATAGCGTTGCTGCTTCAATCAATTTCCGAGGAGTTGGCTCTACAAGTGGGAAATCTTGAGAGGGCAAAAGAGATGTGGGATGGAATTAAAGCACAAAACGTGGGTGCTGAGAGAGTGCGAGAAGCTCGACTTCAGACTCTCATCTCTGAATTTGAAGCAGTCAAGATGAAGGAGACAAGCACTATAGACGAATTCGCAAGCAAGTTATCTGGTATGGCTACAACAGCAGCCGCACTCGGAACTCCCATTGAGGAACCACGACTTGTAAAAAGGTTCCTAAATGGGTTACCAAGACGCTTTATCCTTATAGTGGCCTCCATTGAACAAATGCTTGACTTAAAGAAGACGCGGCTCGATGAGGTTGTGGGAAGGATGAAAGCATATGAAGAAAGAATTAAAGGGGAGGAAACACATGCTGATGAACAAGAAAAGCTCATGTTTACTTCTGCGTCAAAAAATTCTTCTAGACAAAATAACAGCAGTGCAAATAGAGGTCGGGGTAAGGGGTCAAACCGTGGTAGAGGGGGAGGTCGAGGTCAATTGGGCAACAACCGAACCCAAACTAATACAAGTAACAACGACAAACAGAAGGGAAAAACCCGTGATTACTCCAAAATCCAATGCTACCGCTGTGACAAATTTGGACATTCTGTGTCAAACTGTCCGGAGCGAAAGAAGGAAGGACACAACAACAATGATGAACAAAACGACGACGACCCTGCACTGTTCATGGCAGAATTTGTCACCGAAACAGTTTACCTTAATGAAGAGAGAATTGTGCCGAGCAAATACGAGTCCAAAGAAAAGGATACATGGTGTCTGGACAACGGAGCAAGTAACCATATGACAGGTAATGTCTCATTCTTTGCTGAGTTAAATACACGCATACGTGGCAAAGTAAAATTTGGAGACGAATCCAAAGTGGATATTTGCGGGAAGGGTTCTATTCTGTTTATAGGAAAGACGGGGGAGAGTCGATTGCTTTCTGATATCTACTACATACCAAGTCTCCGTAGCAACATAATCAGTCTCAGGCAAGCTACGGAACTTGGGTGTGACATTCGAATGAAAGACGAGTTCCTCACCATTCGAGATAGCAAAGGAAAAAAGCTGATGCAAGTAACAAGATCAAAAAACCGTCTCTATATGATCAATCTTAAAACTGGTGCACCAAGATGTTTGCAAGTAATGATAGATAATGAGAGTTGGTTATGGCATGCGAGACTCGGGCATGTTAACTTTGCTACAATGAAACAGATGCAACAAAAGGAGCTCGTTTATGGATTGCCAGAGATACATGATGACAATCAAATATGCGACTCATGTTTGATTGGAAAGCAAGCTAGAAGACCATTTGTCAAAGAAGCAAAGTTCAAGGCTCTAAAACCGCTTGAACTTATCCATGGTGATCTCTGTGGCCCTATCTCCCCTCCAACGACCGCTGGAAATCGGTATGTTTTCGTTTTGATTGATGATTACTCACACTATATGTGGACGTATTTTTTGAAAGAAAAAGGTGAAACATTTACTATATTCACAAAATACAAAGTCAAAGTGGAAGCAGAGTTAGAAAGAAAAATCAAAACGTTTCGAACTGATCGAGGGGGAGAATTTACTTCGATCGAGTTCAAACAATACTGTGAAAAGGAAGGAGTGCTACGTCATCTAACTACACCCTATAATCCACAACAGAATGGTGTAGTAGAAAGAAGAAACCGCACCTTGTTAAATATGACAAGGAGTTTGTTAAAGGCTCATAATGTTCCAAACTACATGTGGGAAGAAGCAATTCGGCATGCAACCTCTATCATCAATAAAATTCCAACTCGAGCAATCACTGTCACACCATATGAGGCGTTAAAAGGCAAGAAACCAAATTTGCAATACTTGAAAGTATTTGGTTGTCAAGCTTATGCAAAGGTTGTTGGTAAACACCTCAAGAAGTTGGATAATCGATCCGAGCGATTGATATACATCGGAAGTGAGGCAGGAACCGCAGGGTTTAGACTATTTAATCCAACAACTCGGCAAGTTGTAATCTGCCGTGATGGTGATGTAGTGTTTGATGAAAAACGAGGTTGGGAATGGGAAAAGAACTCGGAGCAGGACTCTAGTTCAGGGAGTTTTTGGATCACGGTTGGAGAGGGCTCGCATACGGGGGTGGATAATGACTTAAGTGGGGCACTAGAAGATCAGATGGATCAGGCTCATGAAGAAGAAACCCAAAGTGTAGAGTCCGAAAGTAATGAACCAACTGATTCAGCCCAAACGGTGCAATCTGAAATAGCCCAGCAATCTAATCCGAATACACAGATAAGAAGATCAGACCGGGCCCACAACACTCCTGCGAGGTTTAATGACTATGTATTAAATATTGGTATTACTGATGACGAATATTTAATGCTAACAGATGATGAACCATATCGATTTGATGATGCAAAAACAAAACCAGAGAATGGATGGAAGCTATGAAACTTGAGCTTGAGTCGATAAATAAAAACCGCACATGGATGTTAGTTGAGCCACCCAAACATGTGAAAGTGATCGGATTAAAGTGGGTATTCAAGATCAAGAAAAATGCTGATGGATCCTTGAATAAATATAAAGCAAGACTTGTCGCGAAAGGCTATGTACAGCAACCCGGTGTTGACTTTGATGAAGTATTCGCCCCAGTCACAAGGCTCGAAACCGTAAGGCTCTTACTTGCTATAGCTGCGAATCAAGGATGGGTTGTGCATCATCTTGATGTAAAATCCGCATTCTTGTATGGAGAATTAAAAGAAGATGTCTTTGTGTCTCAACCAGAAGGTTTCGAAAGGAAGGGTGAGGAGCAGAAAGTTTATAAGCTAGCAAAAGCTTTATATGGGCTACGACAAGCACCCCGTGCATGGAATACAAAGTTGAATGAAATTCTGGCCAAACTGAAATTTGTAAGGTGCAAACAGGATCATGCGGTATACCGAAAACAAGACAATGATAATGTTCTCTTGGTTGGAGTATACGTTGATGACTTGATAGTTACGGGCTCCAGTGTGAATCTGATTGAAGCTTTCAAGCGTGATATGGCTAAACGATTCGAAATGTCTGATTTGGGAATGTTGTCCTACTACTTAGGAATTGAGGTACAACAAAACGAAGGAAAAATACAAATCAAACAAGAATCGTATGCACGAAAGATATTGAGCGAGGTTGGGTTATTAAATTGTAATTTGTCTCAAACACCAATGGATCAAAATCTTAAAGTTTCAAAAGATGAAGATGGTGAAGACTTTGAAGCAACTAAGTACAGGAAAATTATTGGGTGTTTGAGATATTTATTACACACTCGACCCGACTTGGCGTTCTCAGTGGGTGTTGCAAGTAGATATATGCAAAACCCAAAGAAGTCTCATGCCACGTTGATCAAGCAAATTCTGCGATACTTGAAAGGAACCATCGGACACAGAATTATTTATGCTAAAGGAGAAAACGTGTTGATTGGATACAGTGATAGTAGCCATAATATTGATCAAGACGATGGAAGAAGTACTACCGGGCATGTGTTTTATCTTGGTATGTCCTCGATTACATGGTGCTCACAAAAACAAAGCACCATAGCGTTGTCATCTTGTGAAGCTGAATACATGGCGACTAGTTCAGCTTCTTGCCAAGCTGTGTGGTTAAAGGGTTTGCTCGAAGAACTGATGGGGCACAAAACTAGGCCAGTGATACTTCGAATAGACAACACCTCGGCTATTGCTCTTGTAAAAAATCCGGTGTTTCATGGTAGAAGCAAACATATAAAATCCAGATTTCACTATATACGAGAATGTGTGGACCGAGAAGACATAAATGTTGAACACGTGAACGGGGTAGATCAACGAGCTGATATACTTACCAAGGTGCTTGGAAGAACGAAGTTTAAAGAAATGATCAGCAAGCTTGGAGTTGAGGAACTAACGCTTCCAAACATTCGGGGGTGAATGTTGGAATGTTTGGGTCATCCACGTGTAGGTAGGATTGACCAAGAGATAACCTTGGATGGCAGTTGTAAACTTGGTGGCCAAGGCTAATCCGTTAGGTAGTATTGTATTGAGATTAGGATACATAGTTACCATATTTAGTCATTCCTAGTTGTAGACAAAGTCTGATATGTAAGTCTATATATATACCGTGATTAGATGGGTAGGATTGATAACAAACAGATATTGGAGTTTTGAGTCAGTTTCTTCAATAAATAATTGCATGTTCTTGGCAATCTTTGCTGTTTTGTTTTGCTCTGTTTTACTTTAGTTTATTGATGAAATTGATCCTGATATCATTGATATAACAATTTTGCCCTGGATTTATATTTACATTGTTGAAAAAAAAAATTTCTTTTTATTTATGAGGACCCCACAAATGTTGTCAAGATATTAGGGTTTTGTGTCATCGAATGTGTAAGAAATGGTGAAATGGGGTATTTGGAATTTAAAAAAGAAGACTTTATACATGCTGTGTTGAAATATATGGAATTTATGGTGAATTTATAATATATGTGTGTGTGTGTTTTCACCTTAGTTTCTAAATTATAACCCAATGCTAACTATATGAAGATTTAGCTTCACTCTATGCCTATTTGGTTTTGCAGGATGCACTTCTTAGTGTTTATTCATTTTGAGATTTTTAGTTGTAGAAGCTTTTGGTTGAAATGAATTTTGAGTGATTAGCATTCAGAACAATTGGACGTAATCCAATACTTGCAAATGGATTTTTAATGAGAAATTAGACTTATGGAAAATTACATTTGTAAATTGCATTGCATAATTAGTTGAAATATGTACCAAGTTTTTATCTAGTTTGTTTTGGCAGTTGTAGTGTAGATCCACTCTCAAAGTATTGAGGGTTATCGGTGTAAGTATATATCTTAACGTCTTATATCCCTCAACTTTGTTGAAGTTATTACGCAATGTATTATATCTTGTTTTTGTCAACCAAAAAATAGATAACAAGTCTTAGTCCGCAAAGTTTTTATGTTGGTGATATTCATCTAACAGTATAATGGGTGGTAGAAAGTAAGGATGCCTGCAGCTGGCGCCAAAGGCACTCCAAAGAACCCAATGGAGTTAAAGGACGATAATAATGCCTCACGAGAAGAAAAACTGGTACTTTATTATCATATGTATATGATTCAAGTTTTGTTTTCTTCAGAGAATAATGTTTTATGTTTGTTAGTGTAATTGAACTTCTAAGTCTTCCTTCATCACAAAAAAGGTCCATTTATTTGAGAGTAAATGGTAAACGTTTCGTTTTCAAGATTGATTAGAACTTTATGAACTGTCAAGAAATAACTATGTGAAACTGCATAAGAACTAAGAGATTAATTTACATGAATGATTATGGGTTTGATTATTTGTTTTTGTTTAATATCTTCAAACATGTAGACGGATGAGGTATTCCCTGTTCAGGTTACCGGGGGGGCGAGTCCTGTTTTTACTCAGATGTTTGCGACCTAACCGGGATATCCCCGTGACCCTAACCTGGGCGAGTCTTTTTTTTTAGTAATATCTTCAAACATATTAGTAAAATGGTCTAATATTAGAGCTCAATGTTAACAAATTTTGCAGATAATCACACTGGCATTATCAGGTCCCACTTTCAGAAAGTATGATGTATGGTGGTCTCTTTCTGATTCAAAGTATGCTGGAATCGCATTATTTGTGAAGAAGTTTTTTCTACCAAAGAAGGTTTTCTTTAATCTAGATGGCTCAGGTACCCTGTACCCCCTGATATATTGTTATTCATTTTTAAACTTTATTGGTATAAAAAAGTTGTGTTTTCTAGTGGCTAATTTGAAGAAACATCATCAACGTATTGAACTTTACGCAAAATATTAGTCATCTGAATGTGAAATGAATTGGATAAATGGATTGATAAGTTTATGTTTATTGTTAGCTTCAAAGCATGAAGCAGATGGGCGACTTATTATAGCTGAATTTGAAGCTCCAAAGCATTATGAATACGTATGTTCCAAACAATGGCTGGAAAGATGAAGAAACCTCATTCCAAAGGAGAAGAAAATGGGATAAAAGAATGAAAGAATTCATATTGCAATCTACAGATAAACCCCTTATCTGGTGTGGCGATCTTAATGTTAGGTACCTTTCTTTTGCCAAATCATTTTCAAAGCATTTTTGTATTGCCAAATCTTTTTTAAAGCATTTTTGTATTTGAGTATCATTATTATTAGGCATATGCATATGTTATCAGCCTAATCTATTTCTTGAAATTGTTGTTTTGTCTTTTCTTTTAACTAGAGACATTACATTGGAAGACGCTTTGTGTGTTCTTTTATGGATATCAATATGATAGTTGATTTTATTGACTTTATATAATTATATTGTATCTATTTTAATGTCTTCTGCAGTCACTAAGAGATCGATGTTAGTCATCCAGACTTCTTCCAAAGTGCAAAAATGAATGGTTATATTCCTCCAAACAAAGAGGTTACTTTTTTTCTCATGAACATTTGTAAAAAGTGATGCAGATTTTTGATAATAAAACTGACTTCAACTGTCGACTGCAGGCTTTTGGGCAACCCGGTTTTACGTTATCTGAGAGGAAAAGTTTTGGTTCCATTCTAAAAGAGGACGCATAATCTTACACTTTTTACAAAACTCTCGATGGAAGTTACTAACATGTTTATCATTATTTGACAGCCGTATGCAAAATCTTTGATATGTTCAACTTTTAGGGGAAAGCTAATAGATGCATATAGATTTCTACACAAGGACAAAGATATGGAGTGCGGCTTCTCATGGTCTGGCAACCCTATCGGAAAGTATGTACTTGTAGATATCAGCATGTTTTGACCTTTTGCTTAAAATAATGGTCATAGCTCTGGATTTCATTATTATCTAATTATTGAATGTTTTCAGGTATCTTGGGAAAAGGATGAGAATAGATTATCTCTTAGTTTCAGAAAAACTTAAGGATAAGATTGTCAAGTGTGAGATGCACGGCCACGGGATTGAATTGGAGGGTATGAATATGATTTTCTCTCAGTTTACACAATTTCAGGTTACAATCATTATATCTAAAGATCATTAAGGGAGTGTTTGAGATTGCTTATTTAAGTGCTTATTGGCTTATTTTGACAGCAGATAAGCAAATCCAAACACCCTTAAGAAAACTAATTATCTACTTTCTTCTAAACCATATGAATGTTATTTTGCCCTTTAGGAATATGAATGTTATTTACGACATGAATGGCCTTAAAGATACGATCTATATAATTTGTTTTGGTTTTCTTGCAGGCTTTTATGGGAGTGATCATTGTCCTGTTTCTCTCGAGCTTGCTGAGCCAAACCTTGATGATAAGCAGAGTGACAGTTGGAACACCACATGATCACCATGTACACAAAGTAGTAGTGTTTCGGTAGAGCTTAGTCGGACTCGAGCTATGGGTTTGGTATTTAATGCTGACACTGGGTGGTGGTATTTATCATATCATAAATCTGAAACCGACTTGACGGTTTCTTGACATCGAACTTTTAGGGGCTTCTTGTTGTAGCAATGACCTTGACATGATTTATCTATGTTAGATGTTATATTGCATGTTGAAAAGATTAATTCATGGTTTGGGAAATATGTGGTAAAATGAACACTTGTTGGTTCATGCCAATAGCTCAAGTTTTTGAAGAGTATTATATCTCTCTTTCTCATTGAATAGATAAAATATAGGTCGGTAATCTGTGAACCATCATTACTGAACATGTTTTATAAATTGATACATTTGGTGGTGTAATGCACACTTTAGTGATGTAATTGTATCCATTAACTACTAGATATGTTTTATGAATTCATACATGTAGTGATGTAATGCACACTTTATTGATGTATAACTAAAAATTACGGTGTACAAACTGTCACTAGTGGTAACTTGGCAGCTTATGTGGTTGCCAAAATAGCTTTTCACTTCTTCTTTTTTTCCTTGCCTTTTCTAACAAATATCTAACCAGTAAAAGTACAATTGTTTGATCTTAGGTCAGTTTGCTCAAAGTAATTTTTGATGATGTTCTTTTATGTAAAAATAATTTAGAAGAGTGAAGGGTTAAAAATGTTCTTGTGATGGATTTTTGTGTTTATGTGGGTTTCAGACTTGAAAATGGTGTGTTTTCTGTGTTGGATTGTAATCATGTGAAAGATTTCAATCACTTGGATTGATCGCTGTAATATCAAATGGACTGTGAATGTGAACATTTTGGATTGGTTTACAAGTATAAGTAAATGTAATAGGAAGGGAGAAAGAGAGTAATATTTTAAATATAACTAGTATAATAGTTGTGGTATGTAGTGGAGTTTAGACTTTTATTGTAAAAGTGACTCAAAAATATATATTATTTTTGTTATTTATTGGTGGATCACCCGTGATTGTGAGTCGATAATAATCGTTTGTTCTCATGTAGAGTTTGAAATTTGAAATATAGCTGGTGAAAAGTGGAAAATATGTGAAAATATAGGGTTATATTGTAAAATGAGAATTTAATAACTAAATGTGAAAATGTTAAATCTTAATCTTAAGAATTTTTTTAAAATAAAATACTAAAATACTTTATATATTAGTACAAATATAGTTAAAACTATTAGTTTACTCGTTTGATATTATACCCAAACATAAGAGTAGGAGTGGTCTTATGTTAAACTAAATTTTATTTTTAAGAGAATACTTTATTGTTAACTTGATATGAAATGGGATTTAACTATTTTAGTCTAATGAGTTTGCAAAAGGAAAAAAGTTAGAAAAAGAATAAAAAAAAATGATGGGATTCACCTGCACCTTTCAACATAACGTTAATGGTTCAACATCATTCATCAAGGTGACGGGAGTAGAAAAACCGACATTTGAAAGTTGGTTAACAACGAGAAAATGATCCCACTCTATATATTCTAATAAAATTATTGAATACAACAGATACAAGTATCTAACTAGTCATATATAAGATTAAATTAATAACTATTAGCTATTTTTCTTGGATTTTATATGGTCTCATTTACTTTTAACTCCGTCACATAAGGCTTAATTTTATAAAAAATAATGATTTTTCCTTGACTTTTAAGAATCCTTCACATCTTTTACCATATCACTATTGTCATTTGACTATGTTTTTCATCCTCTTATAAAAGGTTTTATCTACATAAGACTTTTGTAGTTGAACAATGTTGAAAATAAATGCTGAATTAATTAACCAAGGTCGTAAGTTTATCCCACAAGTGTCAATATTCTTTTGGTCACACCACCGTTTTGAATAGAAAGAGATTTGCTCGGTTCATGTGGAGGGAGCCTTTACATAAATCTCGTACATTAGTGTGCCATCAAATATATATCAATATGTAACACCTGAAAAATTAGCTATATTGCTTATATATTATTAATTAAAATTAATTATTGATATTGTTAACATTAAGGTTAATAATTAAATAGAGGAGTTGAATGTGTCAAGAGCCTATATCAAGAAGGTTTAGAGTGTAATACACTTTGAAAAGTGTTTGAACGTGTATTGTAGGAGAGGTTACGACTTGAACGGGATTTCACCTAATGTTCAGCAAGCTCAATTATAGATATAACAAACCATGACCCAACCTCCATTCACAATTACTAAACCCTAAAAAGAAAGAAGGAAGGAGAACGGCAGCAGCAAAAAAGGTAGAAACGTTGTGAGCCGTGTTCAAGTTTCGGTGATGATTCGGTTGCGGGTTACGGTTAGAAATCAGTTTTGTTTGAAGGTATAATTCCTTCCTTGGTTCATATTACTTATCTTTAAAGTATAAGAGTGATAAGAATAATAGATTGGTTGAGGCACGAGTGTCGTTAACGTGATTCAATAAACTATTAGTTAATGAGTTAACGAGTTTCATAACTAAAGGCTAAACCATTTTCAATAAACTGATGAGTTAGATGGAAGTTTTATTTTAGCAGAGAATTGAAAGTACGTATAGAGGTACATGTGTACACATCTGTTACAAATTAATTGATTTCATACATATATTATAGAAGTAGCAAATCGAAGTTTACAATGTGGTGCTGATCAAGAGTCGCAGTAGCCTACGAACAAGATGAAGTCTTGAATTTAGAACCAAGTATAGACCACTATTTTGATTTAATAAAATGTTATTGTGGTGTGATGACAATAAACGAATGAGAAGACTGAGTTTGGTTCTGGTTCTGGTTTGTGAAGCCGAGAAGCATGCATGGTTAACATGTTACCATGCATCATTTAAAAGATTTATAAAAAGTTTTAGATTACAATTACAAGACTTTCATTTGCTAAATACTTTATGGAGTTTAAAATGTAAAGTTAGGAAAGTTAGATTATAGGGTTGTAAAGGGTTAAAAAGTACGAGACGCTCGATCAATCGATCAGAATCCATATGTAGAGATTTCGATAGTAACTTTACATAAAGTTTAGAAAGATTTGTATTGAAATTGTAGGAGATTTTGTTAGCGAGAGATGGAAGAGTTAGCAAGAGATCAAAAGATGATTTTTTACTAGAATACATGCTAGTAGAAAGATTTTGTAGATACGTTTTATATGTTTAATTTGTTATCATGTTTTTGTTTTTTTTTTTTTTTTTTTTTTATGTTTATGAATGCTAGAGTTTAAAAAGTGGTTCTATTTGTTATAATATGAACTTTTTAATTTTGTATTTGTTATAATATGAAGTGTAAAAGCTTATCTAATACCATGACGAAAGTGAAGATGTCGCCAGCAAATGATAAATGACGGAGATCGTTATTAAATGACAATAAGTTGAGAAAAAATTGGATTGCATGCTATTAAATTTTAAGTGTTTGTTAGAGTATCATAATATTACATTTGTTGTGAAGAATCTTTTTATAAACAACATTTTTATAGAGTAAATCATAAACTCATTATTGTTAGGTAACCTATTCTATATCTCAAATTGTTATTACATGTTGTTAGAATTAAAGTAGCGAGATGCTGAATACAAGAGAAAAGAGATTGTCTATAAAACTTTAAAATCCTTGATAGTTACTCATTATTCTAAAATTGATATTCAGAATAAAAAGATTTACACTGTTAAAAGTTACATGTCCAGATTTTTGAAATATGACACGTAAAAAAAGAAAAAGAAAAAACTCTCGTGTCTTTCTCCACAATACAATTATTATCCCCTTATACGAAAAATGTGCAGTTTTCTTTTGAACACACCATCTCACCTGTTATCAGACTACCGATTCTTCATATGAAATAAATACTTTGTAATCATTGTACTTATGTAATGAATCATCATCATCAATCGTCATAATTAAAACAACTCCAAAATACCACGTATTTAATGAAGCATGTATTATTTTGTCCAATACTAATGAAGTGCAATGGCGTGTCTTCTTGTGTTAAAATCAGATATAATAATTACTACATCAACAAAATTATGTAATATATACATACAAATTATTATATAGTTTGATTACTATGTATAGGATTGAAAGAAAAAGAGAGTTTTGTGACAAATTAATTAGAGTTAATTAAGTTATTTTTATATTTTCCGTGCATGTTGTTTTTTTTAGTAGTTAAGGGCATCTTCAACGTATACATCAAATGTTGCATTAAATTTGGTGCAAAAAGAGAATCTTTAAAGAATATGTCTGCATCAAACGTGGTTAATCTCCAACGTATGCACCAAATTTCTGCACCAAATAGTTACTTGCATTTACATATTGCCAAGAAATTATATATTTTTATACTTAAAATTAATTATTATTTATAAAAAATCAAATTTGATTATAATATGAAATATAAATATAAATAACTAATAAATTACAATGATAAAGTTATTAAAAACTTACATTATCTTTTTGTATCATTTGTCTTTATTTTCTTTTGGTTTTGGACTTGCATAATAAAATTATTTCAATTAAAAGGGTTAAAATGAAAATTAAAAATTGATGCAAAGTTTAGTATTGCATCAAATTTGGTGCAAAATTTTTAAAATTTTGATGTACACTATAATTTGCACTAAATATAGTAAGTCGATTAGAAATAAATTTTTATATCAAAATATCAAATTTAATGTTTTTGTACGTAAATTGAAAATAACCTAAGTTAATTATCCCAAATCCAAAAAATCACCAATTAATTAATAATCATATTAATATTATTTAAGAAACAACGTGCAACGCATTTGTACATCCACCTTTGTGCTTAGTTGGCCTCACTTTTGTAACAATTTGACACCTGTTCGTTGATTGACCCTACAATTTGTCAACGTGATAATCCAGTCAAATTTGGACTTTGTTCATAGTAAAAATAATCAAGGTATTGAAACTAACATGTGTTACACTATTTCAAAAAGAATGAAAGGTAAAATAAAAATATAAAATTATATAAGGTAATTTGAAAACGTCGAGTCCAGCAAATCAGCAATATTGATAGACTCACGCGTCCTACTCCAAGAATTATGCAACAAGATGTCTAGAACCAATGGTCCTCTGCTCGCTACTAAGTTTTTAACAACGAAATTACAGACAATCACAAAAGAATTGATAATGTTGTGTCTTTTGTTATTAACAAGCAATATTTGTATGATACCATTTAGAACGAAGATTTAAGAGAAACAATCATCAAAAAATAAGCACAAATTTGTTGGGAGTTTAAATCTTCTAAACAAAGTTAATTGCAAATGAAAATCCATAAAAAAGAAGAAAGAAAAACATATTACCATTAACAAAATTACAAACAAACCTCATATTCTATAATTCGAGTAATTTGCAAGTTTTCTTAAAAATATTAACTTTCCCTGTACGAATAGAAGCTAATAAAATTCAAGCCTTAGAGGATGTAGAGTGTGATATGAAGTAACAGTGTTTAACAACATTATTTTAGATAACACTGTTACTCAATGTTTTGAAATTTGATTTTTTTTTTAACCCAGATTAACTCTGGGGTTCGGTTCGACCAGTCCAACCGGTCAGACCGGCCGCCTGATTTTCTGTTATGATGTTCTATAATTGTTGGCATGCTACTGTGTTGTTGGGTTGCTTCATGTTTGATATTTACTTAAATTTGTCCAAAACTTAAAAATGGTCAAGGTTCAAAAAGTGGCCTAGAAAAATTACAAAATCCCTATTAAATATTAACCATATTTTACATTCATCACCATTTTCACATTCATCCAAAAAAAAGATTTGCAGACACCATCACCATTTCTCCGAATCGAGTGGTTATTTGTCGGAATCGATTTTGTTCTTGTTATCGAACCACCATCACCACAAGTTAATCAGGTCTTACACTCAAACTTCAGCCAGATCTGAGAAGCTACCTCGCGCTCCACCACCGTCATCTCAGTTTGAATCCACCACTAGATCTAAACGAAACTCATACTTAGAATCCACCACCATCATCTATGTTTACTTTAGATTTTGGATTTATGTGTTAGTGTTATTTGCTTTAGATCTTGATGTAAGAATTGATTGTTAATGGTGATTAGTGGATTTGGCCGGATTTTGGTGCCCTTTAATGTTTTCATCCCTCGCAAAAACGAATGGTATCTGGTCAAAAGAACGATGGTCAATAAAGGAAAAAACGGGTCAAAGCATGTCCCGGTCACCAAGTCATTTAGATCCGACCGGAAACTCGACCGGGTTTGACTTGCATATTAACCCGGGTGTAGTTGGCCCGGCTAAGGTCCCGGTTCCAGTTCGACCAGGTTCAACCGGCCGGGTCGACCCGGGTTTCAAAACACTGCTGTTACTGAAAAAGTGAAAAGTGGAAATAGTATTCTGGACAGTATTCTAGACCTTATTTTTTATTTTTTTTAACTCAAATAATTTAATAAATTCAATTAAATAAAAAAATAAATTAAATAATAGAATTAAATTCATTAAAAATAAAAATAAATATTACAAGTTCTGAAAAATAAATTCATAATATATATATATACATCAAGCGTTTCCCGAACCTAAATCTCATCTTCTCACGAGTCTTCTGCTTTTCCTTTTCCATTATGAATTTGTCTTGTCCCGACAAGTGGTTTGTTGGCATAGCCAAAATTCATAGCTGTGTTTCAAGATCCTTTCATTGATAGTAGCTTTGCTTGTCAGAACAGATGCCCTGAAAGGTATTAGTGATTGAGTTGTCAAACGAAGCGCAAGACGAAGCGGCGGAACCAGATGACTTCTTTTGAGATTTTGTTTTCCTTGATTATGAACGTTGGAATTGATTATCACCGAATAGTGTGGTATTCGGGTTATCTTCGTTAGCCTTCGATTCCTAGTCCAAATCCAAGTCGTCCAAGTGCACCTTCTTGCAGCGTTTTGGAATGTTCCACCTTTTTCTGACAACGGGATTCAGAGTTATCATTTTTGGTGGTCCTTCAAAATGTTCCACGCTTGAAAACTTTTGAAAGTTTTTAAAGTTTCCAACTTATATTGAGCCTCCACCCGAATCCGAAAGTCAGCATCATTTTCCCCGCTTCTTTTTTGTCCTTCAATCGTCTTCCAAATGCCTCCCCACTTTTGGCAAGTGACATTAAGTTTCTTCGATTTTGAGGTCAACATGTCCTTGGTCCGAAAGAGTTTTTGTTTTGCTCATTTGCTTGGTTGAAATCTTCGCAAAACAGCAATCCAACTTTCGGCTAATTGGAGTTCGTTATCTGGTTCCAAAAATTAGACTTTGTTATAATTTTTTTTTGCTTTCGGTTGTGGTTGTCCAACATCGGGTTGTTTTCTTTCTTTTTTGACAAATTTCTACGAGAGGTTGGTGTCATTACCTCGTCTTTGACCAATTGCATGTCGGGTTGGGTGAAAGGTTGTTAGGAGACGGGTTGTTGAGTGTTTTATGATGTTTGCCACATTAGGAAGCATTATATTGCTCGGTGAGAAGTTAAGTGTTTGATAGATTGGCAATTGCGACATTTGGTATGGAGTATTAGTACTGTGCATGTCTGTATCCGAATTTGAAGATGATGATTGTTGAAACGGGTTCCATTGGGAGTGTAAGTTGTTTGGGATGTTCGGGTTATTCAACATTGTAAATTATTGTAAGTAATAGAGTTCTTGAAGTGTCTTTGTAGATGAGAATGAGTGTTTTGATGTGTTTAAAATTGTTGAAGTGTGTTATTTATAGATTGAAAATACAGTTTTAAAAAAACCGTTGGAGATAGCCGTTAGAATTTATTTTTATTTTTTTTCAAATGGTTGTAATACCGTTGAAAAAAATATACAAGTCAAATATCGTCCCGGACGAGACGTTGCGCCGGAACACCATTTTGAAGTGGTGGAACGTCATCCTACGATGTTCCAGACGGTAAATGGCGACATCACCACCTACTTCGTGTGCTCTTACAATTTCACCGACATACTTTTAGACTATTGATATATTTCTATAACAAATGTTCACCCCATTTATATTACCCCTTAGAGGGAATATTCTAACATTTGCTCTATACGAAAGTTATAATTTTAATAATCTATAATTATTAATAACAATGAGAATTAAAATAACAACGAATAAAGAGGCTTAGAAAGTCTTGAATATACTACAGATTATCATATGATATTACGATCGTTCACGATTTTATGATTGATCTTACAATCCCATAAACTGTCTTATGCCCGTAATGACCTTGGCTTAATCTTTCAGAGTATTAGTATTCTGAATTTTAATATCGTTCAATCCTACAAGTAAAATGGAATAAATTTAACCAAAATTAAAGTTGTGTAATGGTAAGCCATCTTGATATTTCTATCGCATGTCGAATCTTAATAGGTAAAACATCTTAGTGATGATTAAATAAATGGTCAAAAACGGTCATCGTCTCACGGATATACTTCGATTAAATAACATACATTTAAATTAAAAGGACTTTTCTTTTTCAAATAACCTGAATATGAAAATATCATCGTTTGTTATTTACCTACTTAGACTCATTTTAACTAAAATCTCTATCTTGATGTCTTTTTAGAAACCAAATTAAATAGAATTGCTACCTTCCCTAGTTGGAACCTTAAAAGATACTAGTAACATGTTTAAAAAACTTAAAATTCTAGTAACATTTTACTAACTTTAAGTTAAGCACACTCGATCAACGGGAATATAAGTTAAAATAAATAAAAGAGAAATAATTTACATGTCTAAAAGTATATGTTTAAATTTAAATCTAATGATTTGATTGATAAATATAATAGAACGAGTAGTAGAAAAAATAGAAAGGATAAATGAAAATAGCGTGTAATAAAATATGTAAATTAAACATACATCTAGTTATTCGCGTTGGATATATCTAACATTGCTCGTAATAAAAGTAAACAAATAAATAAATAAAAAGGAAACATTATGCACTCCGTATTTCCGTTCAACTTTAGACGGAAACCATCCATGCAATCACACGATTCGCACCTATACATTCATATTCGTTATTTTATTATTTTGATTAATTAATAATAATAAATAATAATACAAATAAATAATTATATTATTATAATATTATTAAATATACATATTTAAACCTTCTCTTTCACACACATACTCGTCTTCACTCTTTCTCTAAAAACATAAACAACAAACAACTCAAAAACCCTTTTTTTCTCCTGAATTTTTTTCATAAAATTTTCAAAAACTGAGATGTTGAGTTGTTGAAAATGGAGACACTTGAAGCAAAATCACAACTCTATAATGAACAACACTCACAATCTGATCTATCATCTCACAATACCGATGAAATCGTTTCATTTCTAGCTCAAGAACTCGAAACCCTAGTTATTTCCAACTCTCTCAATCGAGATCGAGACACTCATTCGGATGATTCGGAGCAGGATCCGAATCAATGTAGCGTTTTAGAACAACAAAAATTAGGGCACAGTGATGATTTGAAGCAACAAGATGAGATTGAGATTGTGGATGGTGATATGAGTAGTGAAATTAGGGCTTATGAGAGTAATGGTGATGAATGGAGGATTGATGATGAACAGGATCTGGAAAATGAGAGTGAAATTGGTGGTGCTGGTGGTTCAGTTAGGGTTACAGATGATGATGATGGTACAATTAAAAGTTATCATTATCCAGTAAGACCTGATGCTGAAGACTGTTCTTATTATATGAGAACTGGGACGTGTAAGTTTGGATTACATTGCAAGTTTAATCATCCCCTCAGAAGGAGAAATCAGGTTTATTTTTAATGAATTTATAAATTTTATAAAAAGTTACACTATTAGGTTCTATTTGTATGTTTAATTTAATTTATTAAAAATTTTAGTTGTTGAAAAGTATTATATCTGTCTAGCAGCCTACTAAGGAGATAAAGAAGCATAGGGAAGACAACATGGAGAGGCATGGGCAGCAGATAGAGTGCAAGGTTATATTTACTATGATTGTGTATATATTTAGTATTTACATGTTTATTTGAGTGTATTGTTGTGTAGTTCTAATTTGGTTTGTAGTTATATCTGCATATTAGGAATTTATTTATGGCAAGTAGTGAGGCTATATAATTGTGAATATTAACCTTGATCTTCAGTAGGATGTGGTACTTCTTTGGCTTTTTTATTGGTGTGTATGGTGTACACTAGTGAAACATGATATGAATGATATATTGGTAGCTTAATGCATTTGTAACTTGTTTAAAATTTGACTTGATTTTGCTGCAGTACTATTTATCATTTGGGGGTTGCAAGTATGGAAAAGCTTGCAAATACAATCATACTAGAGTAAAGACTGTTATAACTCCAGTAGTGGAGTATAACTTTTTGGGCCTGCCAATCCGACCGGTATAACAGTTTGCCAATCATAGTTATGTTCAAGATCCATTTTGTTATTCTATGTTTGATTATATTATGTTACAGGGAGAGAAAGAATGTCCTTACTACATGCGTAACGGTTCCTGCAAATACGGGCCAAACTGTAGGTTTAATCATCCTGATCCTACTACAGTAGTAGGAGGTGATACTCATGCTCATGCTGCCACCACGTATGGGAATGATGGTTTGGTTCCTTTACAGAGCCCACCCCAACCAAGTATGCCTTCCTGGTCAGCTCCCAGAACACCTGACCCAACTGCTGCATTTGTACCCATGATGTACTCACCAACCCAGAACATGCCCCCACCAAATTCAGATTGGAACGGTTATCAGGTAAATTGCTAGATTCAGATTGCCTTTATTCTGGTTGAATGAAGTCTATAACTTCATATATCATAAACTTTTTCAATTAACCATTGAAATAAAGATTCTAACTGTCTACTTTATGACCTATGAATGTGCTTCTATAATTCACTTATTCTCTATTATATTGCCACTGCATATTTGATTTTTGTTCTCTTCTAACTTGTTTATGGTTTTGACTTGATGAGGCTCCTGTTCCCGCTCCTGCTCATGTTTACCCGAGTTCAGAACGTGGCTTACCTATACCACCAGCTTTCTTTCTGAACAATCCACCAAGTGATGCCAACTTGTACACACATCATCAACAACAGATGCCAGTTTCAGATTATCCTGAAAGGCCCGGACAACCTGATTGCAGTTACTTCATGAAAACTGGAGATTGCAAATATAGAGCAGGCTGCAAGTTTCATCATCCTAAGAATCGCAGCACCAGAAACACCCCATCTGTTTTGAGTGATAAAGGCTTGCCTTTAAGACCTGTAAGTATATCCTTATATTGGCTTCACATTATCTTGAAAAACCTAGTAGTCTTTGTGGAATACACTGGCATACAGAAATAGCAATGTCCTGTAAAAACACTAGAATGTTTTAGGTCCTGGTTAGAGTTAGTTGACAAATGGTAAATGTGTTGATTTTGGTTGTGATATATTTCAAACGAGCTAAATAAAGAAAAACAAGTTGAAAGTCACAGGGAGTCAACATATAACGCAAACAATATTTCAAGTTTTCTTTGAAGATTTAGAATATCACTGTAAAAATACTGCAACACCTTAATCTTATGGATATAATGTTTAAAAATGGACAAAAATGAACTTGTGGGTCAAAGAAAACGCTACCCAGCTCATTTCAATCTGTAATTATTAAAAAACGGCTTCAACCTGAACCTGTTCAGTGTTTACCACCTCTTGAGCGGTTCTACCAAGTTTATTCACTTTCTATATGCCCCAACTGTCTGGTTTTTGTATAATTTTTTATGTTCGCATTCTTATACTATGCTTGTCCTTTTCTTGAATAACAATCAGGATCAGAATATCTGCTCGCACTACAGTCGGTATGGCATATGCAAATACGGGCCTGCTTGTAAATACGATCATCCAGTAAATTATAGCAATTCGAGATCTTCAGGAGAAGGGTATCGACCAGATGGGCCTCGGATACAACAATCTGCGTAATCAAGTGATGCTCTCAGATACAAGTTAATGTTTACATGTTTTTGGACCAACTCAAACTTCGAATTCTGTCTAGAAAATGTTGAATGATATCAGGATATGTTTAAATTATCTCGATAGTCCTATGCTGTTTCTGTGTATGCTTGTGTAGTAGTCATGATTGCATCAGTTTTGCCCACCCAAATTTTGATAGCAAGACACATGGCCTTTTTGGCTTTCGATTTGTTCAAGCTTTGTGGTACAGCTTGGCTGGAAGATCATTTTTCCACAGGCTTCCAACCAGATGATAGTAATTTTAAGGGGTCTAAGGGGGTGTTTGGATGTGCTTTTCCAATATGATAAATTAAAATTTGCTCAAAGGATGTTTGGATGTGATTTTTCAACTTTATGAATCAAAATTTACTAAATAGTTGGCTTTTCTCTCTGTCCTTCTAACGTTTACTGTAACCTAAAACTAACCCCCTCCCCCAAACTTTGTACGTAGATTACAGCCAACCACCTGCAAATTAGACGCTGCCAGCACCACCATTAAACTTGGAATCTTTTTCTGAACTTAACCCAACAAATTTTTACAGCGTTTGACCACTGACGCTCCACCAAGCGCCACCGGAAATTAGTTCTCCGATCAAAATTTTTGTTTCTCCCGGTTAGATACCGGTGTTTGCACCTATGATATTGCCTAAATTATACACATATTTATCATATGCAATATCTCTCGTTTTATCCATATTTTTCAAAAGTTTAATGAACTTTTGATACTTGATATGCTTTGAATATGTTCATTATTGTTAGGAACGGATACGAGAAGAATTGAATGCAAAAGTTGATGAAAAGATGTGTTGTAGTTTCAGCGAGGTTTTACAGTTTTGGTCATAACTCCTTCATACGGGCTCACCTTGGTGATTCAGAAGCCCAAATTCTTAAAACTCAGAGGGCTACAACTTTCGAAAGGATGTTAATGAGTACCCTTTGGGTAGAGGGAGTACCCGGCCCGGTACTATGCCTTGACGGGATTTTTGACTTCTAATCCCTATTAAACCCTAATTTGACAATAAGCTTATGGTGGTCGTTTCTCTCTGGTTCTTGGAACATTTTTGGTGATTTTGGAAGGATCGAAAACCTTTCCAATCCATTGTAATTCAAGAATCAAGGCTCTAACAACAATCAAATATTACACGATTCGGTTTATCATTATTTCTCTTGAACTATGTTTAATCACATTTCGTTTGTGTTTATTGTTCTTATTAGTCTGATTATAGGCTAATTGCTTTTACATTCACTTGGATGATGTAACCTAATGATTATAGGTGTTTATCTTTTGATATTTACAATTGTTTAATTCATGTTTAATCGAAAAACCATTTGCGATTGAGTTTTAATTGCTAATATGTTCTATTGGTAAATCATTGGATGTTTCTAGTGAACACTTCTACATTTTAATTGGTTTATTACAATTATTTGTCTATGAATGATTGTTAATTGATTGCGAATGCAAGATTGAAATAGTACTTTTTAATTAAACTCAATTGTATATGAATTGAACTTAACTAGAGACATCAACTTAAGTTTAGTAATCTTAAGAAAGTAGGTTTACAAGATTAAATCATGAGTTAACGAATTGAATTTAGTTTAGTTTGGTTAGAAACCTGGAGTGAAAGCAAAACAGAGTAGGTCATAATATCGTCGTACCTTAAGGACAATGTACTACACGTGGATAGGTGTAGTGATAGGATTATGTCGGTTAGGTTGCTAATTGAGGAGACTTTCACAGTCGTCAGCGCATACGCACCTAAAGTGGGCCTAGGTGAGCAGGAAATGAAGAGCTTCTGGG
Organism: Logfia minima; assembly: GCA_963921325.1. Lineage (NCBI taxonomy): Eukaryota > Viridiplantae > Streptophyta > Magnoliopsida > Asterales > Asteraceae > Logfia > Logfia minima. The sequence goes on along the minus strand of OY992771.1, from coordinate 4,120,042 downwards.
AGTCCCTGGATAAGCTTGTGACGGCGTGCCCAGTCAATCAAAGACTGATCATAGGACACGACCTAAATGGACATATAGGAGCGGAAGCGGATGGATACTCGCGAGTTCATGGAGGGTTCGGGTATGGAGTGAGGAATGAAAAAGGACGTCCGCTACTAGAGTTCGCTACTCTGCACGACTTGGTGGTAACGAATTATTTCTTTAAGAAGAGAGATGCTCACCTAGTTACCTTCCATAGTGGGGGTTATGACACAAAGATTAACTATCTCCTGGTTCGCAAAGGAATCCTTAAGGCTTGCAAAGACTGAAAGGTCCTCCCAGGCGAGATTTGTTCCTCCCAACACAGATTGTTGGTCATGGATATAATCATACGTAGACGAGCACACAAGAGTGTGATAACAATAGAACCAAAAATCTTGTGGAAGAACCTAAATGGAGAGGTGACTAAGACCTTTTGAGCGACAGTTACAGAAAGAATTATTGAGGAGGTGGATGACAAAACTCATAATGATGTGGATTGGATGTGGAACATCCTTGTACGCACCATCAAAGAGGCAGCCAAGGAATCTCTAGGAGTGGCTTTTGGGACTTCAAGAGAACATAGAGACTGTAGGGAGTCATGGTGACTTAGTGATGAGGTTCAAGTCAAAGTAGCTGTGAAACATATTATGTTCAAGGAACTCGTCTTACTTCATGATAGAGTACCAGCAAATAGAACTAGGGAATAAGAGAGGTATAAAGAATCCAAAAGAGAGACAAAGAAGGCAGTTTCCCAAGCAAAAGAAAAAGCGTATGAAAACTCGTACAAGAAACTAGACTTCAAAGAGTGAACCAACGATACCTTCAAGATAGCTAAAGCCAGGAAGTGGAGAAGAAGAGACCTAGTAAACATCAAGTTTATAAAAGATGAAAACGGACAAAGCATAGTGAAAGACGAACAACATGGGAGAGTACTTTTCAACTCTTTCAAACGGAAGTCATAATTAAAGAACATTGCGACACAAGAACAGTTAAAAACAATTGTTTCTTCACTAGGATTAGATTTGGGGAAGTAAGGTCGGCTCTACGGAAGATGGGGAGACACAAAGCAATAGGACCTGACAAAATTCCCATGGAGGTGTGTCTTGAAGACGGTGGAGTGAGGTTACTTACAAATATTATCAACAACACGTTTAAAAGTGTCAAAATGTCAGAGAATGGAGACTCGGCGAGATTATTCTCATTTACAAGAACAAGGGTGACGCACAAATCTGTTGCAACTACAGAGGTGTAAAACTACTAAGCCATATTATAAAGTTATGGGAGAGAGTTATTGAGACTAGACTTCGACGTGAGACTAAGGTGTCAGAGAACCAATTCGGTTTTTATGCCATGACGTTCTTCAATCAAGGCGATACACATTATCAGAACTCTTATAGAGAAGTATAGGGAAAAACAAAGAAACCTACACATGACTTTCCTATACTTAGAGAAAGCCTATGATAGCGTTCCATGCGATTTAATTTGGAGGACTCTAAATGATAAAGTAACCCCGGGTAGATACGTAAGAGCTATTCGAGATATGTACGAAGGGACGAAGACCTGCGTATAGACACCAGTGGGACACAAGGAGTATTTCCGAGTAGAAATACGCATACATCAGGGATCATCTCTTAGCCCATACCTTTTTGCCTTAGTCCTGGACGAGTTGTCTAGTAAGATACATGAGAGCATCACGTGATTGTTTTGGTATCGGAAACCAATGGTGGGCTAAATAGAAGGCTGGAGTAGTGGAGGGAGGTCTTAGAAGATCAAGGTTTAGGAATCAGTTGACAAAAAATAGTATATATGCAGTATAACTTCGACAAAAATGAAGATGAACATAATGATGGAGTGGACATCCGCATTGGGGAGCAAATCCGACATCCGCAGGAGTCCTTTAGATAACGGGGCTCAATGCTACATAAATCAGGGAGGACCGATGAGGACGTGACTCATCGTATAAAGGTAGGTTGCTTGAAATGGAGAGTTGTGACAGGCGTCACGTGTTACCAGAAAGTCTCTCTTAAATTGAAAAGTAAAATTTTACAAGGTAGTAGGTTATGTTGTACGGAGCAGAGGGTTAATAATAGTATTTGTATATATTAGGGTGTCTAGGTATATATATACATATATATTTATAGGGGAAGGATCCATAAGGAAGCTTCAACTTTTGGGGAAGGAGGGGAAGCAAATCTTAGCCCTTGATTTTTTCATAAAAAAACGTTTTTAACATTCATTTGTGATGAATGTTAAATTTTGATTAACATTCATCACAAATGAATGTTAACAATATTCATTAATGATGAAATCAAGGGTTGAGATTTACTTCCCTCCTTCCCTAATTTTTTTGCTTCCCTCTTGAACTCTCCCCTATATTTATATATATTTGTTTAGTATTACTATTGTCTTATTATTACAAGTACTTTTATTATTATTATTAGCATTATTATTACTATTATTTTTTGTGTGTTGATGTATATTTTTATGCATATGAGTTCTGCCGAAAATATTTTTGAAAGTAATTTTTACTTTCAAGTAAAAGTATGACTTTTTTATCTCACTTCATTCGTACTTCGCCTCCGACAAAATTAAGTAGTTATAATAGCTACAACCCTTCGTATACATTTGTAAAAATCAGTTTTGTGATATAATTATGTTATTCTATAAAAAATATTGCAAAATAGGCAGCGTCAAATATTACAAGGCTATACGAAGATCAACCTCACGATTTTGCATTTTCTAAGTTTAAAGGTTATTGTTGAAATAAGGGTAAGTTGCAGAAAAAGTAGCTAACTTTTATTTAAGGTATAATATTTTTTTCCATCGATTCAGGGTATTCAACTTTGTAATTGTAGTCAAATTATGGACTTTTAATTTGTTTAGTCGGTAGCCGGTCACCGAAAATAACTTTTTGAGCAATTTTTTATGAGAAATGCTAGAGCCACAAAAAATTTACAAAATTGTAACCACACAATGAGATGGATCAATAAGATGAAGTGAGAAAAGTATGAGAGAGAAAAATAATTTAAACATGATTGGTCCATGTCAATTGCCATATCATTTTGTGTAAATTTATTTGTAAATTTTTAGTGAATGTAACATTCTTATTTTTTATTTATGAACAACATAAGGGAAAAGTAAATATGTGGTTTTCTTGTAACTGACTGTATTTTATTGTTTCAAATATACCAATTACACATACCAATTACATCATAGTTGAGTACAGAATGTTAAAATGAGTTTGTATGACTTTTGTTTAATAATAAACTCATCTTTGTCGTTACGTAGTTTGCACCATGTAGGCTTGTGGACAACACCTCTTATTGGTATTAACTTATTATACGTTTAGATTTTTATAAAATGTAAGAGGGATTTGAAAAACCACTAATATTGATAGGAAATGATAAAAATAAGAATATATGACAATTTTATGATTTCGATCATATAAAGAGCTGTAGTTTTGAGATACTTCTATAAATAAATTTAGATACATGATAGTCACATATTCTCTATCACCGTCACATATACTCTTAATCAACGATATTCCTTACATAATATTTAAAAATATTGACCGGTACCGCTTAGAAAATTTTAAAAGATATTGAGTTCGAAGGGAGAATTTAGAGTTGAAAGTCGTAGTGAATTTTTTTTTAAACAATTAATTTTCGAAAAAAATAGCATATCAATCCTCGAGTTATTTATGTAGATAATTTCGTTTTCACTATGTTGTCCTTGATCTATAGTAGTTTATGATGTCGTTGACATGGCAACCTGATTAACAGTTCGAAAGTCCTTAACAGCAAATTGAAATGTAAACACCTTAAATCGAGACCATTGATAGTTGGTGTGATGTTAACTTGTTAAGTACCTTTTTAATAATTTGACCGTGAAATAACTACATTTGACATGTTCCAATTTATTGAAATAGAACTCGTTGGGTTACAAACGATACAATCGTGTGATATCCTAGTTGCTCTACCAACCAACCAGTCTGGGCGAAAATTTGCAAAAAGGGAGCTTTTATGATAGTTCGACTTTGCCAATTGTAGTGTTTTCTTTTTCTGTTTTCACTACAACGCTTTGCATTTATCAATCAAAATTCAACTGTAAATCCACAACCATATTATATTTTCAAACTGTGCTGAAAATGAAATTCGTTAAAAGATGTACCAACCTGAAATAAATTACAAACTCTTGTTTTCGCGTACCTAACAAATACAATCCGGATTGTACTGAGAGAAACAACTCATGAAGTAAATACCGAGTTTATCAGGCAAACAAAATCTTACATCTCGTCATATATTCACAAAGGCCCGTTGAAACATCGTCCCAGCTTTCTCATGTGAATAAAAAAAGTACAAAAATCATTACACGATCAACGACAAGGCCACAAGAAAGCTAAAGATACAGTCTCTACAGGGTTAGATATGTCAATGCATATACGTACAGGATCATGCCTGAACATTAGCCTTGTTTCCTGCAAGGATAAGAGAGATCTCGAGCCCACGACTGAATGCTTGATTGAACAGAAGCCGAGACTGGAAAGTGGAAACGAATGGAAACCATGATAACATTGCTATGGGTGCAAAAATGATCATACCCATTCCAGCATCGTACATTCTTGCAAATTCTCTCACTGAATCCCATAATCCTAAGCGCCTCACAATTCCTTTCCAAGCAACCGCCAACTGTAAATTGTCACAGATAGGGGTATGTTTTATCTCTAATGGGTCAGACAGATAAACTAAATAAATGAATGAAAGGAAAACAGGTCAACATAGTCACCCAACAAAGTGGGTTCATTGAAAACCTAAAATCATATAAGGTCAACAAAGTCACCCAATAAAGTGGGTTTTCAATGCATAAAACCTCAAATCATATAATCTATAGATTTTGATTATTTTTTATATTATCTATGTTTTGTAGGCGTATTCGATATGCTAAATATTGTATATAAAAACAATCTTGAAGAACAGTATTGCGGATAAACCCAAACCCTCCCATTTCAATGAGTACAAAAGTGATGTTGTATCTAAACTACCCATTTTGCCACCTCTATCGACTTATACTAAATCATTCACAAATTATGGAGCATGGTGTGAGCAAAATAAGTAAAATGTTCACTTCAAAACAACTGCGATACTTTATGATAATGATAACAATATCATAATACTTTTGAAGCATCTATGCTCTTTGCATTCCTCTTTTTTAATTATATCACAATAGCAATAATGACAGTGAAGTTAGCATACTGCATAAGATATAATGCAATGAACTTACACTTATGATGCCCCAACCAGTAGCAACAAGAGCAAGACAGCTGGCAAACAAGTCAGCAACAGTTAGCGGTGTAAAGATGACAACGAGAATAAGGGCGGCAATAAGGCTCAGAGCTGTAACTCCTTGAATGAATCTCAAGACTAGCTGGAAGTTGGACTCCTTCGATTTAAAGGTGAAAATCTGCAATCCAGTAAAATTTACAACTGGATCATGTGAGTCACTAACAAAATAAAGAATGAAGCAAAATCAAGAAAATGGAGATATAATACGACACCAACCTTGAATATCATGACAATACCAGCTAACGCCACCCATGAGAAGCCATAAAGCTAGACAATAGAAGAAATACGTCAGGATCAAGATAGATTATAGTTGACAAATAATTATAATTATATTTGAAAAAAGGTCTAAAATAGTACAGCAAATGAAGTATTCTTTCCCGTGAGCTCAAGCTTGTAAACTATTCCATACTGAAACAAGAAAAATCTCAAGCTCAAGATAGTTTCGAGTATCCGGCCTCGGAATGTCTGGATATGTGCCTGTGAAGAAAATAAAGTAGATAATAAAATAACTAACCAACATGGAAGCATAATAATAATAATAATAATAATAATAATAATAATAATAATAATAATAATAATAATAATAATAATAAAAGAACGATTAAAAAAATAATGATGATGATGATGATAAAAAAAGATTTGAGTGGAATACCCACTCATGCAGTTGTATTTCCATAAATAAACTGCATAATAATCAAAACACGAGTATAATGCAAACTAACAAACCTGTTCTTCATCCCACCAAGATTCCCAACTGTTGTCTCCTTTGACCCCAACTCCACCTTTGTAGAGAAGCCAATTTATCCAATCATCAAAATCTTCCACGGTCCTGTACATATGGTAACATAATCAAAATGTAGGAGCAGCTTATAATATAAGACCGTAAATTCGAAAGTAAAAACGAGGTTATTGAAACGAACATACTTTTGCCACTCAAAACCAGATGGATTGAAGATATATGGAGCAAACAACCATGAAATGACAAGGAACCAACTGCTTAGTGTCAACAAGATGTATGAAAGAGCACCTCCTTGAGTGTACCCATAAGCAATATAAACGATAAGAAGCAACGCAACTTCCAGCCTGAATAACAATTTGAAACACGATTTTGATAACATTTCACAAATTTTCATGACTGAAAAAAGTTAGAAAACCCAACATTAACTAAATAAGTAAATTACTCACGCCTTGACAAAATGACTTCTTGAGTAGAGCCTGTAGTTATCAGCGAATTTAATATGTTGCACGACAAAGCCTCTACCAGTCGCTCGGTACTGCAGAACAACAACAAATGTAACTTGCAGACACAAAAGTTAGAATACTTTCATCACTATGACATGACGAAATTATACACACCTTAGCACCACCATGTAAGATGGTTCGTCCAAAATAATGAGTTCTAGTTCCTAATGAGAAGGTGAAGAATACAGAACAAAGTTGAAGCTGCATTGTGATAAAACTGAAAACAGCCTGCAAAAGAACAGTATCAATGGAATAGTGAATTTATGATGTTGTAAGATCAAATAAATCTTCAAACCAATGAAACGCAACCAGTATTAATAATTTTCAATATCTGTGAACAAACCTTGAGTAATCCAAGTTCGAGTATAAAACCCATAACCATTGGAACAGCCGTAAATATTCCAATTTGGACTAAGAACTGAGCATTTAAAACTGCATTGAAAGCAGTATTACCAAGCAACATTGATCCACGACTAATTCCCTGATCAAGTCCAGAGAAAGCCTGAAAATATAGAAATACAATGACGCATTAATATCTAAAGGAAACCACACCCACAAAACACTAGGAACAAGTATTATATGTAAAAACATATTTCTCGGGTTATCTTATAAATTGACGTAATACTGAATAAAACAAAAGAAACCAAAAACGTTCGAATTAAATACAGAAAACGCATAGTAAGAGAACATCATTAATTATAACATTAGCAGTTTAATACTTGAACCTTAATCTCAATTTAAATTGGAAGATAGAAGTCTAAGTAAATTTACCAAGTAGGCCCTCCCATACAAGAAGACATAGACCGTTAAAACTGTCATCTGCATCCAAAACATAATCTCCATCAGAAAGAAATGCTTCAGCATGGATAATGTATTAGAAGATATGAAAAAATAGCTTACCATTGTGCATACATAGTAACCAACTGTGGTGAAGTAGAAAGACAGCATTCTAAAAAAGTCAAAAAGTTGGCCAATTCTGTACACATCTCTGCTTAAAACTTGCTCTCCGTTTCCACCAGCAACTTTTCCTTCAAACAGGGCAATCTGATTTAACCCAACATCTCTTCCTTTGCCCACCTACATATAAAAAGATTAGTCATCCTCTATCAAATATCATTGTTAGAAATATTCAGCGACTTTCACAAACCTGAATGTATTCATGGTGAGTGATGTTACCCTGCCTCAACGTAGAATTGAACCCTGCATATATATCTTCGCTGATATTGATAACGCGTGATGCCTTACTTATTCCACCCCGAGAAATATGAAATATTCGGTCAAAGACGTCAGGATGTCCGTAATGCATCCGCACTCTGCAATTAAAACCAATCAACTAAAGTATCAAGATTACACCCTTATTATTGGCGTGTATGAAATTCTCCCCTTCCAATTAAAATTGGGAAGTGCATAGGATGCAGCGAACTCCAGATTTGGTGATATATAGTATATCCATTTATTCTACCTTAAACATGTATTTGCAACTAAGACAAAATGTACACAATAAGTAAGCTGATATATACATGCAGCTGAGTTCAGAGTACGAAAACTAAATTATGTTATAACAATGCATACGCAAGTCATAGGCAACTCACTTGAGAGGATATGCTAAAACTCTTTGCCCCAGTGTTACAAAACTCGTCTCTTGGTTGGACATAAACCAGGCCAAGGAAGAAACACTGTACCATAAATCAAGAGAAGCATTTAATATAATATTATTTGTTTATTTAGGTAATAACGAGATTATTGTATTAACGGATCATTGAACAAAAGGCATACCTTCCAGTAAATACGTGCTCTCTAACACCAAGAATAGTTGGAGGGCGTAGGCCGTGATTGCCTCGAAATTCCTCAAGGAGGTTTCTCATTTTCATTGCCTCCTCAAGGTAATTGTCCTTTAGAAACAACACACAAGTCATTCAGAAAAAAAACAAAAAAAGAATGACAACGATAAAAAGCTAGATGATGTGTTAACAGTCAGCACTAAAATTTCAACTGGAACCCATCATAGTTTTGGTGTAGCATTGAAACCAATATTTGACATGATACGACACTATTTATAAAAAATGAAATGTAGTACCTGATTCATATCTATGGTCTGAACAGCTTCTCCACGAGTGAAAACAATTGCATGGTTTTGATTTTCAGGCTTTCCCTCGCCAAGTTTTGGATCTCCAGGGAGCTTAATGGAATATATTTCCTAACAAGTATTATGTTGCATCATATTTAGCTATCCTCAAAAGAGATTACATAATTACAAACTTGTGAACTAGACGAAAGTATTTAGACAGGAATTTTCAGTAATTAATCACAATATGGTTTTACTAGCAGGTGAAGCTTTTTGTGCCTAGTTTCCAAGCAACACCAAAACCATCAAGAGACGCACCCCTAAACAAACGCACATGTTAAGGCAAGGTAATGATTGCTATTAGCCTAGCACAGTATCACGTTGTCATACAAGAACCCTAATGTAGATTATGGTAAGTTTAGACAGGGATCATATAATTGTAATCAACATATCCATTCAAAGATGATAACTGAAGATAAGTGGCCTAAAAAATGGAATGGTTAATTAACTAACCGTGTAAAGGAATTTATTTTATGAACTAAACATATGTGCATGGTTTCATATCTATATATGCTGCAGGAACAGATTCTGTACAACTTCAGTAAAATACTGCTACATATTATTTATTCGAATTGGTGATAGATATGTGCTTACAATTAACAAGGGGCCAAAATGTAAGGGTAGTAATGTTCTATTTTGTTAGGACAACTTCAATTAGTATTTAGTACATCATGGTAGTAAGGGAAAAAAAGATACAATCCAACAGAACCAAATAGAAAGATCACTCCCAAATTGGGCCCAAAACACAGGCCTTGAAAAAGGATATGTACAAATGATATATAAAAAATTATTTGAAATTGCATACCTGGTCTTTTCCTTGGATATCAGCTTTCACAAGCTTTGAATAAAATGATTTAACAATCTTTCCGTCAGGCCCAGCACTCTCTTCCACATGTATGAAAGCAACTCGAAGTGCCTCATTCCTGTAAAAATAACATGTATGATAAATCAACAAGAGCTTCAAAGAAAAAACAGAAAATAATGTACATAAAAAAAGCCAATGTAATAACAGAATTTCAGTACCTTTGCAACAAAAGAGCAATATCAGCAGCCTCTTTCTCCTTCCGTTGCTTTTGTTGTCCATAAATTTGGCATGAAACAACGTATGTGAACTTTATATCTGCCTGAGCTCTAGCTTCACGTGACAATTCAAAGCCCTGGGACGAAAGGGATGCTTGTCGATTCCCTTCTCTTACTACAAAATAGAAAACATATACACGTAAAGGTCTTGCCTAAGCATCATAATTGTATCAGCCATAAAACCCAAGAAAAGAGTACCTCCTAATGATCTGTTCTCCAAATAACTTTGAAGCATCAAAGCCCTCCTGTAATACATCATACCACGCACTATACGCCAAAAAAGTGGTACAAGATAATCACAAATGATAATAACAGTGTTAAACGACATGTTCCTATAAACGACAATTTAAATCAAGTATCTGAGAATCTGACCAGTCCTAGCTAAGGTCTGTCCTCGATAAGATACCCAAAACCGAAGCTCCAATGCATCAGTAGAGCTATCTTGAAGTTCCACATCTCCAGTGTTACCACGCCCAATCCGTTCCAGAAAATTTTCCCATTCATCTAAAATAGTGAGAATTGTATTAGCTATATTAGAAGATAATATATCCTCCAATTATATAGATATCAAAATAGTAACAATTTTAGCAGATACCTGGAAAGATCTTCTGAAGATAAAAGATGGTAGAGATTCCATCCTCATTTTCTTCCCACAAATCGTGTGAACTATAAAGTACAGTCTCACTGTAGTACGGGGTGAAGACGCTGTATCAAACAAACCAGGACGCAATCAGAGATATTACCTCAGAGAGCAAAAGGAACATTAGCTTCTTCAAGATCGAAAGATACGTACCAGAATGGCATCATTTCACTAACTGGTTTTGCTTGAGGCATATGCATAAAGAGAGAATTTGTGAAAAATTCCAATCTTCTTCTTGCTTCAAGATTTTTAGGAACATTAGCAGCAGAATCCTTTACTTTTAGAAGTAGATGCAATCGCTTCACCTGCTCCTTCTGAGGTAGAGATTATAAGCTGTCAAATGAAATTGAACTTGTTATAAGACGATAAAAACTTTAAGAAGCTTACAATGTCAGGGTCTCTAGGCCAGCCAATATTGGAAAATAAGCGTCCTTCATTTCTTGCCCTCGCCACAATATTCCATGTATCAATCTGCTCACTAATAATTTAGAAACCTCAATTAATCTTCTACGGAAATGAAGAGTGCACAATTACCAGTTATAAAAAAGAAGGTAATATAAAAAGGGAATACCTTAGATCAGGTGACAAAAGACCATGAGTAACTACCTCATATAAGTCGTATACGGCTTTAGCAGCTCCTTTTGCCAGTTCAGGCTTTTCATCCATGATCTGATACAATAATTTTAAAGCAAACATATCACAAAATACGCACATAATCAGCTAATTGTCCAAATTGTTTCTCAAATGATTCATAGAAAAGGGAAATTTAGTATGACATGTATAAGTGTCAACAATCTGCATCAATAGGTAAGAGCTGTAAGCCCCAACTTGGTGTCAAATCTTGTAGAGCAGTAAGACCCCCTTCCATGTGCAGGAGGGGGCAACTATTTATTACCGTTCCAAAAGAAATGGAACAATTTTAAAATTTATCAATTTAGACTGGAAAAGTAACATGATGTACCAAATATCAGATGTTTTGTAAATTAAAAGAGGACAGAACAGTTTAAGTATGAGCATGTACACAATTTCCTTATTTCAAGCCTAAACGTATATAAAAGTATTGGTGGGGGATTTAATCAATGTAAGATCCAAGCACTTGTAATTAACCTTCCTACAGCAGGACACTGTCATATAAAAAGACTGTTTCTCCTATTTACCTAACGAATCAAAGCTAATTCTGCAAATGTTAAATTTAGCCGGCAGATGTGTTCAAATTTTCCATTATCAATAAATTTACCAGAAGACCGGTCAATGCACTAAATCTTGACAGCACCAGAGGAAGCTTCTTAAGATCTAAAGACATCACAAGTGAATTTTCCATTATACTATTGTTGATCTCGCGAAAAATCCTTTCGACCCTGCAAGAAAGTAGATTGTTCAATTAAAAGGATGGAAAAAAGAAGCAATATAATAATAACACCTGGTACACATAACAACGTTTCAAACACAAACTATGAAAACGAACCATAGCTTTCCTTCTCCATCAACTAAAGAAAGTAAAATTTTCTCAATACTGTAGTAACATTCCTGGACAGCATATGCCATATATTCATCCCTGATAATTCTACTCCAAAGATCTGCTTGAGTATCCTTGCAGTCTATAGCTAGGTCAATCGCCAAATATATCTGATCAGATAATCAAAGGTCAATGCACAATAAATATGTGACAGGTAAATAATTCAACCTGATGTTAATTAATTAAAAGGTTTACCTTGCTACTTAATAGAAATAAAGGCCACTGAACTAGTCTTAGACTTCCAGTGTTGCTAGGCATAGAAAGCAAATCCATTTCCCTGAGAAGAGTAGCCATTGCACATTTCAAAGCATGTTAAACAAGTAAGCAATCATGAGATTGATCTCTGAAATCAAGAAACCACACTACTGTCACTTGCCTATTACTGATGTAGTCTTCTTCACGCAGACTTTTGATTATCTCATTCCAGAAAGGAGAAAACTGAGCTGCATACGCCTTGTCATTATTTTCTTCAGGGCCCTGCAATTAAAAAAAATCCACATAAACAAATAACCTAAGCAGATATATAGTTATGACCTGATGTAATCTCTAACTCAATTTAACCACCTCACCTGAGATGGGTGTCCACTGATTGGCATCCTGGAGGAAACATAATGCAAGACATGAAATCAGAAAATCTAGAAAGGAACTGACTGGTAAATTAATTTAATATTACCCCGTCATTGATAAGAATGTGTATCTTCTATAGTTACATAAAAAGATGATACCAAAACCAGGCATAGGGGAAACCAAACAGCAATATCAGATTTCATTGGCCAAAATGAAAGCAAAAAATAGGTAAAATCATGCAGAGATTCTGATAAATGAAACTGTAATGTTTAGTGCAAGGAAAACATAAAAAAAACATATTATACATGTATCCAAAAGGTTACGTTAATTAGGGGCGAAATAAGAAATCACGTAGCAAGTGAACACCAACCTCGTTGCCTGTGAAGACACAAGTTGCTTGACAAAGGCCTCCGGGAAGCTCTCAAACCGTTTATGTACCATCTCTATCGAACGGATCTACAAAAAATACATGTGTGTGCCATTTATCGTCAACAAACTTGCAAGCAGTCATACGAAAAATTTACCCTACTTAGAGTAGATAGACTGTGATACTCGCCCAAAAAAAGAGCACAAACTGTATGAGAAGTCCATAGATAGATTCTTCATACCTCGCCTAATCGCCCCCGTGCACCCATTACACCACCAACAACTGCGGATAGGAGAGTGTACCATATATGGATATCCATAAGATAGATCTGACAATTCAGAAGAATAACAAAAACAAGCGATAAAGCAACTGAAAAGCATTTGTTTGACCATACAAGATAATCGAACTCGAGACGAGTTAAGAAAAATAATAAAATTTCAATCTCAGCCTCTAAAACTAACAAACTATTGTTCAATATACACTGTTTCATAAGTTACTTGCAGGATGGGAAAGTTCGGAGATACTCACAGCCACTATAGGAGCCCATATGCTAACTAAGGTTAGAACATTATTATTATCTGCAAAGGCCAAAGAATAAATACAATGTAAGTACGGAAAAATAAGTGATCAAACAAGTGATCTAAAAAGATGGTTCAACCCTTACTCTTTGAGACAAAATCATGCCAGGAATATTGCAGCGGTGGAAGGTCCTTGATTATGTTGGTGGGATCAACTAATGGTTTAATCTGGATAGTTAAAAATAGACATCACATTGATGAGTTAATACCATGACAATACATAATGACAATTTAATATGACCAATGTTAAAATTCACACTGCCAAAACTTTGACATCATGCATCACAACTTGCCTGAAGAAAGTAGGCAAAAGTGAACTTGCAAGCAAAGATCACCAGCCAGTAGAGCACATATCTGCAAACATTAAGCACAAAAATTACGGACTCCATTTGTTTTACACAGAAAAACAGTAATTGCCTTAACATTAAACACTCTTGAGGATGTGAAAAGACAGAAAAGTATATGATTAAACCTTATGTAATCCATGGGTCTCTCATAAAGGCCACGCCCAACAAAATATCGCTCCTGGATGACCAACAAAATTTTAAAAAACTGAGAAATTAAGGATACTTGTTACGTTACCAGAAACAAAAATTACAATACATAAAGGAAAGATACCTCGTAAATCCACTTAAAAAATTGGAAAAATGGTTGATCAGACATTTCAGATAATGAATGGCAGCCTGGGATTTTTAGTAGTAATGCGAAGACTACACGGAGAGCAGCATATACACCCACAACAAGTAGATATATTCGATAGTATATGGAATTTGAGGTGTTGTCAAGACTTTCATCCATAACTTTTCTAGAAGATTCAAGATTCACATAGAAACAGTCAATTGTTGAAGTGCATAGAACCGTATTAGAGACAGATGATTGTAGACTCACATATATAGATATGTAATAAATACTGAGCTCAATCCGCCCCAGAAAAACCTAATAACCAGTCTTGAGATTGCCATTCCTCTTGCTGTGCTATAAGCCCCAAACATTAGAAGAACATCCAAGCAACCTACATTTACAGAAAGATTACATAAAAATGGTAGCATAAACAGAAGGAACAAAATAAGAGACTCGCAACATAAATAACTGCTCACATTCTAGAAACTTTAAGATAGCATAGGTGGGACCAATGCTGAGCAGTGTTTTGAAAGTTTTAAGGTTCAGTTTCCCATCATTAAATGCTACAATTGTCAATCCCTGAAAGAATATGAAAAATATTAATAACCAATATCGCATAGAAAAGAAAAAAGAAGGTTTTTAAAAAATGAAGTTTACCTGGAACATGACAATTAAAAAGATCCACATACGATGAAAACTACGATACAAGTGGAGGAACGTCCGATGCTCAACAAAAGTGCTTTTACCAGTCTGATTATTTGAATAGAAATTAGAAAAACGACCACACAAAACCAGATCACAATATAAATATAAATACTACATGAATGGATGACTACAAATATATTAAGCAAATGACTGACCCTTTTAGTAGGTTTGGGCCATCGAAGAAAAGGTGAACCCTTCTTCATAGGCCAGCTCAACTCAAAGCACGCAGGTGACCTGAAATAATATCAAGTACAAGCTCTTAGACATATACTAACATAAGAATAATATTTCAAAGATATCTACCAGAAATATTCATTGAAATCATCATAATTCCGCCATGCTGAGTGGGCAGCTTTCCCATTATTGTTTCTAGCAGCTTCCTGTTTGTAAAATGCAAAATTTGCAGCAAACTCAGTGATAAAATAAAAATTCAAAGAGTGGATGCAGCAATAATCCAAATTATTGATCAGATATTAAGCGAAGAACAGAAACTACTACATCTATGGTAGAACTGAAAATCATGCACCAGTAAACTTTACTTCAAAATATAAATATGCAAGTGTCACAACTTATTAACCAACTCCTTACAAAACAATGCATCAAATGGGTTTATTGATAAATATTATGAAGAGGTTTACAGACCTTAGACAGTGTGTCGTAAATTGGTTGAATGACTTGCGCCAGAAAGGACACTGAATTGGATTCACCAATACAACTAGGAGCAGGAGTAGCTTCTCCATGATCCAAAGTTGCATCTAACTCCCTAGCCATCTAGATTATACAAGTATTAATTAGTTTCCAGTATGTTCAAAAGAAATATTTACAGAAGCACAACGAATGTAAATGAGTATTGGGTTAATGAAATGATCCACAAATAGAAACACGAGTCTTACATGGTGGAATATATAGCAAATGCATTCTGGAAGAAAACGCACATTTGCAGCTTCACCCCAGATTAAAAAGTACAGTGAAACCAAGAAAAGCTTCCTGTCCTTATTAATGGCTTGTATACTATTAAAAGCAACATTCTTATTACTTTAGCAAGGTGTACGAACTGATGAACATAAAATGTAGAAGTGCACTTAAGTCACCTATTCCAAACAACACGCATACGCAGATATTTGCACCATTTGATGTAATTGTCCAGAACCTTTAGGAAAACTTCAGTAACAGCTTTCTCATCTATTTTCTACAAAAATTATGAATCGCGGATCAGCAACATTCCGTTAATTGTGCACAAGCTGATTAAAAGACAGGAAAAACATTGGAAAACATAGAGAAACAGATTGAAATGCTTCAGATACATATATAGCATTACTCACTGGATCAGCTTCCACGGGTATACCAAGCCGTGATTGTGCATTTGCTAAAGCAAGAACAACATTCTCACGCTGATTCCTGATGTTGTCTTTCTGCACATGTGTTATCACCAAAAATATATATAACTAAGCCGACAAAATTTAAGCAGAAGGCAGATAACAAAGCAACAAGAAAAGCGGAATATGAATTGCCATACTTAGCATATAGCCAACTAGATTTTGAACCATAGAGTTAAAAATGCATTTCTAAATGACAGGTAACTGCAAAACTAAAATATGAAAACATAGATTCTGTACCAACAAGGGTCGAATATGTAAGTGTCCGAACCTGAAAACCAAACACAAACTCCAGAAGATCAAACATGTCTAAGTTACGTTGTACAGGAACCTCAAAATCAGCTGGAAGCCTAGGGAATTCCTCATGATATTTAAGTGCTGAAATTGCACCTCTAACCTGAGAATCAAAATAAGAAATGAAGCCTTATTAAGGAACGCCATGCCTCAAAGGGCATCACAACAATATTGTGCTATGCAGGACAAAATTGCAACTAAGGTAGTCATATAACTTACTTCTGGATAGAACCCAATAGCATTTGTCATAGATGGTGCGTCAAGAGGAACGATGTTGTAAGGCATTAGATCTCCCGACAATCCTTTGTCTGTTTTCTTTAACCTTTTTACCTGGTATAAACACATAATACATAGACAACAAATAATAAGATGGCACAAATTAACCATTATAGAATAAATGATTGTTGACATCTGTCAGTGTCACCGAGTTCATAATATTTGAGATCCGATCAAGCTGTTGCTCTTACAGCATGTTGGATCAAACTCAAAAAAAATTAAAAAATTAAAAAATAATAGTAATAATAATAATAATCAACTGTGTAGAATATTTCAGATGTTAATGGTAACCAGGGGAGATAAACAATACCTCTTCTATGATATATCTTCCAACTCCATCAGGAGGGATGTCTCTGCTAAGGGACTCCATTACCTCGACAAGAGCTCTCAGTGTGGTAAATACCTTTTTAGTTTCTTGAGATCTCAGTCCCAAGCTGAAAATCATATAAAAGTTCTGCTGAAGCTTTTATTTTTACAAGTAATATTATTATGTTTACCACAAGAACAATTAACAAGCGTACCCTCCCGTATCAGCACTGAAAGTTCCAGATTCAAGCATTTTTTGTTCCTCCTTCTGGATTTCATCAACTCTGTGCACGCGCTTGTAACGCTGATAGAAATCCCACAGGTGTTGAGCATCACGGTTACGGTCTATTCTCCCTCCATCCTTTTTGGCTAATTTTTGCTGCAACAGACTCGAAATTTATTTTTCCAATGCTTAATAACATAAAGCATGACAGGAAAGCTCGACATAAGCACAAACAAAAAATTGAATGATAAAGGTAAATTATTGGCCCATATATTTGAAAAAATTGGTGCTACAGTAAAGCGACTAAAACAAATATACTTAAGAAAAACTCAAATTTTTGGCTTACCTTGATCACAGACATTAAACCAGTCTTAAACTGAAGAACTCCTCTTCCATCACTATTGGGGTCCAAATTTTGAGCCATGGAATATGCCTGCTCACACACTAAGATTTGAACAATGTACGTTGTTTTACAGTCAGATTTAAATAATGAGGTCGCGGTTCATAACATTATGACATCACATAACCTTACAGTTAAACCAAAAATAGTGGAAAGTCTTGACAGAATGGATACAAGGTACAGATACCAAATATATTTTAAAAATCATGAAGTTAACACTAGAGCCATATTCTGCCATTGCCAGTACTCAAGTTCACATCAAGCTCCTTAAGTAAAATCATTAGCTTCGTAATGGAATAGCATGCCTCCTAATTTAAATAACATATCCGCGGACTGTAGTCAAAAAGAAAGGAGATAGCTTTCCAACCAGCTCCGTCCAGCACATAAAATTCATCATACAAAACAGTATAAATACTACATTGACAATACTGCATGTTTTGTAGTTGTACTTCCTTTCACATGACAACCTCCTTACAAAGTTACCTTAATATACTCCTACACGGTGTACATGATCATAAAGCATTGCTTATAAAGCCTCAAGTTTACAATCACATCTAATTCTACAGCCACTACATACAGAAACCTAAATATTACATTTTAGCAGCAAAAGACAAGCATCCAAAATTCACTTATAGTATCAAATTATATCTCTATTGATGGTGTGTATATGTTCGTGTAATAAACCATTTAAACAAAATGAACTTCTATTCAAGTTTATAATCACATTAAGTAATTAAGTTATACAACCGCTACATAAAGAAACCTAACGATTTCAAGGTAGCAACAAAATCCGCAATAGTTCTGAATTTATATCAACTATCAAATTGTATCTCTAATCTCTATTAGTATGCGACAGAAATAGTATGTATATGTATAACCCGCACATAAACAAAATGAACTTACATATCCTAGCAACATGAGCATCTTCAGCTTGAATCTCATCAGCAGCTTGCAAGATCGCATTAATATTAGTAGTTCGTTGAAGCGAATCAGGTACTGCACTAGCAAGTCCACTTGATTTTTTTCTCTCGTGACTTTGTCCGGCTAACCGGAGCTGTTCTCGCCGGAGCGTAGCTCGCACGAGCCTGTTCCAGTTATCCGATACTCTCGCCATTTATTCAAGTTGAAATTCAACTCGATTAAACCCTAACTTAACGCAATTAATACGAGATCTGGTTATAAACCCTAGAAAACATTACGTATACAATTCAACACGAAGAACGAGTACGGACTCGACGCGTTGTGTGTAGGTTTGATTGTTCAGACTTCAGATTGGATATTGAGTTGAGCCGTTACGGTGATCGTGTGTTGTGCAGGCTACAGTTAGTAATGTGTGCGTGCTTTTTGGTTCGTCGGATGGGTAATAGAATAGATCGTACGGTAGTGGTGTTGTGATTGGATGGCTAGATTTGGGTTGTGGGTTGTAGGTTTTCTTAGTGGTCACGTTTTCCGGCCCGCTCTTGGGTTTAAAAGAATCGAGGCTCGGTCGTAGTGGATTTGACTTTTTGAAACTTTTGAATTTGGAATTTTTTTGATAAAGTTAATAAGTTAGGGGGTGAATTGTAAAGTTTTAGTAAAGTGCACATTTGCCGATCTTTCGATGAATTTTACCCTCCGGCCCCTAAAGTTCATTATTATTTCCAAATCTGATCGTTTTTATGACTTATTAAAGTTATTCTTTACTGTTCTTTGTATTTCTATTTTTATTCAGAGTATTTCACTTACCATGCAAATTCTTCACAACGTGAATGGTTAGATTTAATAGTATCTACTTATAATAGAATATGCTAGTCTAACAAAAATTCTATGAGTCTACTCATAGTTACGGTATTATATGTTCAATATAATATAAAAATCAGTTAATGATGTCATCAAAAATTCAATTGACGAATATAATTATTTGATATGTTAAATTGACTAAAATTCAGAAGATCATGAAATCATAAATTATAATTTACAAAATAAATAATTTCAAATAACTACATATACTAATATATAAAGCATTTTGATATTTTATATATAAAAAATTTTAAAATTAAGACTCAATACTTCTAAATATAACTTATGTAATTTTTATTTAATATTATTATTAATTGTATTATACTCATAAGATTCATTACCGTATTTTGAATCCTTAACTCTATATACAAGTAAATTATCGTTATTGAGTCACCCATTACAGATCATCCGTGAAAAACAAACATAATATACGATTATTGTTGAGTCACAATTTATAATATAACATTGTATTCCGCTGCACAGCGCGGGTATTACGCTAGTTTTAAAAATTAAAATTATATAACCTTTTGAGATAACTATATTATTATCTTAATTCAAAAGATTTATTCTATATATTTGTATATATCACAATTTAAATAAGCTATATATGATAATAAAAATATATATTTTTTGTATAACAAATAATAACTCTACGTGTGCCTCTAGTGGTTGCGAAACAAAGGTAAAAGCCGCCAAGTAAGTCGCCAAATCGCAACACACTTTATGTCGTCTAGAGACGTGGCCAAAATTTACGACGTTAAACTACTACCACCTCTCTATGTGTGTCTCAAATTTTGAGACATCATCACAATAATGTCGAATGTCTCTAAACTCATACGCTAACATTGGCCCGTACGTAGCAATAGATCTCTTCTTTTAACAATTAACGTAAATAAAATGGCAAGAAAGCTATTAAAGATTACCACTGAAAAAATATAGTATGTAACTACGGTTTTAACATTACAACTTTTTTTGTTACTAATATAACATCATAATTATTATTAAATAATAAATATAAATATAAATAATTATGATTATAGTAAAACTTTTCTTAATATTTATATCGTATATTCAGAATTTCTGCATTCAGACCTTCATCATTAAAAACAGGTAATTACATATCTTTATTTTTTAAAGGTACTTCAATAAATATATTTTACGGGCTGTCTAAGATTAGTGACATGAGAGACATTTACTCATATATTTCCATTGAATTCATTTTCAATGGACTTCATCATCTTTTATTATTTGTCTTTTTTTTTTTCTTCGTATTTTTAAGTTGTAATATTTACTCATATATTTGCTTCGATTCTAAATTCTTCAACCATATTCGACGAATTAAACTTACATTCATTTTAAAAAATGTTCAATAGCATTATGTCGTACGTTTCAAAATGACATATATATATGCACAGGTTTAAAAGCTAGTATATATATAGTAGCTTTAAACATGTGCATTTATACGGACAAACATACAAGTAAATATAGATTTTTAGGTAGATTGCAACCATAAAAAATATTATCATAAAAGTTCATTTTAGAGGAATTAATTAGTTCCGTAAAGTTTATTTGGCGCACTTATTTGATTTGTGGTTGAGTAGTTCATGTTTGACAATTGTTTTAAGTAACTTTATGGCCATTTTTTATATAGTTTATAGACCCACGATAACGCGGAATAAATTTAATTTTTATAAATTTGATAAAATATTGTGTTCGATTTTTTATATAGTTTATACTCTTTAATTTTTATAATTGTATAAAATATTTGGTTTATTTTTTAATTTAAATAATTACATTAAATATTTAATGGGCTAAAAATGTAATCATACAAAAAAATTAAGATTATTGTATCGCAAAGTATAAAAACAATAAAAACTCATATTTTTTCATCGTATTCTTTTTTTAGTTATATATAAAATAAAAAGATAAAGATAAAAGATGGGTCGATATGTTGAATTTTACTTTACTTATTAAGGATCGTCAAAATGGACATCCCTAGTTTGAGTTAATCCGTAATCACCTTCTTTAATATTTGTAACAATCTTTATGGAAAATGTTTACACAATAATACCAAATTGTTTTAAGGGAATATCTTACGTATATCAACGCACTTTAAGATTATTATATTTATCTTTTAACCTATTCGACTCATTTTTCATTGCATTTTCATTTCAGTTATATTTCGTATTAGGCCTGGAGCTAGAAATTAGATGGTTCGGTGCCACAATAAAAGGAGACCCTTAAAATGTTTTTTTTCACACACACATATATATATAATATAATATAATAAATTATGTTCATCACTACTATGAAATTGTTATAAACATAAAAATCAAAAGATATGTAACAAAAAAAAAAAAAAAAAAAAAAACATATTCTCATATCAAAATCTCCTATTTAAATCATGTGATTCTCGAAGCATTCATGGACGCAGAGGTATTAATCAACTCCTCATAATCAACAATAATCAAATAATGTCTAATTACTGACCAAACATAAAAATAATTCAATACGTATAAAATTTAAAATTAAACATAATGCCAAACTTGAATGATTAAAAATCATTAAATAATACAAACTCAAATGAAAAACATAGACTTTTATCAGAATAAATAAAATAAAGTCTTTATTTTCAGTTTCAACATAAATAAATAAAATAATGTTTGATACTTTGGTAAAACTAAATTAATAATTTTCAAACTTAAATACTCTTAATAAAGTTAAAAATATATATTTAAAAAGATAAGGAGAGGGATCGAACCAGAACTACAACCTCATAGGTGTGGAGGACTGCACCAAACCAACTAAGCTACATTACATTGAAGCTATATTTTCAACTATCAAAAATATATACATAGTTTCCTTGTTGGGGGCCCTCCAAAAATGGAGGCCCTGTGCGTTCGCCTAGACTGCGCCTCTTTAAAACCGGGCCTGTTTCGTATGTTTACATGTTTATAGCCATTAGAGAAAATGTTACTCCGTACACAAGTAAAAATTAGATTCCTTCACTAAGAGAAACATACATAAAAAGTTGTTCTGTAAACATAACTTAACTTTTTTCTATATATATGTCCAACAAAATATTATGGAGATATCAAATATATATCTTTGATGTGTAAACAGTATTTATTAAACAATAAATATCCATAAACATAAGTTAGATAACAATTAACTATATCAACTATCAATAAAGTTAGAAGTGTAAACTTACCAAAGAAGTAAGTAACTTAACTTCTTTTGAATATGCATAATATAGTATATTTGTGGCCCTAAGCTTTTGGCCGGAACATGTTTACTACTTTGACCACCGGAACTGTACGTGTTCTTGGTCCGTCCTCCCATCACGAATTATCATAGATGGAGTGGTGGCCGCGGTGATTTGTCTTCGTCCCCAAATTCACGAATCCAACACGAAAGTTTACGGGTTTCACATACTATTTTATTTAATTTTCTGATTTTCTTTTGATTTAAAAAAAATACTTTGTAGTTGTAACTGGAGAGATTGAAGGTCGCTGGAAAACAAGAAATGAAGTGCCGGAGAGATTGAGGGAATGCGCATGAAACAAGATAGATGAGATGTTTTTTTTTTAACTCTAAATCTTACGGGCTTAATAATATGAGGCTTTTATATATGGGCCGAACATGCTTATAAAATGTAAAAACTTATAAAAAGTCACTTATTTATTGGGCTTTTTAAATTGAACTAATGTCATTTCTAAAATTATTTATATAATTTAATAAGTTTTTATTAGTTTTATTTAATTAATTAAATATAATTGTATTTTAAGAATAATGAAAAATAAAGAAAATAGTGGGTCACAGTTGTTTGTCGTGACCCATCATTAAAATTACACTGTGATTAGTCGTCAGTAACAATACATCGTAGCTGACGTGCCCAGAATACGACGAACATCAAATGATCTTAAAGCACTTTGATTTGAAGTTATTTATAACAAACATTTCCTTATACTTGAAGTGAAATCGACTTGCCTATCTATCTATCTACCCATACTATTATAACAATTTAAAGTTATGAAATTTGTTTTGACGCTTTTGTTAGGTATACGTTAATTGCGTATTTTTATTGTACCTACGTAGAGTGTTTTGAGTATTTAATGGTGAGGTATAATTGAAGGGAAATACAAGTGGTGGAAATTATTTGGTGTTTCTAAACAAATCATTGAGGAATTACATAAAGGGGTTTTGTCCCTTTTTATTTATAACTTGTTGACTATCCAACCCTTTTTTTACGGTAATTGTAGCATGATATTATCAAAAAGTTAGCATAGTATAAAAAAAACTAGAAAGAAACTTTGAAGCCGTCATTGATACTTTAAAGATTTATGAAAATGGGGCTATCTTGAGAGTAATAATCTATGTAGTTGTTCTGTGAGAAAAGGTTATATAATATAACATTATTCTTTCATTTTTATTTCTATTATCTAAAAAGTTATCAAGTATTTAAATAGAGTAATATTTTGTTTCATTTTCATAAGCGATGATGTCGCAAGCAAACAATTCATCTTCAAAAGGATATGTCAAGTGGTCAACCCGATAAAATTATGTCTATTGATGAAACAAATTTAAGATAGTATACTTATGCTTGTCTACGGGTCGAATCTGATTCCAAATATGATACAACCAAATCCAGTGGGTTTAGAAACTGGATGACGAACCAATAATAAGCGATGAAATACATCAGTACCAATTTATATGGATTATTTGTGTCTTCGGTCGAATCACGACCCATTAGCTAATTAATGGGATATGTCCGGACCCATTTAGTGGGTCATGGATGGTTTGATCATTAAGAGATCATGTCTGATCTATCTATTCACAGTTCTAATTTAAGTCTTTAAAATGCAGATCTCCTTCAACCATATACAAATAATACAAACAATGATTGCTCATTATTCGTTGTAAATAATCAATATTAAAGCAATGTGAAAACATACCCGCACAAAATGTATTGGACCAAACATTGAGTGGTCAAACACATTTCTTCAACTTCAACCTTCAATACTGCCACTCCCATTCCCTAACAATCAATGTCTCTGTTCAGCTAATTTCCTAAACATACGGATTTGGTGACAGGTTAATCTTTAGATCATTCGTGATTACCACTATTTAACTTTCAGTAATTCTTTTTTCCTTTTCATCTTTGCCATAGTCATTAGTGACACTTGTTAATTTGAAACTTGTACAGTTGTACTAACCATGATTTTAATGAATTAGGTGTCGCTGATTTGAAACTTGATGTTAAAAATTGTGTTTAATTACACTAAATTAGGAGTAGCATGTATTTATTTTGTAATTGTCTATTAAGTATTCTCTCAAACAAAATTATGTCCTATAGGCCTTAGACCACGATGGGGTAAGTCATTGGATGACGACGGACAAACACCACTGCGAATATCATTAAATTTTAATTTAAAACTCGATAAAATATATTATATAAATAAAAAATATTTTTACAAAGTAACATCATTATAAATTTAATGTGTTTTTATTTAAATTAAATGTAGTATTTTATTTAATTAGAATTAATTGTTTTCTAGAAAATTGAAAATAAAAGAAAATAGTGAGGTCCATATCGTAGTCGTAGTCAGTTATGATTGTGAAGTCGTACCACGATTATGTTATACTAATGTGGCAATCAGTCGTCCTACGATTACCAATTACGACAACAAATAGTCTGTCTTTTCTCAAGGATCTATACTAGATAATAATAAACATCTCTATAACATAAACTTGATGCTAAAAAATAGTACTTCAAATTTAGCAAGACATTCACTTTGAATGGATCACACTTACAAGAGGGGTTGTGACTAACACATCGAAACACTTAGTGTGCGTTTAGTTAGAGGAATATTTTTTTACAATTTTTTAACTTTATTTTTTTAAATTGAAAATAATTTTGTATCTTTAGAAAAGTGTTGAAAATTCAGAAATATGTTTAAATGCGATTGTACTTTCTATTTTGGAAAACTAATATTGAAAAAAAAAAGGTTTTGAAATTTTTTAAAATCGTGGAGATATTATTACAAATGAGAAAGGTGGAAAAGTGAGAGATATGGTTTTTCAACTTTTAGTTATAATTTGAAAAATGAGGTTTTTCTTTTCTTAGAATTTTCTAGAAAATAATCACTTTGAACGCATTTTTTACTTCTCAAAATTTTCTGAAAATTTTATTCCATAAAAGTATCTCACTTTTCTTCAACTAAACATGCCCTTAACTTTTACGGTGTGTATCAAAACTAGTAATACTTTTCGTCAGTATTAAAACCGGCCTGATCAAATTGATTTGAATCATAAATGAATTTCTATTATTTTTTCATCCAAGTTCGTAAATTACTAACATATCCTATGTGTTTAAAACTTTACATTAATAATAATACTCTGTAAGAAATAAGAACACATTTTATACGACTTTTAACTTGTTTTATTTTTATAAGTATGATATGGTGTACTCAAGAGTTATTATTTATTGCATACGTTCTTTTTGCGAAAAGGTAGTACAATATATCATTGTTCTTTCTTTTTTATTAAAATTAATATTAATATTAATATGATATGATGATTGTTTCATTTGCTTAGTGTTATCAAGTATTCAAACGGAGTTTGTACTCTACAGTCTAGACAATCTTGAGGTTTCTGAGAACATTAATGAATCATACTAACACTCCATGTCTATATTTTTCTAATTCCTTAAACTATATACATTTGTTGATAGATTAACCTCTATCGTTATCCATAAGACTAGTGGCATTTAATCGTAACACGTACTATCTAATCTTGAGCTTAATGAATAAGGTGTCACTGAAAGTTATATATGTCGAAACACTACTTACTCTTTCAGTCTTTTGTACTATAAACTTTTCCCTTTCTTTTGCAAATGTTGTTACTTTTCATCAATCTTACAAAACCATACGTCATATCTTCTTCTCCTTTCTCACGGATCTCTACTACATATACTGATAAACTTTTTTATATAAATTAGTAACAAATAAATGATTTTCACCGCACAAGTTGGTGGCAGGGTAGGATTCATCACATAACATTCAAAGCTTTATAAATTATAACCGAATTTCCCAACTACCCCACAGACATTTATTAACCTCCATTCTTCACTTTCCCCCTCCATGATTCATAACAAATAATTAGGCATCCGAATTTAATAAAATTTATTACGTACAACATACTGTTTGTACTATACTATAGTATTAAATCTTTTTTAACCATTTCACATATTTCAAACTATAAATAGCCACAAACATCACCAACAAAAAACCCATCAACCCATCATTGCCTCATCCACCATGTCAAAGTGCACCACCACCGTCGCTATACTCCTTTTCTTCACCTTCACTTCTGCCGCCTCAGCACCGGGACCGTTTAAAAAGATCTACGCATTCGGTGACTCATACACAGACACTGGAAACACTGCATCTGCTGATGGACCTAACGCGTTTACTTATGTATCCAATTTGCCTTACGGTAGAACATTTTTCCACCACCCCACTAATCGTTACTCTGATGGTCGTTTAGTCATTGACTTTGTAACGGAATCTCTTTCATTACCCTATTTGCCACCTTACCATAAGACGAAAGCCGACACCTCATATGGTGTCAACTACGCCGTTGCAGGGTCCACCGCGATACCTTATTCGTTCTTTGTTAAAAATAACCTTACTCTTGACATTCAAAGTCAATCTTTACAAACTCAACTTGCATGGTTTAATAAAAACTTGGGGGCGCAAAAGTGTAAAAGCATGAAAGTAACTCCAAAAGAATGTAAGGCGGTGTTTGATGATGCATTGATTTGGGTGGGTGAAATTGGAGCCAATGATTACGCGTATACAATTGGATCGAATGTTAAACCCAAAACAATTCAACAGCTTTCTATTCGCAATGTCAACGGATTTCTTGAGGTAACTATGATTATAATTATAAACTTTTATTATGATATGAATCATAACTAATTACTTATAGTTATGTTAATGTTAATGAGTTATAGGTAAAGGTCGATCTTGGGTTAACACTATGTTAACCGGATCACATGGGTAAAACTACAATTAACTAAATATAAATGGGTGAAATGTTTTATTTAAATTCATATTCATAAAACCTTCAAAAGATCATATTAGTAAACAATATTTATGTTCTTCTTAGCTCTTATAGCAATTTATATATATATATATATATATAAATTATTAATTAGATATTTCGATCGACCGACTCGATAACTCGATTCAACATGATTTAACTTTAACTAAAAAGTGACACGTAACTCATTATTTGATCCGACCATTTCGTCACATCTAGAAATACCTTCTTTTTTTTTTTTTTTTTTTTTTTTTTTTTTTTTTTTTTTTTTTTTTAAAGACACCTAGAAATACATTTTGAAATGTTACATTTTCTATATATAATGCATGTATCAACATAAATTTTTTATTTTTATTTTCTTTTTTGAAAGGTAATATATATTATGATTATCAGTTATTTGATTATAACTAAAAGCAAATTATCTAGAAAGTGACTATAAAATCTCAAATTTGTCAAAAATATGAACATTTTAGTAGTTAATATTATAATGACTAAATGTTTGTTGTAATTAGGAAAAATGTTTACCATAATTCTTTTAAAGATTGTTATCAGTTTATGTATAACATTTGTCACATCAACATTACACATTATGAAAGTAACGACCCATACCAATTTAAAACGTCGAATTTTTTAATATTAAATATTGGAACATTGATGTTTTTTCAAGAAATATAAACGTCCATATTCTAACTGTAAATCTGATGTTTTACATCAACTGAATACCAATTGATTCCCGTTGTGTTATAGGAGCACTAGTTATACATGTAAACAAGTAAATTTAAGTTTTTAATGCACTTGAAATACGTATCTTGAAATACAAGTATTAATTCCCTAGATCCTAAATGAATATTGAGACTTTAACAAGTAATAATTCACACTTTTATGTTGTATGTCATGCATCAAAACTTGTACATTATTCTAACTAATCTGTTTTGCTAGGCATTGCTCAACAAAGGTGCAAAATACGTAGTAGTTGAAGGCCTCCCAACAACCGGTTGCCTAACCCTCTCAATGGCACTCGCACCAGGGTTTGATCGTGACGACATGGGCTGTGTCGGTAGTCTCAACAAACAAAGCTATGATCACAACACCATTCTCCAAACCAAGATCCGAGACCTTCGACAAAAGTACCCGAGAAGCGTCATTATCTACGCTGACTATTGGAACGCTTATCGTTCAGTCATTAAAAATGCAGACAGATTAGGATTCAAAGAGCTTTACAAAGTGTGTTGTGGGTCGAATGGTGCACCATATAACTTTGATGTCCTTGCTACTTGTGGCTCCCAATCTTCGAGCTCATGTAAAGACCCGTCTCAGTATATTAACTGGGACGGGGTTCACCTCACGGAAGCTATGAATAAGGCAGTGTCTGAATCGTTTCTTAAGGGCGGGTTTACTCATCCTCCATTCGGGTCACTATTGAGCAGCAAACAATATTTGGGCTAGATTACTATGAACATGTTTCTTAGCTTTAACGGGTCATCGTGCGTTTTTTCGAGTATATGATCTTGGCACTTGTAGTAATCCACTAGTTATTAACTAAGTCCGATCCTTGAGTGTTATGAACATGATCTTAATTGAAAAATATATATACCGTTACAGTTATAAAATTCTGATTTAATGTAACTCGTATAGGTTATTAGATTAAATCTGTTGGCGCGATAGCATGATACATTGCATCTTTGAAATTGTTGACCTTTTATAACGTGAAAAGAATATGGAGGTTACGTACTTACATGCTATTAAGGTTGAAATACCCTAAATCAGAACTTTTGAGAAGTTTGAAGGTTTTTACAGGTTATAACAATGTTGAAAATAGAATCCACCATGCATTTTTCTACATTATTCAGTAAAACTAAACCCAAATAAATCATGACTTTCACGTTTAAATAAACTTGAAAAGAGAATTAGTATTACTATGAATTTTATAGGCCATCAAAATGAAATTTGATTGTTTCATGAAAGTAAAATATTGGCCAGTAGATAGATTCTGTGATGAAAATGTGAAGTGTTTAAAGCTATCATGAATCTAGAAAGTGTTAGGCTTGACTCTCAAAACTCAAAAGAAGACATTTTAGTGTAAAAGAAGGTTAAAGCATAACATAACATGACATGGCATGATCAAATGCCTTTATGTCGGAGCTTCAGAAAACATGTCCTCTATGAAAATGACAATGAAGTACTAAACTAAGAATGTACATTATTTTGCAGAAATAGACTGCAAATTTAATTGTGCTAAATCTAATATACGAAAAAAAGATACCATTTTGTACCAACGCAGATTAGATTAAGTAGTCATTATATACCAAGAAAACAGCATCTGGGATATCTTTAGGAAGCTTATTTATGTAATTGTAGAAACGTTTTCTGTCCTCTTTTGACACTGTTTTTTGGTCAACCACGTCTCCTGTACACGGGAGGACCCATAAGTCCGATGAATTCACTCTCTTCAAGCTGCCACGACAAAAAGGGCAAGATACGGACCTCATGTTCCTGTAGAAATCATGCAGATTTAGACTAAAAAGCAAGAAATGCTAATTTCAAATACGAATTGATAAAACTTACCAGTCATGGTAGCAATTGATACACATTGCATGGCAACAGTTGGGCAAAACCATCTTGGTGCAGGGCTCTAAGCAGATACCACATTCATCTTCTCGTTCCATATCAAGATTTGAATTTTTAGTCTTTTTTCCCGTTCTCTTTATATTCTCTTCATTCATGTCTAGCTCTACCGGGTTCGTGCGCAGACGCTTAAGGGATGGTAGTATCACATCTGCAATTTAAAATAATACGTGACTATGAAAATTGACATAAAAACTACAGGTTAATAATGATTTATTCCTCAAACTTTCAACTTTTTTTCGTTTTAACCCTTCAATTCCATTTTTAATGTTTTAACACCTTAAGCTATGAGTTGACCAACATTTAACCCCTTTAGTTAGTTTGATCTTTTAGAATTACCCTTTTGGTAACCGGTAACCGGTTGACTAGGTAATGTGGAAATAATTGACAAACAGTTAATAATGTTTAATCCTCAAACTTTCAAAAAAACTCGTTTTAACGCTTCAACTTCATTTTTAATGTTTTAACACCTTAACCTATGGGTTGACCAAAACTTAAACCCTTTGGTAATGTACGTCTTAAATGTTTGACTATTTACCAAAATTTCACTGGAGCAAATACTTCTAACACAAAAGCTTTTGCGAAAATGTTCTACAAAAATGTATCATTGTGGATGCCCTAAAGCATAACACGTTGTATATATAATGCTACATCATATATTATTTTGGATATGTACGTATATATAATATAAATGCTTCTAACTTAAGTGCAATGTGTCATCATAATTACTTTTATAATGTTCTATTTTAACAACAAATACATGTTTATGATGTTGACATGTATAACGTTTATAGTTATATGAAAAGTTATTTATAATTAACGGAGGTATGTTGCTATTTATATAAAATCTCTTAGAGAAATTTATTTTTTATTCTGTGACATAATTATTATTTGTATTCAATGTGGTATGCAAAAATATTACAATACATTTTGGTTTAAAAGTATTAACCTGTGATAACAAATCCTAATGATTTTTTTTACAGGTCACATAAATTTAAGGTGTTAAAATGTTAAAAATAAAGTTGAAGGGTTAAAATGAAAAAAAGTTGAAAGTTTAAGGATTAAACCATTATTAACCTAAGAAACAACTATCACATTATAGTTCTAGAAACTTTACTTCAGAAATAAAGGTTTTCTTTTTTGTTAAAAATATTCAATAAAAGAATAATATGATATTGGAATACCGTAGAACTCTCTAATGGATGCCTTCCTTCCAAGTGAAGGAGGCTTCGGCTTTTCATCTGGCAACACCTGAAAAACAACCAAATCTATGATCAATTACTGACACAAAAACGATTCATGGCGGTGTTAATCCTTTACTTGTCTATACATTGAAGGGACGATGTCGCGTTTTCGACCCATTTATTTATGAGCGGGGTCGATTCACATTATGTTTATCTCTAAAAGGTCCTATGGGAAACAGGGAAAAAATGCCTAAAAGGGGGTTTAAAAGAGGCAAGAGTTTCCCAAAATGTATTGTTGATGCATAATTACCTCCTAAATTATTTTAGTTCAATATATAAAATTCATACTGAAATAATATACATGACGTGATCGCGCTATTTATATATGAACTTCCTGGCGAAACGTGTTTTAAGCCAACCCCACTCACCCCATTACCCAGCCCACCTATATTGCTATATCTAGTTAAGTAGTTATATAAAATGCTAACCTTGTGTACAACGACGTGGCAGAAATTTAGACAAGTTTGAAGCAAGCATGAACACGGGGAATCGATCCACTGAAGTAAATATGATAAAATGTAAGCCGTGTCACTGTAACCAAGCTCCATTCGGAGACAAGCACCGCTTTTATCCCTCGGTATAGAAGCTGCCCTGCAAATAATGGATCAAAACTCAAAATTCTCAAACTTCTGGTATTAAGACAATTGTACTCCAAAGTCCAAACTAAGAAGGGATATATTGTCCCATTTCAACAATGATTTACTTTATCACAATTTGATTTTTAATTTGAACATGTCTGATCGTGTTGGGACAAAAGCTTCGCCTAGTAAACAACGAAGGAACTTAAGAGTAGTAAGATTATACACAAAATACTAGTTGATTGTTACTTTCCTACCATCAAACAAAAAGGAGTTAAAAATTGCAAAGATGTTGACTTTTGGTCAAACAATCCAATCAAAATCGATGGGATACCCGAAGTGGCCTCGGATGGTAAAGAAATAAAGGGTTCTATGCTAAATGATCCTAAAACATTAACTACTTAAATAGAATTCTTTAAATAATCTAGCATAACTCATGTGAAGTTTCTGATTCAATCTCCTAGGTTTGACCACCAAAGTCAAACTATAAAAACAGATGGAGTACTAGTCATGACTTTCTCTGATTATCTCCAATTTTGAAATTCCTCTTGAAATAATGCCAATATTATGAAAAAGACACATACTGCATCTAAAACAGAATTACAGAAGATAGTCTCACTCTCAAACAAGCTACTTTGTAATTGCAAATTGAAATGAATTTTACTACTACTTAAACACCCACAACTTCATACATATACAATTCACTACTATCTTAACAATTAGTGTAAAAATTTCTCAAAACTCATAAATAGTTTTGAAGTTCAGAACTTTGATCTCAGAACCCAAAAATTCTCATTTTTATCCTACACAAATAAATTAATTAAAAACACATAAACCCCAAATCAAGACACTAAATAAGAAATTTCACCTCAAAAGCAGCACATAAAAAACAATACCCATGTCACATTCCTTTAAAATTCATTAAACAGCCCTAATCAACCCATAATAATAACTGTAATATAAACACATAGTAGATGATGATGATGATGATATAATAGTGAGACTGAAGAAGACTTACAACATATTAGCAAACTGTATATCAACTTCAAGAACCTTTAGTGAATCCTTATAAGAAGGAAATGATGCAAGCTGATGATAATAATAATTATCCGTCATAATTATCATTAGAAATTTGTATAATTAAACTTAAACTGTCAAAGTAACCAACTTTCTTCACTCAAACACAAAATGATCGCACTCGACATATACCCTTTTCCTCAAATAACAAAAATGAAAATTAATCGGAGAAGTTGAAATTTTTTAAAATTGGGCGAATAATATAATTTGATGGAAAATAAAACCGAAGCAAAAGTTATGGGAATTTGAAAACAGGAGGGTCAGAGTTGTTGAAAATAATAATAGAACACTTTGACTGCGTTCTTGTTCAGCGACTACATTGGGTGAAGTTGGGGGGTTGTTTTGTAGTAAATGACATATTTACCCTTTTAATGTTGACGTGTTGGATGGAATGATTCAAGGTTGTTGGTGGAATTCCAGGGGTAAAAATGATTATTTGTGATTTACTTTTGGAACTACTTTAAAACAGGAGGTAAAAATGAAGCAAGTGGAAAGTGGAAAGCAGGTAGCCTTTGGCCATATTGGGTCATTTATGTTTTTGAAAAAATAAATAAATGACTATTAAAAGTAGAAAATAAATTTATTTAACACATTAACAGCTTTACTAAAATATTTTAATGAACTATTATACTGTTTCTGAAAACCCTTTTCTTTTGTTATTTGTGAAATGTGATTTCGCTTAATTAAAATTCAATATTTTTGCTAGTTAGGTTTAAAAGAGGAGTTGTTGTGTACATTTATGTATTAGAGAGTGAAAGAGACAAAATATAAATATGATGGTTTATTTTGTCGTTTAATATTATTAAAATTTATGTTATTAGCATCGTAAATGTTATATATTTTATTTTATTAATTTATTAATTGATGAACTTTTTTAGAAAAAAGGTTATATAACTCATTTGGTAAAACGATGTGATATTTACATCATAACTTTATATCATTAAAAAAATAGTATAATCATTTATGCATATAGTATAACTACTTATTGCATAGTTTTAATTTATTTATCAGATACCATGGTTTAGATATCATTGATTTATAAGAAAAAGGATCGTGACAAAATGCATGTAGTCTCAAGTTATTGAAAACTCTAACATTTAACGTGTTAAATGACTATTCAAATGAATAACCTTTTCTTTTTTTTTTCCTTTTTGTAATTACAAAGTATATAAAATATATTCTTAAAATAATTAAAATATTTTACAACTTTAATAAAAAATACTTTCACGTTGTCTTTGTTGGTAATGTTTATTTTTAGTATCGGGGTCGAGACAAACACCACGACTTCAATTCAAATCGGTCAATATACTTATATAATAAACTTTAATTTGAGTTCTAGAAAGTGATTAAGTTTTTATTACGTTTGTCAAATTTTACTCATTATCATCACGCCAATCCCACCAACTATTTGGAGTTGATATGATTCGAATTTGAAATATGTTGATTTTTAAGGTGATACATTGGAAGACATAAATGAAAAAATAGTTGAAGATTTGATATGTTGTATTTGAAAATATAACATTAATAGTAGTAAGTTAGTTGATGATGCTAGACAAATAATGTTTTGACGTTAAATTTTAAGTATTAATACCTTAGAATATTGTTAAGCAAAATTACATGTTTGTATATAACTAATTTTTTACATAAAAGTTGTAGTTTTATTTCAACAAATTAACATAGAGTTTATTAAAATATTAATATTCATAAATCAAAAAGGGATTTTCAACATAAGAAAAGGGGACATACCACATAAAAAGAATGGAATACTGTTTTTCGGGTTAGTTTAACTAAAAGTTTTATACTTCAAATTTGAAAAAAAAATTATTTTTCCTTATTTTAACATAACATATATTTTATTTAGTTCTCCATATGGTTGCTATTTAAAGCACAAATAATATGTATTTATTTTTGTAAATATATTTTATATTGAGTAACGTATTTATATGTATTAAAATAAGCTTTTCCTATCTATATGTTCGCTTTAAATATTATATTAAGAATTATAATGTTTTTTATTCTTTATTATATTATTTTTAATATGTTACATCATTATAATATTTGTAGTTTTGTTATATAAAAGCTATAATTTATTTCATTAATAGTGAACATAACATCACATTCTATTGTCAAATATTAACATGTATCAAAATTTAGTGTCAAATTTATTTGAAATAAATTAAATATTCAAACTTAATAAAAATATTTAAGTTTTTTATATGTTAAAAAATATTTATTTATAAAGTTTCACCTAAAAGAACGAGCAAACGTACTATTTTTTCTTAAAAAATGAAAACAAAAAATGCAGTATCAAACTACATATGATAGTAAACACACGTCAGTTTCAAATAAAGAGTACTTCAATTCTATGAAGCTAGTTCAAGTTGAGAGTTTAGACCCCTTTTTAATTCTCAACCAAATAGCCAATTGCTTCGTGATTGTGACTTCAAAGAAAATACGTGAAAGGATTGATAGACATTGAATCGAAAGTCAGCTGTCCGTATCCTAGTCGAACTAATGAAAATTTTGAATCGGTTAAGTACAAGTACAATATTTGACTTATTTGCACTTCAAAACACTTACATTCCTACCTTCATAATAAATGGTCCGGCTCAATATAATCTTATGACTTGGTCAACCCTGTCAACTCTTTTGGGTATGTAATATGTATTTGTTCGAAAAGATTAAAAAATTAAATAAAAAATCATCTAAGTGGTATGTCATTAGAGTTTGTATAAGCTTTATTAACCACATAGAACCAATGTTATACACCACATTCTTATAATCTTATGGTACGTAAATTAAAGATGTCACATTGGCATTTTCATTGATCATGTTTTATAACAGTGGTGTAGTCTTGATTATATTTACGAGCGGTCAAATAACTTGAAGAAAGTAAAAACATTTATCATGAACGATGAACTAATTTGTACAAAGTATAGTCAAGTTCATGTTGAATATGTCAAAAAGTTACCTCGTGAGAATGCGAGTTAAAATCTATGTTTGCCCGTATTCATAAAGGCATAATAAGATCTTCAAGGCAAAAACCAAAGAACTTCTTAGTCACATCATAATGAACATTGTGAACAATTTTTTATCCACCATCTAACTCTAGTTTTGATTTGATCTAATTATCTTTGATCCATGAATATATACAACATAACATAAATCAAATCATCATATTTATCTATGAATTGATAGAAAGTATTACCTTATTTATAACACGATGTATAAATAGAGGATAGTGATCATAGTAGTGTCACACACCTAATCACAAAGGACAAACGCTCTAAAACGAAGTCGTTTTGCTTCTTTTTTTTCTTTCTAAAATCATGTGTATTTCAAGTGGAGGATTTGATGTTTCTAGTATAAAGTAATGTCAATTGTCAACAATTTGTATGAAGTGTTTTTAGTAAATAAATTGAGTTCACAAATTAAAGCATAATTCACTTCGACCTTTAGTTTGTCTGCATTGTAGTTAATATTTCCTAAATTATAAGTTCAGAAACTATTACTATTTCGGTTTCTGTATCAAAGTTGTGAGATTCCAAACGATAGATTCTGAACCAAAGTTTAGTCATTTTTGAACGATATATGTGATTGGGCTCTTGGGTTGGAAAGGGACCCCTCAAACTTTCACATTTAGAAGGCTTTTAACTTTGTATTTTTGTATTATTATTATTACTTTACGTTCGATATTCTTTTGTTATGATATAAGATTTACAAATCACACAATTGGATATTAACATTATACTTTTTGCATGCAATTGTCTCATATCTCAAATAAATTATTATTAGGTAGTATAGTCGTCTTAGCACCATTAGTTGTAGGCTTATCGTGTTAGCCACGTTATCACCCATAAAAGTTGCAATTGAGTTTGAGTTAAACGTCTCATGTATTACCACCGACTATTGTGGTTTTCATATAGACATATGGCTATCAAACATTCTCATATATTCGTTAAAAAATTTTAGCATGTTTTTAAAAACTATAATAGTCAAAAACATATAAGGGGCTATTTTAATCATTATTTTGAAATTAGTTTATCTCAAAAAAGATAAGTTAGAAAAAAACAAATAATTAACCTAATGACATAAAGTTATTCATAGCAGTACGACAATTTAATCGTACAATCATTATTAAACAATATAAAATAACCACAAAAACTTATAAGTATACCCGACATTAAGAAAGAGAAGTTGATTTGTTAATAGTTTTTTTAATGATGAAAAATTAAGTACAAGTTAGTATGATCATACCCATAAGATAATACAAAATAACAATATCAAATTATCTTACTTCTTACTGTAGGATATAAACGGAACATTTAAATGACCAAATACACATGTACTTAAAAAAACATCAACACAAAATATAAAAGACACTAAGCCTATTAAGATAAACATCAACAACATAAAACCAACTTCCATTCATTGTTTTCTCTAGCATTACTTGTTCATAACAAAAATGAGCTAATTTCCTAAAACACTTCTATGTATAGTTGCAATTCTTCAAACGTAAAAGACATTATTTCAATAAAACTATAAAAAATCAACTTAATTATCTCGTGACTTGCATATGTGTGCTGACCTTCTAACTAACTTTTGATCTTTGTTGTCTTTGAAGTTAGATAAGCTCTGTCCGAATGATTATATATAAGTCAATCTAAAACTTAATGTTAACATACAATACATATACATGCAACTATGCAAGTTTCTTCTAAGAATGTTCTATTTGTTAATGTTGCTAAATTTAACTATTCATGAATTCATATAACAACAATTGAAGATAATCCCTAGTAAAAGGAAAACTTTAGCTATAGTAATAACTGAAAACGTTTCATTCATCTTTGTATATATTTATAATACTATAAATAAATAAATAATAATCTCTAATGATTCCTCACATTACAAACTTGCAAAAAACAAACAAAATAAAAAGGAAAAAAGAAGAAAAAAAAAACTTACCATATAATTAGATAGTATATCAATAATGCTTTCAACTTAAATAATATATTAAAAAAGAAAAAGAAAAAAAAGAAGTAGAAACACTATGTTAATAGGAAATAACAAATTAACCCACTAATTAACAAAAGATAAACTAACTAACAATTGAATGACTAATTGATAAATATATATATATATATATATGAATTTTAGATTAAATATTATTATATTTGCTAAAAGATAATTACATTATTTTAGTGAATTTTAAAATCATGATTTACGATGTAGTAATTTTTTTAATTGAGAAAATAAAATAATTTCATTGGTCAATTGTATATTTAATAATATCCTCAATAGATTATTATATCATATAAGGGGAGTTCAAATGAGTATAGGTTATTGTGAGAATGGAAGAACCAATCGGAGAGTTTCATTTGGCAAAACCTTACTTTACCGTCATGTTTTTTAAAATTAAATATCTAAAAAACAACAAGTCAAAAATTATAACAAAAATTATAGAAATTACACCATAAAAATCATCGTTTTTGTCTCTTTGGTTAGACATTTCATAAGGTATACTTTCGATGATTTTTTTTTCAAATTTTTAGTGAGTTTTGAAAACTGGTAACGTATGTGATACCATCAACTATCACATGTATTACCATCGACTATCATATGTGTTACCAGTTTTCAGAATCCACCAAAAATAAAAAAAAAGAAGTTTGTCGAAAGTATGTCAAGTGAGATGTTTAATCGAAAAGAAAAATACACTAATTTTTATGATGTAAATTTTTAAATTTTTCAATAGTCACTTTTAAAATATTTAATTTTAAAAAATATAAAGATTTATTATTCCGATTGAAATCCATTTTCTCAATATTTTTAAAAATACATACTCAACTTTTTTCTACTATTTATTATTATAACAGTTCATTTAGTATTTTTCTAAAAATTAATGACATCCCCCTAAATTAGTCAAATCTTTTAGATATACAGAAAGTCAGAAACACAAAAAAAGTGGTACCAACTGAAGTGAAGTGAGGAGCCCAACACAAACCGAAGTATCCGAATATGTAACGCCGGAGCCCGGAAGTGAAGATCACAACACAAACTGCTTTTGATCGTTTTCGATTATCATCTTTTTGAAACCCAATTTTCATAATGTAAGTCTTTCTTTTTCGTATAATCCTCCAAAATAATCGTCATTACATGTTAAGAATTATATCATTGAGGTTTTTTGTAATGATCGTTACACAAAAAGCGATTTGAAGTTTTGATTTTAATATTGTTTGGAATTTCGGTTTTTATTTGTGTGATTTTCGAGGGTTTAGGGTTTGGTGAGTTTTTTCAGTTTTTATTATTTATGGTAATGTTTACTCTGTATGTCTATACTCCTTCTGGTGATCAGTTTGGTACTTCTGTTACAAAAATAATGTCAACAATGGGTAGAATCTTTCACATGTACATATATTATATATATGTATATATGTTTTGCTTTAGGTTAGAAAAAAATTAAAGAAGTAAGTTTGTTATGAACAATATGTTGAATATGGTTAGTGTTACTTTGGAAATAGTATTATTTTTTTTTTTTTTTAGGGTTTCGTGGATAATGGGAAGCGGTTAAGGTTAATGAATTTTTTGAGGGTATCAAGTATTGCTCATGATGTTGTGTGATGATTTTGTAGAGTATTAGATTGAAATGGTTCCTGTGGAAGAACAAGGAGCTTGTGAAGAGTGCACCACAAATTGTCTCGTAATGCATAAAAAGAATCGAGATCCATCACCGACTGTTACCACATTCGTGAAAGTCATGATTGGAGACAATTTTAACAACGTTCTGGTATCGACTTTTCTTCATTGCATTTTTTAGTTATTGCTGCTCTTTGTGATTTTTTCGCTTCAAATGTGAACATCCCAATGACGATCGTAGCCCATTAAATGTGAATTTCAGCTGATTGCGAGTTTTTTATTAGTAATTCTGTTACATATTTTGGTGTTCACATTTTATGGGCTATGATTTCTTTTTACTTTTGAATGGGCTGATTCGAAATTTTGATGTCCAACTGGTCATATGAAAAACGTTAGCTTAAAGGGAAGGGGTCAAATGAGTGGTCAATTGAGTCAAAAGTCACTCAAGGTATGTTTTTAATACGGTAACCTACAAATTAAACGTTTTTTAAAAGAAAAAAAAGGATTATTGTTATTATACATATTTCCTTTTATGTAATCACATTTCATACACAATAAGTTATTCATTATAACTTTCTCCAAAAAAATCAGACAAATAGTTTTTCGGGCTAATTCAACCTGATTGGTCTACTTTAACCCATACCAAAATGTACTCGTTTTGACCCGTCTCATGACCAACAAATGATGCCACTTCTAGATAGCGGTAAGATATAAAATTGTTATTTGATTCATGTGTTAATTTGTAGTTCCTACCTCCAAGATTTGCTGAAAGTGTACGATACATGGCTGGTCAGACAACAACGCTTGAGGATTCAAGTGGTGATGGATGGCCAGTAAAATATAAGAAAATTGATGGTTTGTTGGGTTTTGAAAAAGGCTGGAAAAAGTTTGCATTAGATCATAGGCTACAAGAGGGCGATATATTGGTTTTCCATTTTATTATGAATACTCACTTTGTTGTCTTGATGTATGGAAAAAGTGGTTGTCCTGAAATTCGACAACAATTGATAGCAACTAAGGAAAAAAATAAATCAACTGCAGACAATTGTAATCAAACAAATGTGAAGACAAATGGCCATCATCATGCACACAAAACTTCTAATAAGAAAAAAGCCTTCACTGAGGATCGTAGCCCTCTAAATGTGAACACAAACGGCCATAATCGTGTACACGAATGTTCTTCTCAATTTGAACATTCTCAGCAGACGGCGATAATAAATAAGAAAAAGAAAAGCTTGGTTGTGGACGATTGTAGTCCATTAGATGTGAACACAAATGGTCATCATTATGTACAAGAATCTTCTTCTCAGTCTGAACGTTCACAGCCAGTTTTACAGCAAAGTAAGAAAAAGGAAGACACTGATATGGTACCACCAAATGGGAACACTACAAACTCTAATCAGGATACCTCATTGTCTCGACCCATGACCTCTGGTTCACACAAAGAAACGGGTCAAAGATCCGAACCTTTGATCAGAAATGCAAACCATGATACCTCAACGTCTGGTCTGAATAAAGAAACGAGCCAACTTTCTGGGACTCCTACAACTGTGAAACAGTTTAATTTGGTCCAAAACAACAATGGAAACCTAGAAGATGAATGCAGAATAATAGACCCGAAACTTAACTCTGACAAATCCTCTGACCCGCAAAACAATGTGGCTTTTAAGAACCAGTTAGAAAAACGGGTGGAGGCAAGAAAAAAGCCAAGGGAAAGCATTGTGACGCCCAGTGAAGGTGGCAGTTCTTCAAAGCGATTGAAGATTGACAACGTTCCAAGTAAGTTGCTTTTCAATATCTACCACTCACGTCTATAGAAAGAGCATCGGTTTAATGTTGCTGGTCAAATCTTTTTGGGATAATGGAAGCCAGCAAGTTCTCAACTATGTTCATTAATGCCATCCATTTATGAAAAGAATTTTATAGGCTACCCAGTTATGTATTCCTTTTTGTTTACACCAGTCCGGGTTAAATGTATGCTGGAAAATTTTGATTTGACCAAAATGCTCTTAGCTTGAAATAATTTAAAGTACAGAGAATTCTTATTTACATGTGAAATACCACTACCCTTCTAAATCTTTTCTAGTAGAGAAGCGATGTATTTAAATGAAGGGTGAATTTCACATGTCAGATATAAATCATTGTTCACATTACTTTAGTTTGTTAGCATATTAGTAAGGGTGTGTTTATCAATTTTAAAAACTCCAGCATGCATTTGGCCAGAATTGGCATAGACGAAAACAAATACATATTTGGGATTTTTGGGTGGCCTATACTTTAAAATAAAGTAAAATATGGGTGGTGTTTTGAACAAAGTTGAAAGCTTGGGTGGCCTCCTGATATTTATCCCAATCTTTTTGTTTTAAGTTTTAAGTTGACAGACATTGATGGACAGTTGTATAGTTCTTGAACGTTTGAAGAAGCCAAATGATTCCATTTGTTATTAAACTATATCTCTTTTTTGAAACAGATAGAGTATATTTGAATTCAGTAGTTTACCGTGATTGACCTCAACGTTAAACTATAATTGGAAAAAAAATCATTGGTTCTTCAGTATAGCTGATTAACTGATTTGTTTTATATTCCATTAATGATCTCCGATGGGAAGTCGTTTAGCATAGTCTTTTTGTTCTCGTACGTGATGTCCTACAAACAATTTCTAATGTTTAAAATTAACAGCATTAGTTCACTACATGTAACTTTTTGAGAAAACGTTCATGAATAACATCAAAAGCTACAGTAACCATTGTAGGTACAAAAATAGCCCATGTTAAAACTATAAAAGAACAAGTAATGTTTAACTTTGCAAAGTGAAAGTTTGACTTTGAAAGTCATAGGACAAACTATCTCTTTTTTCCCTTTTTGTAATCTATAAATCCCTTTTCCTTTTTCTACGCTTCTATGTTTAATCAGGTACACGGGGAAAGATCCTTAAGAAAGAACCTGACATCTCGAGTACAAGATTGCCTAGTGTCAGTCGCCTATTCGACTTAACTGAAAGTTTATTTAAACCAATAGGTATGATGGTTATTTATTAAAACTTTTATAACATGCTTTGTTTCTGTTTATTGTAAATCCGTCTTTTTATAACATGCTTTGTTTAAACAGCTACACAGCCAAAGATGCCTAAAAAGGAACCTGACACCTCGAGTTCTAGAGGTATGATTGTTATTTATTGGAAGTTTTGTACTTCTTTATTCCTATTTGTGTTAGACCGCTTGCTAACATAGAACACTAAAAGCGAACAGTTAAAAAAGGAATCAACAGTGAAGCATGGCTTGGGTGGTCTGATCAGAACATTTTCTGTTACCAATCATATATCTAGTTTTGCACTGAAATTTATATCTAGAGAATGAGTCCATGAATGAATTTTGATGCAGAAGGGAACTTGAACGACACCAAGACAAGGAACCGTGAGTCTCCTATAGATGAAAATGGCAATAGCTATAAAAAGGTCAAACTAGAGCCTGAAGACTATAAGGAGCCCCTGACTGTTTTAACCAACTCTTCGTTTTCTGCAGTGATGAGTAGCTACCGATATCTTGTATGTATATATAACGACCCATGTGTCTTTCTAAACATATGCTTTATAATATTATAGAATAGAATGTCGAAATTTATTCATAATTATATTATATGCAGGAGTTGCCGGATTGGGTGAGGATGTCTAAGGTGATTCTTTTAAGAAATGGTTCTAATCGTTGGCCTGTTTTATTTGAAACCAATTTGGGTTTAAAGGCTTTGACACAAAATTGGGGACTGTTTGCAAAGGAAAGAGGCATCAAGCCGGGAGACAAGTGTGAATTTGTGCTTGAAAGTGAATCAAAGACGACTCATCACGTGTTTAGCGTACGCATTACTGTATTATAAAGTAGCAGTTATGGCACCAAGACATTCAATCTTTTGAACTGTGTCCTTTTGTAAATTCTAACCAGATGGAATGTGTTTTGGGCAATGGTCTAATTGTGGAACTAGTATTCTCGTGGTTTATCATATAGCAATTTTTGGTGGTAGTAAATCATAGATGGGTCATGAAATTCTACGACTAAGCCACACCATCTGATTGACTCAACGTGAACTTGTACCGTCAATGCTCATTCAAAATCATCGATGATTGAAGATGATAAATGAGGCCATTTCTTAAGGGTGGACATTTCTTCTTTCTTAGAAGTAGTGCAATTATTTTGATAGCAAAAATACAAATGACAATTGTTTTGATGAATTTATTGTAAATTACTCGATCAAAATGAACAGATAATTTACATTGTCACATCAACTATAGAACATGACTATTTTCTTTCAAGCTTGTATTACAAAATCACCAAGTCTTCCATAGGAGGGCTTTGAATGTCTA
This sequence comes from Logfia minima, assembly GCA_963921325.1. Lineage (NCBI taxonomy): Eukaryota > Viridiplantae > Streptophyta > Magnoliopsida > Asterales > Asteraceae > Logfia > Logfia minima. The sequence goes on along the minus strand of OY992771.1, from coordinate 4,075,967 downwards.
ATGACCTTTTAAACTTACACAAATAGTGAACAATACCAACTTCAAATACTTATCGCTAAAATACACACAAGCTAGCCAGACTCATTAGTCATTACTAGGCAGTGGCGAAAACCATTGAGCCATCAATATTGTCTTCGTGAACCGTTGAACAAACAAATGCATCTGAGTGAACCCTCGAGCCTACTTTTATAATTATTATTTTGAACCCATGTGTTTGTTTTTATTGGTGCTTTTCTTTCTTGAACTACTGGTATCAGGACCTTCAGCCTCTTCGGCTTTCTGCTCTGCCTCTAAAACAGCCAGCTGCAACGTAACACAAAATTAGGAAGAAGAAAACAAATTAATTGTAGGTTGGCCGGTTTGTGATCCAACTACGAGCTTATAACTAAGCAAAATGGATACCTCATCCAGGAGTGGCTTCAGCTCTTTGTACCGAGTTTCAGCAAGATCAAAACCATCCTTACGGAGTTCCTGTAATGGAAATAAAAAAGTCAATCACACCAAAATCGAAGCTATGACAACAGTCCGTAAAGATAACCGATTTGGGGCGTCAAAAGAGACCTTTCCGGTGTGTGCAGTATGTTCATATGCCGCCATTTGCCAATAGCTATTTGTCCGCTTATAGAAGTCCTTAAGAGCTTCCCCAGACTTTATGAAATATGATGACCAATCCGGATTCATGTGGAAAGAAATAAGTTAAAACTGAGCTCGTTACGTAACCATTCTAGTATATATATATAATCCATAATAAATACTTTGTGACGAGAATTACCAGTGGAGTTCTTTGGGAGTCAGAAAGACCAAGACTAGCCCTTATTTGCTCGATTCTAGCTCTTTTTTCCTTCCTTCGAAGTTTTTTACCTTGACCCTTAATTATTGCAACAGCATCTCCCAACAAACCGTCATTCGGAGCCTTCAAACACAAAATATAAAATAAAAATCAAGAAAAACCAACGCTACTTATATTCCAGAGGGAAAATGTATCAATGTGACAGTGAAATAGAATAAAGAAAGAAGCACCTCCACATCATCATCGTCTTCATCTTCATCATCGGTTTCATCACTGTCATCCTTGTCCTCGTTTTCATCTTCACTATCTTCATCGTCATCATCATCATCGTCATCATCTTCTGATGCCTCAACCCACTCAGACTCAGATGCCTATATAAGGATAAAAATAATCAATAACTGAGATAAAATCGTGATATCAGCCAGGAATCCCATTTTTTTTCTGGTAAGAGCAATACAAGAGGTAATTTCAACTGATTTACTTAAGAATGGGTGGTTATGTTTTATTTATAAAGAGCGTTTCGACCCGTAAAGAAGTTAACCATTTTGACCCGTTAACCAATATGTTAGGGACTTGGTAAAAAAATTATCCACTTCATGAGCATTAACTTATAAGAGTACGTAACAAACCGGTAAAAGGCACTTCCACTCATCAAGTTTGCTAAGATTAAGTGCATACAAATCATCAAGTGTGATTTCTTGATCTCTTATTTCCATCATACCCCCGAAGATATACAACGTATCTCTTCCCACCACCATGCTGGAATTTATACGTCCACAAGGTTTCACTACCTGAAATCGCAAGTCAGATTGTAATTAAAAACAAGAAGACAAAAGAAGATTTTTATTTCAGCTTATAAACGTACCTCTTCTAGAGTAGAAGACGAACTAAGTAATTTTGAGCTCGACTGACTCTTTATACTAGATTTACCAGCCACCTCAGAACTGTTGACCCTAATGTTTCTCTCCATATTAGCCGAGATATCGTCAATATCACAATCCATATTATCATCTTCATCATTTTTACCTACTTCCATTGGATCAACAGCATTACAAAGAGTCTCTTCATCTTTTATCTTTTTCATCTGCAAAAATGTTTCAATAACCCATTTTCATCAGTATACAGGTATTTAAAAAAAAGAAAATAGATACAAATAAAGAAGTTATAGGTAAAGAATACATATAACACATGAGCCATAGAGCATACATAGAATGCAACTAGAAACAATCTTATAATTCTTGACAAAAGCAACATTAACCTAAAGACAGATGAAACTAAACAAATATGCCAAAGATACCTTATCTTTTGTAGATTTTTCCTTTCTCAGCTCCATTGGGTACCTGCAAATTTAGAGATATGTAGAATAATAAATAATCTGTACAACTTTTGATACAAAGATGGCATTGAAAGACTAATTTAAGTTCAAATAAATTTCTCTAAACGACAAAGTTATGCAGGAATGCAAGATTTACCAACGATGAATGTCCAATTGGAAGCCATAAAGTTCATTTAAGAACAAGCTCATTAACACATCACCTGCACATCCAATTGAATACATTAGAAAGCAGAAGAACAATGCCAGTTAATAGATTTCAACAATAATTTTTTTGGGAGAGATTGCCAACCTTCAGCCTCCATGTCTACGACTCCACCGAAGAGAACAGCCCGCTTCTTGTGGACACACATAGAGAAACCAGCACGAGGCCCAGGTGGCATCCCACCTTTCTTTACCTAAGATCACAACAGTTTAAATAGGAACACGGAGGATATAACAGTCATTTTCGCAATTGCAAATGTAAAAACAGTTCCTCTTTACAAAAGCTTGAATGGATTCAGTAAATATTAGTCGGTTATTTAACCACATAAATTAAAGGGTCTAAAAATGTATCAAACTTTACCATACATTCTATTGTATGTATCTGACCTTGAAAGTTTATATTGTATGTATCAAACTTCCGATTAATTGCTATTTTATGTATCTGACCTCTGTACCTTGTAAACTGGTGATGTGGCACCGTTTTTGATGATGTGGCAACTGATATGGCTGCCACATCACCAGAAAAATACCGGCATATACAATGGCAATAGTTGAAAGTTTCATACATGCAATATAAATTTTTAAAAGTTCAATGCATATAATAGAATTTGGGTAAAGTTTAATACATTTCAGAGTCGGACACTTAAACCTAAATTAAAATGGAAGAGGGAGTTAGAAGAAGCATAAATACCTTGTTCCAAACCCAAGTCTTTGGGTCAAGCACCCACATATCCGAATGAACAATACCTTTTTCTGAGCTGTTTTTATCAGAAGATACCTCTTTTGAATAGCCACCGTATAAATAAATCTACAATCAACAGTGAAAATGCAATAAAAAACAAATAGGCTTCATGTATATGCATTCTAATTATAAATTAATATAACTCACATCGTCTTGGTAAACAAACAGCTGGAAACCACTACGAGCACTCGGCCACAGGCATCCAGGTGTCGGTTTTATCTCTTGCCACTGCAGCAAGCCAGCAACACACATAACTTGTATATATATCAAAATTAGCCACCAAATTTCGAAATAACTTATGTTGCCATTTTACCTTAAAAGTATCAAGATCGAAGACGTACAAATCATTGAAGTATCTACATAATGAAACAAAGTACCAATAATATAATCTGATACTTTATCTGTGTTAACTTAGAATTCAATATGTTATTAAAATCGAAATAACAACCTCACTTCACGCAGAGTGTCATAGAAGCCACCAAAAACAATGAGCTTGTGCTTATATAAAACCTGCAATGAGGCATTAGTTTACAATGATGTGTTGGCAAACGGAAACTGGAAGCACTATTAAGTATTAACAGCCAGAATAACATACCATCCGATGACCAGAACGTGGACTTGGACAGCCTTTGTAATTCAACTGTTCCCATTGATTTGTTTTCAAGTCCAACATCCAAAAATCCTGTAATCATAGAACGATGTACATTCCAAAAGTAAGAAACACTTGGTTAAATTACTGGTTTACTCGGTCAAATTCAATGTTTGTATTCATGCCCCAAATAGGAAAAGCATCAACTTCAAGGCCCGTAAGTACTCTACCTTGTAGTGGTGGAAACGCTCTTGATTGGGAGAGGTAAATTCACCACCTAGTGACAAACAAAAATTAAAAGTTTGTTACTTCATACGTATGCAGTATGCCGGTATGCCCATTATGTATGCTTGCTATATAATACTCCATTTTACTAAAAGAGCTACATGTTAACTTCTTTTACTTTTTATGTATTATTCAGTACGTTTTTATGCTTTGTTTACAGGAGATTGAAAAATTCAATAATATCTTCCCTTTATTCATAGTACTTGCTATAAAGTCTAATGTAGCTTGCAACTTTTTCTCTCAAAAAACTATAATCCATGTAAACTAAGCATCAAAAAGCAACATGTTTGACACACAATGTCAATGTGTTAATCTTTATTTGGAATGAAAAAATTCCTTAAGTACCAAATATATATAAATAATTCTTCCATGCGACAGCTTGGTGAGCACTGCGAGGAGGAGGACTATTAGGGCTAGAAACTAGCTTCCAATCCCCTTTATCCACATCATACCGATAAAGATCACCATAAACAAACGTCTGCATGATAATAAATCAAATTATTCTCAATGTAAAACCCCTGCACAATTTCAACAGCAATACGTAACAGTTAGACGAACCTTGGTACCGTTATAGAATTCACCACCGTATAGTATCAATTCGCTCTCTTTCAATGGATTAATATTCAGCTACACAACCAGTAACCCTAAATCAATATTTCCAAATTCACAACATACAACTTATTTTTTACTACTCTAAATACAAAAAAGCAGATTAATTTACCGAACAATTAGACCGGGGAGACGGCCTAGGTGCATTTTCTTCCACATGAACTTCTTTTTTCTTAGCTTCCTCCTTTTGTATACTTAACTATACACTCAAAACACAAACTTTTTAATTAATATCACAAAATTAAAGGTATGTATATGTAATTACACAAAATGGGTATAAAAAGAGTACCAAAATGGCATCAATGTCATCTTCAGGGGAGACTTTTTTAGACTCCCTACGAGCTTTTTTCACCTCTGCTTTTGCTGTTTTTCTCTCTGTTTTCTCTTTTCCTTTTCCTGGCTTTTTTGTTTTCTTTCCCATTTTTTTCGGTTTAAATTTATTTATTATCCTTGCCGGAAAACAGTTTCAGTTCATATGATAATTCTTGACGGCAGTACGGCAACAAATAACAGACTGTTGAACTAACGTGTGAGGGTTTTTTTGAGGTTTTGTATGAGGGTTTTGAAAATGGACCTGAAGTTTTAGATATTGACAGATAAGTCTACGAACTTGACTTCGTATTTTTCTTTATCATCGTGAATACAAGAAAGATTACAAGAATGACCAAACGTTGGGTGGTATGTCTTTGGTATGCACAATTTTTTTGAAATCATAGGTATTGTCAAGAATCTTGTTTTCAAGTTCAACATAAACTACGTCAATGTTTCACTTCAATGTAAAATATCATGATACATGATATCACTATATAGTCGACAACATAAAATATGTTGTTTGCTTTAATAAGGGTGTCAAAGTAATATCCTTAAATATTATTTCCCTCATATTCACTATAATGAAGGAGGAGTGAGATTCATCGTTACTTTCTGCTCTACTTAAATTAGTCGAAAAACGTGTGTGTGCTAATTTTTTAACTTGACGTGACATATCATGAAACTTTTATTTGATAATTACAAAGCAAATTTGCATACATACTTTAAATCTCTACTCAAAAGTTCAAGACCATACATTTAATTTCTATAAATAATTTTTATGGGACACTTGTCAATAATGAATAGATCTTGAGATATGAAATGTCGTCATATGTCATTCATTAGAACGAAATCTTAAAAGTAAAACGAAATATATTGAGGATTTAACTATGTAACTACTATTAAAATGAAATTTGTAAAGCTTCGACTGTTGACTAGTGCCACATGTCTTATTATATGAATAATATCATATAATTGAGTGAAATTGTGACGTACTTTCTGCCCTAAAGTGACTCACAGATTAGATTCTTGTGCCTTTTGTAAGATTTTGTCTACATATTGTACCCGATATTTGAACCATTCATATAAATTATTCTTAAAAGGAGAAAATCAAACAAATCCAGGACCAAAACTGTTCAAGTAAAAAACATCAATGACCTGAAAACAAGTCTTAATGTAAATAAGACCCAACATGTTAATTCATGGAAATAAAGGGACTAATAAAGAATAATACCAAAGAACAAGGGCATAAAGAGCACTTAGCCAAATAAATAAGAATCGGGTATCTCCTTCTGCAAGTCAAGTGAAGAACAAAATCAAAATCGAAGCATTATTCCGATCACTAAACTTAAACAGATAAAAAAAACCCTAACACAATGGAAGGTACAGAAGGCACACAGCAACCTCATCTTGTTCTTGCTAACAAATTATTTCTTCTTACTCAACCCGATGTTGATGATATCGAAAAAGTCCGTCTCCGTGACGAAGTCATGTCCACCGTTATCGCTGACGGTAAGAAATTCCACCGTAATTGATTAGATCTAGTAATTTTCTTTGATTTTAGGTTAAAGTGTGTTGAAATTGTGTATTTTTTATATTCTGAAGATATGGCGCCGTTATACGAAACCCTAGCCGCGAGTTCGGTGTTGGAGCTTGACCAGAAGGTTCTGGAATCGATGCGTGTTAAAATTTCTGAAGAGATTAAGAAGCTTGATGAAAAGTAAGCTTATGTTCGTTTTTTTTGTGTATATGTAGATGTAATGAATTTTGATTGTATGGCTTTAGTTGTTTACTGTACGTGGTTTGGGTTAATTATAATTGAAGTTTGTTCACGAATCAGTTACTGAATGGCAACTTACATATCGTATTTTGCAACATGTACTTGCTTGAAATCGTGTTGTTGATATACTTTAAATAGGTTGAAATAATTAGGCTGAAGCTTTGGCACTGAACTGTGAATATGAGATCCTAATACAAGCTATTTTTGACTTTTTAATAATATATAAGAAGCCAAGAAGGTTATACCGAGACACTTTAGGAGCAAACCGAACTTGCACTTGCTGTTTTCTGTGGTGGCTTAGAAGTTTTATGCCATGTATTAGATGTACAGAAAATTAAGTAGGTTATGGCGAAAATGAAGTTAACGGTAGGGTATTTTTAGGAATGTAGGTTACAATTTGCTATTGAAGCTGATTATAAATCAAATCTGAATGAACATGATTCGGTTCTATTACCCAACATGGAAGTTGCCTCCTTCATGTACTTGCATCTCCTAGTGAACCGAGGATTCCATATCACATGAATTGCATTACTGTTCGGAAACATTATTGTTGAAGGTCAAACCGACTCACGATTAGGAGGTGTGGGTGTGTCTGGCTTCTAACACACATCAAACGTATGAACATGCATATTTTTGTATGTTATTCTGTTATGATAGCACAATAACTTTCTGGGCTCCTTAAAATGATCCTCTAGATAGAATTTCTAGTCTAATAATCTTGACTTCTGAGCCAAGTTTATGTAGTGACTAATGGCTTGCTTAATGATAGTGCTTGACACAGGGCATGAACATCAAGAAGTTGATTTATATTATGTGGAACTTTGTTTATGTGTTTGGTTGATTAACACATTCTCTATTAATTCAAATAATGTGTAGATTTTGAAAATGTTTAGTTGCCACTTACTTTGTCATTTCCTGTAATCGTAAGACCATATGAGTGCAGTTTTATGCAGTGCATGCATTATTATGTGATAGTGAGGCTGGTCTGTACAATAAGCGACTATTGTTTTCTTAATATGAACATTTTTATGAATTTCCCATCTCAAGTTCATGCACCTGGTTTTTAGAACACTTGTCTAGTTGCCTTTCAAGGTTCAGTGACTTATATCATACAGTAGTTTATTATGTGCCTTTGAAAGTTAAGGGTGTCATATCATTTGGTTGAGTTGCTGACGTGAGTTTTCCGAGGAGCATTGCTGCACTCATTAAGCTCGTCTATGTGTTAGATTGCAGAGATTGCTTGTTTCATTAACCAATTTTAATGTTTCTTATTATATTCAGAATAGCCGACGCTGAAGAAAATCTAGGAGAAAGTGAAGTCCGAGAAGCTCATTTGGCAAAATCTTTGTTTTACATCCGAATTGGGGACAAGGTACCCTACAAATGTAGTTAGCCAGTTCATGTATTTTTTACTCTATTAGGTCCAGTGTGTAAGTTGTTTCACATCTTTTAAATGCGACCAGGAGAAAGCACTAGAACAACTCAAGGTGACAGAAGGTAAAACAGTTGCTGTAGGCCAAAGAATGGATTTGGTATTTTATACACTACAAATGGGCTTTTTCTACATGGATTTTGATCTTATATCGAAGAGTATCGATAAAGCAAAGAAGTGAGTTGAAATTCTTTTGCTGATCCTGTTATTCTCTTCAGTTATGTTCACCTTCAATTTATGATTCTTATTCTGATGGCAGTTTGTTTGAGGAAGGAGGTGATTGGGAGAGGAAAAATAGACTGAAAGTGTATGAAGGCTTGTACTGCATGTCCACTCGCAACTTCAAGAAAGCCGCTGATTTGTTCCTTGATTCCATATCAACATTCACTACTTATGAAATTTTCCCCTATGACACCTTCATATTCTACACTGTTCTAGCTAGCATCATTTCATTGGATAGAGTTTCCCTAAAACAAAAGGTAATCAGTAGTCCTCTGTGTGGCTTCTGCTAAATGTGCCTTTTCATTATTATCTTAAACAAATGTGAGAAATCTGTAAAAAATGGGCATAACCTCATTTAGGTGGTTCACATTCGTAGTATTACTTACTGTGCAGGTTGTGGATGCACCTGAGATTCTGACAGTGATAGGGAAAATTCCACATTTGTCTGAATTCATGAACTCCCTGTACGAGTGTCAATATAAATCGTTCTTCTCTGCTTTTGGTGAGTTTATCTAATGTGTTTCACATCTTGATATTATAAATAGGTTGTTAGATTGACCTGCTGCATCTGAGTAGTAGTACTCAGAGAATTCATTGTCTGCTGCCTCTCTTTTTAAACCTGCTTAGTGTTTGTAAAATAGGAATACATAGTGAATCTTTAGAATGGCTGCTTAACGTATGCATAGAAAATTAGAAGCACTTATGGTCTAATCTGTAGCATGGAGTTTGTGCTCAGTAACATTTAGTTATATATTTATAGTGAAATTACACCTCTTCATAAAGTCAGCTGTCAAAGCTTTATTTATCAATAAGTTTTGAAGCCATAACAAATCATGCCTTTTATTTTGTTGATCGTACAAAGCTTTCTTTCACCAACCGTAACAAGACTTCCCAATCAGATGGTTTCTCATAAGACTTCCTGGCTTATGTCTTCGGGTGAGATTATGTTGAACAATACTGGAGCAACTAAACCTTTTTTTTTTCCTTCTCTCTCTCATATAATAAGTCCTCCATATGCAAAATAGTGGTTTAATGTTCCAAGGGTAATTTGACTATCTATAGTGATCCATTGTCACCTTATCCTCAAATCAGAAGCTCTAGGACGTAAGAGAAATTAAAGCATAGTATAAAAACGTTAAGCCAAGTGTTGCTTCTTGATATCCAATGTTATTAATTTACAGCTGGGATCACGGAGCAAATTAAGTTGGACCGCTATCTGCACCCACACTTTCGTTTTTACATGAGAGAGATCCGGACAGTTGTCTATTCTCAATTCCTGGAATCTTACAAGAGTGTTACCATTGAAGCAATGGCCAAGGCTTTTGGTGTGACTGTCGACTTCATTGATCTGTAAGTAATTCAAAACACTTTTTGAATATTTTATTATCGTTTTTTGTTGTAAGTGTTTAGTGAGTCATATGTGATTATAAAAATGACATTATGTCAACAATAGTCGTATTTGACAACTTTTGACCTGTTTGACCTGCTTCTTTTAAGCTATCTTTTATTTTACTTGTTAAAGATAAGACACAACTCGAGTTAACCCGTTAGTAAGTAAATGGACCCCGATTGTACTTGAAATGAAAATTGGATGTCTCTTTCGTTATGAACCAATAGTTAAGTCATCCAACATGACTTATTTTGCTGCAAACAGGGAACTCTCACGATTCATTGCAGCAGGGAAGCTTCATTGCAAGATTGATAAAGTAGCAGGTGTACTTGAAACCAACCGTCCAGATGCAAAGAATGCTCTGTATCAAGCAACTATTAAGCAAGGGGACTTCTTGTTGAATCGGATTCAGAAGCTTTCTCGTGTTATTGATCTTTAAGCATGTAGTTCTCTCCTTCCATTTTCCCCAATTTAAGACCCCATGTGCCAAAACTCTGTATTAGCTTCAGTTCCTCACCTAATCCTTCTTTTATAATATTTGTTTTCGGTATACCTTTTTATGGTGAAGAACTCAAATTTTATTGGCTTTTGCTCTTTGCTGATTCTTGTGCAATTACATACTTGCGTTTTGCATACTTTATAGGTCTCATGAAACGTTTAATATGTTACGTGGTTTGAATGTGTCTAACTGGTTAGTGATTTGAAGCCGGATTTCAGGGTCTGGTAACTGTGGGTACTTTTAGTTAATTAGTGATAACTGTTGATAGGTTTTGGGTCAAATATGTTAACAATACCTTCCTAATGGACGTTCAGAATTGATATATAAACTGGCATCCAAAAAATAATAGACACAACGACAATGACAAGGTTGGTGAGGTTTTATGTTTTCGAGACCTTGTAAGTTTGGCGTTGACGACATAAATGGTGTAGGTTTCCCTAAATTTAAAACTTCTAACAGAGATCATCAATCATTAATTTATGTAATGTACTAATTCATGTAAATTCAACTTATTTAATACGAGTAATTTTTAGAATGCACAAGACAGTCGTCCCTTTTGTCCTTTAAAACATATTCTTGTTAAAGTTAATGCACAACTATTATTACTATTGGCACATCTTTGGTCTAAAGTTCAAGTTTATAAATCTTCTTAAGAGAAAATCAACATTTGCAGTTAACAACATGTTATTTGACGGCGAAAATTAGAGATAAAACTTGTACATACAATAACCAAAACAATCTTTCCCCCTACCATTTAATCCTAATAAACCTCTTAGTATCCTGTGAGGATGAGATGTGGCGTCCACTAATTATCTCTACTAATTTTGTTCCTTATTTTTTCATGTGTCTTAATTCGGTAGTTAGCACTAATTACGCAATGTGAGGAGCGATTTCATCATTGACCGGGAAAAGTATTTCTTATAATTTTGCTTTCTAATGATTTTGATAATTGCAATCATTTGTTTAAAATGTAAGCTTCATTTATCACTGATTTATGTAATAAGTTTTTATTGACGTTGCTCGGGGAATGTCGTTAACAAAACTCTATTCTAAACTTACACAATAACACTTGAATCTAATTAAAAAAAAAAACAATTACTATTCTTAATTTTAGTCCTCACTAAATAAAGAAACTGGTCACTGGTCTCTTCACATCATCATACTTTATACAACTTCACACCTTTCTTAAAGAAAATAACTTACACCAACACGTTTCTAACTTTTCTTGATCACATTTCACATCATACTTTGTCAAATTAAATAATGAATTTTCATCAATGTAGTCTTGTTTGAATGGTTTCAACAAATGTGTATGACTTCAATCATCTTTCAAATCCTATCAACTTTAATTGCCACTTGATTTAATCAATCTTTTACATAAATGTATAGATGTAGAACTAGCACTATGGTGAAATGCCTGGTTATTAAAAGATAGAGTCGTGACTTGTAAGTTTGCTAAAAAAGGTAATGTTGTTAACGTTCACAGAATGACAACAAACATAACAATAAACTGATTTTAAAATCTCACTTAATCATCTTCGATATGGGGATAGGATGTTAGTAAAAATATATAGATGTAGCTAAAATAAGGAGATAGTTAGAGAGTGGGAAAATTGTTGTTACTTTTTTCACGCTAGATTTTTTATTATGTCAGCGTGTGAAAGAATTTGTGCAAGAACTGAGTGGACTCCTCAATGCTGTGCTGAAGAAATTTGGTGAGTATTTTCTTTTTTATTCTAACTCAACGTCATTGAAAGCCTTGTGAATCAGTTGTTGGGATTAACTAATTAAGTCCCATTATTAACGTGACCTTACATGTATTAAAGTCCGATTATAATAAGCAATTTGGAAAAAATAGAGTGGAGTATGTTTTTTTCACCGTTCAGCTTTGAGAATGTAGAGTTGGCGTTCGCCACTCTCAGTCGGCATTCAACTGTCTTTCAGCTTCGGTGTTCTGGCTCGACGTTCGTATTGGATCGTTGAAAAATAACTTTTTCTGTTTTTTAATTTATGTAACCGAAACATTAAATAAAATAAAAAATATATATATAATTGTTGGCAACGGCTACTTTTTACATGTTTATTTTTTTTTCCTTTTTAGCACTCTATATATACACATACAAATCATACAAGCAATCCACACCTCAATCTATACTTTATCTCTAAACTCAATCAAAAACATATATAAAATAATAATAACTTCCGATTCTTCAACTGACGACAAATCAATTTTGCAACTTCTCGTTCAAACTCGTAATTATCGTAATGAAGTTTTAATTCCACAAGAAAAAGGCGGAAGTTTCAACCGGTCACAATTGACACGTCGATACATATATCGTGATCGGGTTGGTGCACATGAAAGGTTAATGAGCGATTACCTTGGCGAAAACGTTATATACTCCGCCAAGTATTTCAAATGTTGGTTCCTTATGAGAGAACAACTATTCCTCTGAATTGTCGAAGGTATTACTATTTACTCTGTCGAGCCTCTACCCGATTATTTTCTATATTTTCGCCAACGACCTGATTGTTGTAGTGTTCTGGGCTTCATCACTATTCAAAAAGTGGTATCCGCCCTACATTAATTGGCATACGGCAGAACACATGATGCATTTGACCGATATTTGCAAATGAGGAGAGAATGTCATGTGAAAATATACAAAATTTTACAAGGTGCATAATTTATTTATATGCAAACATGTACATAAAAAAACTAACCGATGAAGACATTTTTCGGTTGTATGCGAGTCATGAAGAGATTCAAAAAATAATAATTTATGATTTTTAAATGGACGAAAAATCAATTTTGAAACTCCTCGTTCAAACTCGTAATTATCGTAATGAAGTTTTAATTCCTCAAGAAAAAGGCGAAAGTTTCAACCGGTCACAATTGACACGTCGATACATATATAGATACATAGTTTTTGGTTGTCATACAAAGAATTCAGAATAATCATATTATTATAGAACACATTGGGACAAACTATATGCTTGCGGATCCATTAAGAAAGGGTTGTCATATAAAGAAGATATTTTTCGATTGTATGCGAGTCATGAAGAGATTCAAAAAATAATAACTTATGATTCTTCAACCGACAACAAATCAATTTTGAAACTCCTCGTTCGAACTCGTAATTATCGTAATGGAGTTTTAATTCCTCAAAAAGAAGGCGAAAGTTTCAACCGGTCACAATTGACACGTCGATACATATATAGATACATAGTTTATGGTTGTCATATAAAGAATTCAGATATAGTCAGATTATTCTATAACACGTTGGGGCAAACTATATGTTTGCGGATCCATTAAGAAAGGTCTTGATACCCAAAAGGTTATTAAAGAGCATACCACTAATATAGGTGTCATCTTATTAGATGATATTGAGATTTAGTTGGAGTTTGTGTTTTAGTGTTATAAAAAATAATTTGTTGTTTCCACATGCTATGGTTTATAAAATTATTGTACATACCACTTTGAATGTTATAATTTTCTATTTTGTGATTTTGCCTTAAGTTTAGAAAATTATAATGTGATCTCATAAATACTAAAGTAGGACTAGTCAGAAATAGACATGATATAATCACATTGCATGTAATTTACATGTCACTCATCCACACGTGATCTATGTCATTGAATATGTTGGTATGTTGATTATGGAAGGTTTAGTCACATTATTGAAGTGATGATATCCGCCATGATCTCATGATAATGTAGGAGATGGACATGATTGTACATTTGTACCCAAGGAGATTCTAAAGGAATATATAGCATAAGGTTGCACTAAATAAATTCTAATATATTGATCAAGAATTATATGTAGTCCAAGTGGGAGATTGTTGGGATTTATTTATAAAGTCCAACTATTAATGTGGGCTTACATATATTTAAGTCCAATTATATTAAGCTATTTAACGATTGAGCTAATTAAGTGATTAATTAAGTGGGTCCTAATTGGAATACAAGCCCGTATGGTATTGATGGGTGGATATCTAAATAAACTACAATTAAGGTTTGATTGGGAACTCTAATTAGTATCTCTATATACAAAACATACCATGGTTATGGCCCGCTATACCAAAATCAATAGTTGTGATCTCTGCCTATTAGAGCAATATAAGAAATTATGTGTTGAGGAATATCATAATCAAGAACTGCCGATTCATAACCAATGGAGTCAAGTACACAATTTCTATTATTCATGTATTCTTAATAATTCAATGTGTACATAAATAACAGATAATTTGTATATAAAAATAACAAACTAAAACAAAAAAAAAAACAAAAAAAGGACATTACTCCTGTATACAACATAAAAGTATTGACATAAGAAATACATATACACTATAGCCAGTAGAGTTGAAAAAAAAAGGAAATAAAATACAAAAAGACGAAATAAATATAAGACAAAACAGTATAAGACTAAATTCCAACTGTTCACCAAGTTTTGTAAATGTACGTATATATAATGTTATGTATGTAGAAAAAAGTATTTTATACTCAAAAACCGAATTAAACCAAAACTCGATTAAATTGAGACCGGGTCATATTTACTTTTTACGATATGAGACGAGTTCAATATTTGTTACCTTAATTCACTGTTCACAACAACAATAACAACAATACTCAATCATGTCAGAACATGGTATGTAAGAGGTAATATGTAGACAGTCGTACCCTTATCAAAAGCTATAAAGACTGCTTCTCGAAGACCTTCGACTATAAAAACTGCATGAATAAATGGGTGAAAATAATAATAATAATAATAATAATAATAACAATTATAAAAATATATTATAATAATAAGAAAACAATACTAACACAAGTAATACTAACACGAAAATATAATAAGGCAGTATAATATATATACATATCTATATACTATAGAAAGAAGCCACATTTTACTATAGCATGGTCAGGAGATGACACTTAAGTCTTTTTCAAAACAAGTCGTTAGAATATAAAACAAAGATAATGCATAAAATAGTAAAAGTGGTATGCAGATGAAGTGGCAAATGGTTGAACTTTAAACTAGAGCATTCAAGTTTGAGCCAGATGACTGACTTTTTTTTGGGTTTTTATTTCCTTCTCCGAAAACACATTTTTTTAATTATTTTTCATTTTTTTTACAAAAAAATAAATAAATTCCTCCTACAATCTTTTAAATTTTTATTTATATATCGTTTTTCAATCTTCGTACAGAAAAATAATCGGTCACAAATCAAAAATTTGAGCTTGTTAAAAAAGATATTAAAACAAAGACTATTTTTTTGTTGTAGCAGCTTCCAAGGTGACATTAGACTTCTTTTTATTGGCCCCAACAATATAAGGTTTGCTTTAAAATAACTATAATACAACATAGGATGCATCTTTTATGCAGTAAAAGTGGTAGATGGCTTTGCCATCTTACTTAAACATCCTAGGTTCAAATCACGAGGGCAACACAAAATCAGTTTTTGAACTTTATTTTTGTTTTGCTTTTTCTTTTTCATTTTCCTATCTCATTATGTCTTTATAAAATAACACATTATTCTTGTTAATTTTTAGTTCATTTTAATTGCAAAATTTACATAAAATATATAAATTTCGTTCAAAACTTGTTTGATATGATCCTCATAATTTGTCATGCTACTGACACATCTTTGTTTTCACTATCTACTTTAGAAAACACTTTCACTTTCTCAACTTATACTTCTTTTTGAATTGCTAAAAAAACATATCTTATATCTTTACTCGAATTACTCAACTATTTTAACATGCTTAAATCTTCTTTTGCACATTTTCAACAAATATTTTCACCTTCTACAATTATATCTCTCATTGAATTTCCAATAAAATAATAATAACCATTTGTGTGCACTTTAATTAGTAACTCTTTCGGCATGTATACATCTCCGGTTACATTTTTTCGCAAACTTTTAACTTTCTAATTCTCTGTAAATTATATAAAAAATGATATATGCAATTTGTACTCGAATTTTGTCAATCTATGCCTTTAACCCGGACATAGTAATATAAAAAATGGAGATAAATAAATTATTATCATTCTTAATATATGGGTTGTGCTTAGGCACGACCTAATACCTTCCTAGTATATATATAGAGAGAGAGACAAAGTTGGGGTCCAATAAAATAAAAACAAATATAAGTAAATTAATTTATTAATTAAAAGATTTTAAAAAACTTACAAATTAATTAAAGAATTTAAAAAAACTTACATCTTACACTACTATTTTAAATCGCTACATACTATACTTAGGGTATGTTTGGTGAAATAGTTGTAGGCTGTAGCTGTAGGCTATAAGTTGTAGCTGTAGCTTTAGGTTTGAAGCTAAACCTAAAGCTACTTCGAGATTTTAAATTTTTCATTTGATTCTAAAGCTACAACTTGTACATGCCAAACAAGACTTATAGCCTTGTTTGACACAGAGCTTTTAGAAGATTTTAAGAGCTTTAGCTTTTTGTTTTTGAACAAAAAGCTCTTATGAAAATAAAAAGTCTTGTTTGGCATGTACAAGCTGTAGCTTTAGAATCAAATGAAAATCTCAAAATCTCAAAATCTCAAAGCTACTAGAAGTAGCTTTTCGTGAAAAGCTCCGAACCTAAAGCTATAGCTACAACTTACAGCCTATAGCCTATAACACATCTACAACCTTTAGCTCTTTACCAAAGATATTATTTTCATAGGAGTTTTTTGTAAAAGCTAAAAACTCTACATATCACTTCTAGTTCTATACATCCTATATCTAAAAACTCTACATTTCCATTCTAGTTCTATAACTTACAACTTACTCTAATATTTCTAATTCCCTACATCTTAATTCTAATTTTCTATTTACTATTCTAAATCACTATATACCAATTCTTATTCTATACATTCTATTTATAACTTTCTACCCTCTAATTCTAGTTCTCTATAAAACTATTTATGATTTTCTAAATACTATAGTTAAAATAATCTACATACGAAATCCAATTCTCTACAAACTATTTCTACTTCACTACGACCGCTAAACGAATTTCAATATGAATCTTACTCGTCTATCCGATTCCATTTCTCCACGTATGCCTATTGGAGGTTATGTCCTCGGTCAGAAGAAACTCCTTCATATCGAGCTCCAATCTATCATACTATCTAAGTCTTGTTCTACACATTATTCTAACATCGTCAACCGTCACAACCTTAACTCTCCTAACATGCATTGTATGTAGTCTCCACCTAAAATGTCCAAACCACCTCAACCGTCATTCCCTCATATATATATATATATGTATAGACATTAAGAGTATATGACTAAAAAGTAAATATATGTATATAAATATAACTATCTACCTAAAACATTCTAGTCTTTTACATGTTCCTATCAAAGGTCATTTCTTCGATCAAATATTAAGAGTATATGACTAAAAAGTAAATATATGTATATAAATATAACTATCTACCTAAAACATTCTAGTCATTTACATGTTCCTATCAAAAGTCATTTCTTCGATCAAGAAAAGCTTCTTTATGTCGAGCTTCAGTCTATCCTCCTACCTACATTTTGGTCTACGTGTTCCCTTAAGCCTTTGACTCGGAAGACTTCTACCCTCTCAATGGATGTTGTCTGTTATCTCCTCTTTAAATTTCAAACCATCTTAGTCGCCGTTCTTTTTAACTTACAAGCTCGAGACTTCAAGTTCTAATTCAAAGTATTTCATTCGAGATCGTATCTAACACGTGCACCTAAATACACCCATTGAGACAAATACATCGTTTTCAACGAAAATCTTAAAAGGATAGACATGTCTTCAAAGATCATACGCATTATTTGGCAAGTATATCTTCAAACCATATGACCATATGTATATTTCAAAATTCTCATCGAGTCCCCAGTTTACCCATTTATGCTCTTAGCTTATAAAAGAAGAAAAAGCCCACCTTTATGCATCCATTTAATCTCAAGAACAAAAAATCATAAGAATCGCAAAAACAAAGAATTTCAAGAATGCCACCTGCTGTTGATCTCAAAGAATTTCAAGAAAAATTATATACTCAATTTAGACCTTTGAAAAGATCCTTCCAGTTTTGGGCTAGGGCTGCTGATATCTACACTGGGTATAAGGTGAGTTTGTGAAGCTAAAGATTCAATTTCTTTGCCCCAATTTGGGTTTTGATTAATTTCCTATTTTCGGTGTTTTTGTGTTTTTTTTTAAGGTGTTTCAAGTTAGGGTTAGTTTGGAGAAAGATGTAAAAAAGGCAGAGGCAATGTGGGAGAGACAACATGAGCATGCAGCTGATAAAATATATTCTATGTGTTATGAAATGGGTGGATTCTTTCTCAAGGTTAGTTTAATTTCAATCTTTCTCTAATGGGTATTATTCTTTAGTTTCAAATTTTGATTTTTCTCTGATGGGTATAACTTTTTTTTTCGTTGATGGTAGAAATGTGACATTGTTTTTGTGAAAAGGCTGAATATTTATCAGCCTAACTTCAAACTCTTCATGTTTTCTCTAACTCCTAAACCCTAACCCTAAAGGGTGTTAATCTTTATGCCATTTTATTAACCATTACGGTGCAAAACAACTTGAATTTTCTGCAATTGGTTTTGTTAGGTGGCTCAAGTAATTGGGAAGCCTGACTTAGCCCCGGCTGCATGGGTAAGGAAGTTAGTAACTCTGTGTGATCAAGCTCCTCGAACTCCATCAAATGTGGTGCGAGTTGTTCTTGAAAATGAGTTGGGTAAAAGCATTGACGAATTGTTTGACAGATTCGATTGGGATCCTATCGGTTCTGCTTCAATAGCACAGGTTCTTCACTTCAATCCCACTCAAAACATAATATTTCACTCAAACATTGTGAACCTGAATTTGACATTTTATTAGCAAAGAAGTTTTCTCACATATGTTACTT
Organism: Logfia minima; assembly: GCA_963921325.1. Taxonomy (NCBI): domain Eukaryota; kingdom Viridiplantae; phylum Streptophyta; class Magnoliopsida; order Asterales; family Asteraceae; genus Logfia; species Logfia minima. Next base: position 4,056,891 of record OY992771.1, on the reverse strand, counting down.
ATATCATATAGGTTCATCGAGCTAGGCTGAGAGGTGATAAAAAAGACGTTGTTGTGAAGGTACAACATCCTGACGTTCAAGATTTGATGATGACGGATCTTAGGAATCTACAAGCTTTTGCATTATGTGTACAAAAGATGGATCTCAAATTTGATTTTTACTCCGTGTGCAAAGAAATGGAAAAACAGGTGAACACTGATCAGAAAAATAATTTGTTCATATGAACTAGGACTTTAAAGGTGTGTTTGATTGTTCGTTTCATAAGTCTTTGACTAAATCTTTACATTCATCTCAATAATCAGTTATTCAACAACTTATTGTTTGTCCAAAGATGTTTATTTTGACAATAAATTTTCAGAAATATCATAATCGTAATAAGTTTTTGCCATATGCTCACAGAAGTTATAATAATTACTTTAGATGCACTTCCAAACACCCTTTTTGTAATCCCTTAAAAAGGTAAGCATTATCATGAATATTAGCCTTTTGAAGCATGCAAGGTGTAAATTTTCCTTTTACTTTTACTTTAGAGGTTGTTGTTTTGTGTATGCGGATAATAATCTTATGCTCATTCTTGCCATTCAAGATAGGGTATGAGTTCGATTTTACAAGAGAAGCTGATGCTATGGGTAGAATTAGACAGTTTTTGAGTGAAAATAACAAAAAGGCCGTTGTCAAAGTGCCACGCGTGATCAAGGATGTGGTCACTAGGTAAGTAAACAAAAATCATTTAAGCATTATTTATTTATTTATTTATATTATTATTATTAGTTTAATAATAACTTGAAGCTTTTATATCTAAATTGGCAGTTTTCTTGAACCTTTTATTCTTTTTGTTGTCATCCAACTAACTACATTGAAATCGAACTACATTTTCCTGGAAACAGATCTTTTTATGATACTTTGAATTTCTTAAACGTGTGTTAATTTCTATGGAACTCTATGTGGTTATCTCAAGTTCTATACTAAAATAAGTTATCTCATTGAGTATGAAGTTAACATCTAATCATGTTACCATCGAAAGTCAAAAGGAATGCTTCTTACACTGCTTCGATCCCATGAAACATGTTGTCACTTCTCATTTTTGATGACATTTCCCTGTTTTAGAAAGATTTTAAGTCTCATCTTATACTTGCGCATCATAGTTACAAATTAATTGATAAATTGATTTTTTTTTTCAGAAAATACCTTTGCCTATCTTGAACAGTATGATAGATACGTAACAAACAATCAAAGACTTCACTTGCAGTATGTGCATAGTAAATACATAATTTCAAGTTAATATTACTACTAATAATAGTTCTTTTTGTTCGTGTTGAGTAGGAGGGTCTTGGCAATGGAATATATAGATGGAATCCCAATTCTAAATCTCAAAGACGAAATCATTAGAAGAGGAATAAATCCAGATGGTAAGATTGCAGCAGCAGCAAAGCAGTAAGCTCCATAGACCCCGCGAGTTTGAAACTTTTGTTTGCCTAAGCTTGACACTCTAACAAAACTCCTCCCTTCATTGTGTGTGTGTGTGTGTGTACTGTGTAATTAAACACTCATATCCTCAATGTACTACATTTTGTGTTGTTGCAACATTGCTTTCAGCTATTTTAAAAACGCAAGTCTAATAACGCTATATTTTTAAATGCAGGAACATTCTAAAAAGTTTGGGGCTTGCATATGGACAAATGATACTCAAGAGTGGTTTTTTTCATGCAGATCCGCACCCTGGAAATATTCTCATCTGTAAAGGCTCGGAGGTAAGTAAGAAACCAAAAGGTTAATTTGAAAATTGCTACATTTACTTCTTTTTTTTGTTCTGAAACTGATGTATCTTGAATTACATACCAAGTTTTAATAGAGATTGGTCTAACTTTGATGCTAGCTAACACACGAAATTGGCAAGTGTACCAATCATATGATACTATAACTTATGCAAGACCGGTTTGTCGAACACAGGAAGTGAGAATTGAGCTTCTTTATTGACACTTCAGTCATAGTTATTAGACTTCGGTTGTTTTTTTTAACATCCTAACTTGTTAACTGAAAGTAAATCTGTTCTAGCAAGCAAGTCTTTAAGCTATAAGAAACAATTGAGAGAATAGTATGTGATGATTATAATGGCATTCCCTTAGACTTTATTTTCCAATGAAATGATGAAGTCGTGTTAAGAGCTCGTGTAAGTGGGAACATTATGGAGTTCTCCGGTATTCCCAATTATACATTAAAATAATCACTAATGTTGATTTGGTTGCTAAGTAAATTAAAATCCTAATCTTGGTGGTTTACTCCTACAAACTCATAGGAGAGAATAGTATGTGATGATTATAATGGCATTCCCTTAGACTTTATTTTCCAATGAAATGATGAAGTCGTGTTAAGAGCTCGTGTAAGTGGGAACATTATGGAGTTCTCCGGTATTCCCAATTATACATTAAAATAATCACTAATGTTGATTTGGTTGCTAAGTAAATTAAAATCCTAATCTTGGTGGTTTACTCCTACAAACTCATAGGAACTAGTATGAAGTTCTCCAGTGTTCCCAATTACTTTGAGCCATTTATTAAGCTCGATTGTTTACTAATTTGAAGTATTAGTTTTAACTTGTGAAATCATTGTAGTGCTGTAACTCTAGTATGGAGGTCTCCGATATTCCTTGAGGTAACAACTTAATTATAGAGACATTCACTTTCTTATCACACACGGGAGTTGTCCTTCATGTAGTTAATCATGTTTAGCTTATATTACCAAGTAAGCCCAATTACATTTTCTTGTTATATGCTCTTGAAATGGTTACTTGTTACAAATTAAATCATTATAAACTTCCTAAAACTTAATGATTCTACTTTTGGTGATAGAAAAGGTTTCAAACTAGTTTTAGCGTGACAAATTAGTCACAAAAATGGTCAAAACCATGCATGAAATTAAAAAGCAACCAAATTAACATAAACCTCATCAAATTAAGAGGGAAATCTTTGTCTAAGCAAATACCGGGAGACTACTCCGTACCTCTAACAAAGAAAAACACCATAAAGTTTTTAACAGTGAACATCATATTCTTGAAGTGAAAGTTAGGAACAATCAAACCCAATTAAATGTGTGAATTAAACAATGAAATGATCTTCAATCTCTTGATCTTTTACTCTCAAAGGCTGCGACGTGCCCCTGATGAGCCTGTCAAATTGCTGTGACCAGGCTGCGAAATCACAAAACTTTCTGTCACTTTTTGCGACTTTTTTTCTGGGGCAAACATTGTGCAGGCGGCGACCAGCTTTAGAAATTCGTGTTTCTCGCTCTGTTACACTCCAATTTCTGCTCTCTTCTTCTCCGGTCCTAATCTTTGGCTTGGATAGCAAATATAAGTATATAACTCAATCAAGTATTAAAATCATATATGATGCTACTCAAACCAACTTGAATGAGGGAGATATTGCCTCCTAAAATGTGAATATTATAGTAGATATCGGAAACCTTGTTGATTCTTTCTACTCTGTAACATTGCTCCCAAATTTTGTTGCTTAGGTTGCTTTGCTCGACTATGGACAAGTCAAAGACCTTCCAAAACCCTTGAGGCTCGGCTATGCGAATTTGATTCTTGCTATTGCTGATAATGATCATATGAGGGCATCCGAGGGCCTTAGGTGAATATACATCGTTGCACAACTTGTATCTATACATGCGGGTAGAGGTGGCAACATGAGTGAGTTAAATAATGGTTCAAAACGGGGTTTTTTATTTTATTTTATTTTTATAGGGCGAAACATATCAGGTCAGGGAGAAACATGTATTATTTTTTATGCCAGTTTGTCCAACATCTATGAATGATTATAGATAGTTAGTGTGAAATATTCTTTCAATTAAATTGATAATCTTGGTTTTTGAATAAAAAATGATTTAGAAAGTTTTATGCATTAAAAATACACTATGTCCGGATTTCGACCTGTTTCTTGTAAGTAACTTTTGTTTTTACCCATTTGACTTGAGAGATAAAACATCACTTGAATCAACCCAGTTACATATTTGCATCAATATAACCATATCTACTTATGCCTTAGCCCGAATCACGAATGATGCGTTAACATTTACAAGGCATATCATATGCGTGTTAAACCCACTATCCTTTATTCTTGACACATTATCAGGGAACTCGGGATAGATACGTTGAGCCTATGTGAGAATGAACGGGCAGAATTGTTCAAGCTAGCACAGGTTATGTTTGACACAAAGCTGCCACCCGGAGTCAACATGTTGCAGCCTTTTGCAGAGGATTCTTCATTGAAAAAGATTGCTGTTCAGGTTGTGTTTAATAGGAATTATTGTTGTATTGAATTATATGAAATTAAAGTATTTTTATAATCTTTATGTTAAACTTTTGTGTTTTGCATTAGCTCATTATTAAATGTTCATTAGGCCTTCCCGGAGGAGTTGTTTTCGGTTCTACGCACGGTGCACTTGTTGAGAGGGCTCAGTGTTGGTCTTGGACTCAATTACTCTTGTGCTGATGAATGGCGACCCATTGCTGAGGAAGCTTTGTATCATTCCGGTAGACTAAAAGGTTTGCTTGTACCGTAAAAATCTTAAAATGCATGTCGTTGTTACTAGATGTTACAAAATGGACAAGTTATATGGGTAATTTTTTTTGGTACAGAAGGAAAATAAATATATATTTTTTCTTTAATAAAGTGATTTAGTAAGTTGTTTACATTGAAAGCACATGTTGGACACCTCTTGGCCTGTTTCCTTTGTAACTAAATCATGTTTTATTCATTTTTGCATACAATAGTCAAGATTGCTACCACTATTATAACTAGTAAGCTGATTTACTTAAATTTGTTCTGTTTCAGATGAAGATCTGAAGTCTAGAAGCCTACGTAGGCGGAGGTTTTTCAGAAGATTGTCAGGGTGGAGCAAGTAACTGGAGTGCGGAAACCACTGCCGTGTTGTGTCTCTGGCAACCTTATTTACAAATCATTTAATTGATGTTAGATTTGATAAATTCTCCATTTTTTAACATCATCAGTTATCTTCCTTCTCCAATTTTTGAAGGTAAGAACCACATCATTAGGTGCAGGGTTTTGTAGCAATGATGTTAATCACTTGTAAGTTGTGCATTAGAAGTTGTCTCTAACTCTTGTTTGTATCATTGTTTAATAAAAAAAAGTAATTTGTAATGTTAATATATTTTATACAAAACTAGTAAAATATCCGCTTAATAAATTGGAAAGCAACATTCATTGTGGTGGTGAATCGATGACGGTCGTATATTGCTCTCTTTTTCAATGGACAAACCGTGATGGTGAATAGGTGATGGAAGTATGATCGTTTAACCCGTATAGAGGCTTCGAAACTTGGTGTAATTGCTTTTTTAAGTATGAAAAATTTAAGTTTTAATTTCAGGTGGTAAAAATGTAAAATAGTAACAATAAATATTAAATAAATGCAATGTTGGGATCGAGTTTCCCTGCTATGAACCCTGGTTATGGATGGTCCCATGCTATAGCTGAATCTGACTACCTTCCCTCTTTCATCTTCGGTTCTCTCATGAAAACAACAAAGTTTCATGTGGACAATCATATTCACTCATGGTCGAAGAAGAGCTTCTATTATAACGTTTAGGATGGTACGTTTCCAAGTGAAATTATCTCATTTTCAAGGTGTGATTTTTAATGAATCCTAAACTTAGATAAATAAGTGAAACTTAGATGTTTGAGAGACGAATTTCATGCAAGTTTGAGATGGATTTTGTAAATTTTAGGTTTGATTAACGATCTAAGAAATAGTTTAGGTACTATAGTTGTACACCTATAAATAGTAGAAGGATTAAACTTTTAAAATCAAAGGAAAAGGGGCAAAAGTAGCCCTAATTATAAACAACAGATGTGGCGTTTCCCGCTTCCGAACTTCTAATCGGATTTGTCGGAAAACATTTAGCGCCAATCTCTTAAATATATCTGTCTATCGATCTCTATATTTGTATATCTATATCTCGAATTTGCAGATAATAGAAGAAAGAAGATGTTAGGGAGGGTAAGAGCATGTTCATTGAGCTCTCTTGAAGTGTTGGAAATGGAGAGAACTCCTTCTAAGCTTCTCAAAGACGATTCCCTCTCCATCTATGGTACTACTATCAACTATTTTTTTAATTTTAATTTTGTTAGTTATTAGCTATCATTCGATGTTCTTATTCTTCTTCTTCGTATTATTATTATACATATTATTATTTTTATTTTTTTTTATGGTTGAATCTAATCGGATTGAAGTTTTTTCACTAGAAAGTAAGATACGCAGTCAAATTGTGTTAGGTTTTGAAACTGTAGCACAAACTGTACTAATTAGCGTCTTATAATTACTGATTTTGATTGATTTGATGATCTCAACCAAACACTGTTGAAAATTCGCAAAACGTGAATAAGTGTTAATTTTGACCGGTTCACGAGTCTATCAAATCACACTTGTGTTAGGTTTTAAATCTGTAATGCAAATCATGTTTATTAGTATCTGATAATTACTGACACGAGATTTTGTTTTTGATTTCAACAAGTATTTTGCACTCAGTTGTTGAAAATTCACAAACCGTTGATAACCTTTAATGTTGACTGGCCACTAGTACATTACACAGGTCACAAGTCTATTGAAATTAAACCAGTGTTAGGTTTTGAATCTGTTACACAAATCATGTATGGATCCTCGCATTTCATTTTTCACGAAGTGATTTTGCCCAAATTTAACAACTATCTAGCTCAGTTATCAAGAATTCACAAAACATTGATAACTAGCAATGTCTACTGATCCACATAGTTGCTGTAGTTACTTGATTAATTGAAAAATGTACTATTTAAGTTATGGATTTGTTTTCAATTAATGCAAAATCTTTTGTCATGTAGAGAAAACACTCCTGAAGCTACAACAAGGTTCTCGGCGTGATCTAAGTTTAATCCTCGAGGAATCTATCAACACAGATACAAGTTGTTCCATGGATACTACTATTTCATCTAATGAAGCATCAGTGGTAGTTGATGCTCCTGATTATGCTTACACAAATTCGTTATCAGGTGAAGGTAATGGCCAATCTATGATCCTTTCGAAAGAGGAACCTTGTGGGAACTTATCGATTGTTTATATGTTTTCAAAATACAAGACTTCTAAAAATGGCAATATAAGTTCGTCGGATGGTAGTGCAATCGCTATGGAGGATGATTGTTCTTCTGCAAATACATCACCGCATGGATGCATTGTTGATCCAGCGTCACCTCTTTGAATATACATTTGAGTTTGAGTATTGTCATTGTAATTGTAATCTCAATTGATTCGGAATCTTAATGTTCAATTTAAAGCAACTCAAATTATGTACTACATGCAAATGCTTAAAATTCCCAATCTTATTACTGTTGTTTCAGATGGACATAACATGTTACACAAGCATGCCAGCTTAAACATATCAATCTATTAAACAAAACTACAAGGTGAAAACAGATCCTCAAAATTAAATTGTTCTCCCATAGCACAATTGCATCTCAAACATTAATTAGCTGCAAAAGAACTCTGGAATTCAATGGCTCTATCAACAATAACTTTCTGACAACACATCACTCTATCAGCCATGGAGCTTGAACTGGTGTCCAATCAGCTAATTCGCCTTCTTTGAACCATAGAGCTGTCACAAATTAACACAATATAAGATGGACATGTTACAACATTAAGCATGTACAAGATTTGTTTGGGTTCTTTATTGTTTATGTAACATTGTGGTTTTCATAGTGGACAGTTTTCAGGTATATTGTTCAAAGTACAAATCAGCATAACACACTTGTTATTTTATTGATAGGATTCATATCCACATACATTAGTCAACATGTTAATAAAAACTCCACCTATAACACTCCATTAAAGAAATAAAGCAATGCTCTTTACCTATCTCACGCTTCCCATTTTCAGGGCTGTCACTCCCGTGAACCACATTCCTATTCAAAATATCATCATAACACAGTTTAGTTCACATGAAAGTGGTATCAACACGACATCAAATTCACCCAGTTATAGATATCAAGTCATAGATAAAGCCTGAAGTCTAACCTTCCAGTTTGAACTGCAAGATCCCCTCTAATTGTGCCAGGTTCAGCTTGAAGTGGATTTGTTGCTCCAATCAACTTACGTGCCGATGCAACAACACCAACTCCCTCCCAAGCCTTTACCAGCACATCATCGTCACAAAGATTTTTATTCCAAACCACTATTCTAACTACTTTTTATCACCAAAAAACGTATATGAAGGTACCAAGAAACCTTACCATACAAACAACTGGACCAGATGTTATGTAGCTAATCAGTTTAGGGAAGAAGGCCTTGGAGCTCAAATCCTTGTAATGTTCCTATAAAACCATTTGCAAAACAGACGAAAAGATGCAAAATTTTATCAATTTCAATCATGCGCAATCAGATTTCATCATTTCAATACAATGAGAAAGAAATGAATACACATTAGAATCTTATTTTGCTCCAAAACATCAATTCATAGAATCATTTTGACTTATAAAGGCAAGCCTTTTTTTTTTTTTTTTTGGGTAAATAAAAAACTGTATGTCCAACAACAACCTTCTTAAAAGCATTACAATCCAAATATTTCATGTCAATTTTGGAGTTGTAAATTAGTCCACTCTGATCATACTTACAGAACTATTATGACTTACAAAGTCAAACCTTTTTACCAATTGTGTCAATATAAACAGAATGACCAAAAATCCTTGAACAAAAAAACAAACCTCTGCTAAATCTTTAGGGCACTGGAAAAGCTTCAATCCTTTCAATTTAAATCCCTTCTTCTCAAACCTGGTAATTATTTCTCCTACCTGTATTAACCAAATTATAATTTAACAATTATTATAAATAAAAATAATATATATATAACGAAATATTTATTCCTAAACTTTAATTAAAAACTTACAAGGCCTCTTTGAACACCATCAGGTTTAATCATAATATAAGATTCCTCAACTTCCTGAAATATAATTAAGAAACAACAAGTCAAATTAAACATGCTAGGGTTTCTAAACTAGTAATTTAGCAGCGGTTGAACTGATATTATATTGTTTACCATTGAAGCCACCAAGTGAGGAAGAAATATGTGAGTTTTATTAGGGTTTTTGTTCTTGCTGGTTACATGAATACGATACGATAGTGAATTTGAGAAAAGATGCGACGGCGATTGAAATGCGGCTAATTGACGGTGGTTGACGGCGGATACGGCGGTTGGTGATGGTACTCGGATTGAAGATAACGACGGGGTACAGGTAGACCTCCCGATTGCCATCACTCTATCCATTTTTAATTTTTGTCTGTCTGATAAAACTTGCTTTCAGCTGATAATGAAATGCCGTTTACTGCTGTATGTATTTTTCTATCTTCGAGTTTGTAAATGATAGAATTGCAAAATTGGTCCCTGCAAGTTTTAACATTTAGACCATGTCCGATGTTTCCACCAAAACACCTAGCAGGTGTTTTGATTTTGACGTAAAAAGAACAATCTCATTAAATTTGGTATACATTTTTGTGTACACTAAATTTTAAAAGATTTTTAAGTTGATACATCATAGAATATTACATCATATTTTTAAAGTTTTACCTTGCCATTTTGCTTAAAACATTTTTATTATTTGCGTATAAAATTTGAAAAAACTTATTGTATATATGTGTATTCTTCATTTAGGTATGTTATACTTCACGTCATATAATATATAATATGATATGATGATTAAAACAATTTATAATGTAACTAGACGGCGACTCGCGTCATACAGTAATAACGATTGTCGAAACCAATCAAAATATAATGCCGTTACACAGTTGATGCAAATTGAATAAAATGCATTTGATCAAAGACAGGATATAGTATCATCATAATAACAATATAGGAATATATATTTAAAGGTAGCTTAGGAAATTTGAAGGTGCATCCAAAATTTGTGTTCAATAATTATTTATTTATTTATTTCTTAAACAATAAATATTGTATGTTCTATAAGGAAGAACTGTACCAAATATATAGAAAATATATTTGACATATGTATCATTACATACATCCAAACTGCTAACTAAAGCCACATAGAAAGTTTCTATAAGAAATTCTAACTAATTTAAGAAGGGTAGGCATGCAAACAGATGTGCCCGGTAATCTTCTAAATTACTACATCTTCAGTTATAAGAAGAGATACATGATTCTAAAACTCAAAATTCTCATCTCCATTGAAATTCTAAAATCAAAATTCTCATCTCCATTGAAATTCTAAAATGAAAATGGCAGATTTGAAACCATCGATGACCATAGCAAGACCCTCTTATCCAAAGCAAAATAACTTGATACTGGACTTTACCTGCCAAAACGCATTGACCCATAACTTCTAGTATACTTTCTAAGCTTTTAGCACCAGACATGAAGACTTTGACTTTGAGACATCCCCATTAATTCTCATCCGATTGTCGGCTCTCATTCCTTGTACAAAGTATTCTCAAGGTTGTTTAACTAAATTGTATGAGTTTGATATATGTTCTCCTAGTTGTAGCCTTCGTCTTCATCAGAAAGTTTGGAAAGTTCAAACTCGACTCACTGATGAATATCGTTTACTAAATATCATTTCCATTTTTCTTTGTTTTTTGTTATTTCTTTATTTTTGCTTTACTTTGTCTTTCCCAAGAAACACAAACTTTCATTACAAGGCCATAATTTATAGCATATGAACAGCCTCTACCTATAATGACACGATTATGCTTAATTACATTTTCTATGTTCTTAGATCTCTATGTACTTTCTTACCACCACTTGAGAGTGTTGCCAATTGTGCTTAGCAGAACTTGTTACATCTCGTGGCCCTTGTGGTTGGACAACTGGTAGCATGCATTTGAATCCAAGCACATGAGAATATACTAGCCTAATACTCGTACAATGCGGCGGCAGCAGCGATAATATTATGTGTGATCATATGTTGTGTGAGTATTTTATTTTTGTCTTTTGAGTGTGCTTTTGTGATCATCCGGTTGAGAGAAATAGGGGAGAGGTGTGTAATTTTAGGTGTTTACTGTGTTTATGTGTTAGTTGGTAATTTTTATAGGTGGGGTAAAAAGATAAAGATAAAAAATAGATGGTTAAGATCAATTGTAGTTTAAATAAATAGTGGGATCAATTTTACTTAATCCCAAATTCTAAGAATTTGAAAAAGAGGTATATATATTATAAAGTAGTATAGATATGGAACTTTAAGTGTCTACGCGGATTACTCTCAAAAAGCAAACTAAATATGGGCACAGTTTTCTTGGCTTAGATGAAAGCTTGAACCTATACATTCAACTCGTATGCTCAAATGGTAGTACTAAATTTACTATTTTTTTAATTTTTTATTATTAAATTATTATTACTTTTAGTTAAATCAATATCAAATTAACATATTTATTATTAAATTATAACTTTTTTATTATTAAATTAGTTTTTAAAATAAAATTATTATTAAATTATTATTACTTTTAGTCAAATAATATCAAATCAACATATTTATTATTAAAATATTGCTTTGAAGTTTGGGTAGTAATATTGGAGAAAAAAATCAGTATATAGAGCCACTGCCATGCTCAAATTAATTGTATGACGTTGATAATTATAAAATAATAGAGCATTCAAGATAAACTATAATCATGGGGAAACTTAAAACAAAAAGTAGATAAAATAAGAAGGAAACAAAATACTCATATGTTCTCCTTATTGTGAAGTATAGATGTAATAAAATGGCACAACTAGACAAAATAAATGTATCGTGGCTAGTTGTCAAGTGAACACCAAAATATGTTGCTTATTGTGGGTGGGTTTATTTTGCAAGCTTATTTGCTTATTGAAAGTTTATACAAAAATCTAATCTTTACTGAACACGAATGGAGCAAATGACCTACACAACCTGATCTTAACCATTAAATCAAAAGATCTTACCATAAACCTGGTGATTGTTACGCCCAATACAGCTTCACTCCAGTATGTGAATCCTACATAAAAGTTTTGTCATTTAAACATTTAGTCGAATAGTTGGTGGGCAAAAAGTGACTTTTTTTATAACTACTTATATGACCCTTAAATCAATCTGAAACCTAAGAAATTATGATGAAAAATAGAAACAATATATGAACATATCAACAATCAACAAAACATGAAAATATACGTACACAATCAATTATAAACCATATTATCAAAGGAAACGTTACCTAGCGATGGTGCAGATTGATTTTGAAAGCAAATATTGCGGTGGTGAGGAGGGAGAGTGGTGAGAGATGATGATACATAGACGGCGTTAAGAGTCATAACGCGTTAGGTTTCTAAACAGGATGACTTGGAGATGACTTGGAGCTCATGGACTGGAGCCGTTCTCGCACACATTTTTCGTCGAGAATGTTGTCGGACGGTGTTCCACTACTCCGGGATGGCGTCTGGACGGCTTTCCAGAACAACGTCTGCCGGTAGATGTTGCTTCATGTAATTTTTTTAATGGCTATTTAACAGTTTAATTTAATATATATACATATATATATATATATATTTCAACGACTACTTTACAAAACCTTATTTTCAATCTATAAATAATACACTTGAAACACAAGTTTAAACACATCAAAACACTTATTCTCGTCTTGAAACACACTTCAAAAACTCAGAAACTCTATTATTCACTATAATTCACAATGTCGAACAACCCAAACAACCCGTACAACTTACACTCCCAATGGAATCTAATTCCCAAAAGATGTCATCCGGTTCCCTTGCTTCTTCTTGATCTTCGTTTGATAACTTGATAACGAATACCTTTGAAGGCATCCGGCATGACAAACAAAATTACTACCAGACCAAGGACCTTGAAGCCGTGCTAAGAATACTTGCTAAGCTAACGGACAACATGTCAGAATGAGACAAAGTCATAATAAAAAGTGAAAATGAGAAGATTCGTGAGAAGATGTGTGGAGATTGGGATCGGGGTCAGGAGACTATTGATTGTATTTTTTGTTTTTGTGATTTTATTTTGTTAGGACTAGTAATATTTAATTTTATTTTTAATGAATTTATTCACTTTGTTTACTTTATTTTGTTATTTGTGACGGTTGATTTGGCTTTTTGTTAAATCAATGGTTGTGATCTATTTCTTATCTTCTTACATAAAGTGTTTTTTCTTTAGGAATTATGCTTATAGTTTTTTTGTCATAGTTTATTACATTTTCAGACATATAACTCTTTTTAATCAAATAATCAAATTTAGCATTTAGGCTACACTTTACTTAGTAAATTTTTACAAAAATTGATTACTAAAAATTCTAACCAATCCACACACCCCACTCCATTAACCGGTTCATTAAATTAAATGAATAGTCATTAGAGGACAATATATATTTTTACACGAGTTAGTGTGTACATGACTATCGGATATTTGAATGTTATTTGAAACCATGTGATCAAATGAGTGATTATTGATCTTGTTTATCATAAAATGTAATATGATATATCTTATATGTCTGATGTGTTTACATACAAAAACAATAGAATTTGAGAACCAACAATATACTACGAGATATACAAACCCACCAAAATTTGAAATTTTATCATTCTACCCACTTGGCAAGTCGTTCTAAAGGCACATTATTTTTTTATCTGTAACTCTTATTAAGTATTAACATTCTCTTTCTTAATCTTTAAAAAGGAATATCGGAAATTACTATTTTATCTCTCCACTTATCCCTTCACCTATTAATTATATAAATCATTCAATTAATATTATATTTCACATAATACATTTAAATATCTTCTTTTTTTCTTTCATATCACAATATTAAATTTATAATTACAATAATTTAAACTTAAAAAGAAAATCATTTAAGATGTTTTGCTTAAATTGCTTTGGTGAGGGATTAATAAAACATTTTGCAAAAGGAGGTACAGAATGTCAAATAAACACTACCAGAAGAAAAAAAATCATGTTTAAGACAAGACAAGCTTATTTTAATGGGAGTTTCTTATTGGTAAAGGGTTAGGTGCTTATACGAGTTTTTTCTAACATATACCCGTGGATACGACAAGATTTATTAAATAAATTCAATATCTTTTTAAAATGAAAGATTTGGTTGATAGATCAAGTTTTATACTGCTACAATTTTATACCTTTCTTCATTTGGTGATTTCATCAGTTGATCCCTTTTTGGACTGATCTGTTGGGTTTGATCCATCTTTCTGCTTTCATAGTTATGTGTTCACAATTATTACATTTCTTATGCATTTCTTCAGTTATTTATTACTATCTATAAAACATGTCTATCCGTTGAATTTTAATTCTTAAAAGCTAATCAAAATTACTAATTTACCCTTAATGTTACTTTACCTATTTATGTCTTAATTAAGTAATCAATAACATAAATTTCAAGTGATCTATTTCTAAAATTAAAATTGAATTATTTTTATATGTTAATGTTTATTGATCTTTAACTTTAATAATTTATAGATGTTTTTTAAGTTACTATATATTTATATACATAATCCATTAATGCAATTTGTGAATATTCATTCTAAAAAACGATTAAGGCATATAAACGAATTGTGATTATCAATATAAAACCCAATTTATTTTACTTATATAATAAGATTAAACACAAGAAGTACTCCGTTACTTTGCGCGAATACTCCGCTAGTATATTAAATCAACAATTAAATCAACAAGTTCATCCTTTGATGACACCACAACACCTAAATAAGTGACATGGCTCCATTTTTAAAGTATTTTAATATTTCAATCTTAATTTTTCTATTATGTCTTAATCTTATTTTTCACTGTAATATACATATAAAAGTGAACTTAACACCTTAAAATGACATTTATACAATTTAAATACGGACACCTCAAACCATTTTAACTCTTTTAATTAAATCAAAAGAACAGAAAAATACAAAAATCTTTGTTTCTTAATCTCTCTTCTATATATTGGATATTCGATCTTTAATCTTATCTCTGTATCTCTGTATCTATATTATACAAAAAGAACCCCATGTTTAAAAATTCTTATACATGAATTTCTTAAAACTTGTCGAGTGTACACAATCTCTCTTCTCTCTTATATGTTAAAAGAAAATCATAATGATGTCATAAGTAATTCTATAAGTTAATCTTAACTCTTGAATATTTTTTTTGATTGTAATTACACCATTAATTTTAATTGATTAAATTGATGATGTCATTGATTGATAATATATTGAAAGATGAAATTTTAAATTTTAAATGAGAATAGATTTTTTTAAAGAATAAGATAACCAATTAGAGAGTTACATTTGGCAAAAACCCACTTTCCCCTCACGTTCTTTAAAATTAAATATCTCAAAAATGGTTAGTCGAAAAATTATAAAAATTACACCATAAAAACAAGCGTTTTTTTCTCTTCGATTAGAGATCTCACATGATATACTTTTGACGAATTTTATTTTTTTTCATTTTTTGATGGGTTTTAGAAATGACTAATAACCTATGAACAATAAAAATTTAAGTATTTTTATATCAATAATTCAATTATTAAAAGTTTTATGTGTAATCCGCGTAATTACAGGGTAAGTAAACTAATTAATTATAATAATACTAATTAAATAATAATTATCTCTACCTAACAATGATAAAAATAATAATAATTATCATCATCATCATCATACATCAATAAAAATGGATAAATACTTTTGATTTACAAAACGTAAAACATACAATGTATATAAATGATGAAGTAATAGCTATAACAACTCTAAAATATTAAAATTACGACTTATTGCACATATTGGACGATGATAGTTAAATCGTTCATCTCAAAGGATCAACTATTAATAATATTAATATTAATAATATATATGATATTCCATTATTATCACGTCAAATTTATACATTTTAAGGTTTACATGGAATTTTACAACTGATCTCATTCCACGATCTAAGATTCAAGGTCGAAGATTGATGAGTCGCATCTTATCGGAAGTCTAATGTATTTTGGTGTGTTGGTACTCGTAGCGCCAATAGTAAAGAACACGACATAAAAACTTATTTTCTTATCGATTGAAACACAAATATTGAAATAATATATGTATAACATTGTAAAAAATTAGCATTAATAATTTGGACGTGGCCGTGCAGGCCTAAGAAATTCAATAGTGGTAAAATATAAACTTCGATAAATAGAATTAAACCAACTAGTTTTACCATTGGTAGAAAATTTGTCAAATGATCTCAACCCATACTTTTCAGTAATCCTGTAACATTTTACATCATGGATCTCTATTAAGTACCTGATCCTAATGATACAATTTTTTAAAATAATCACAATTGCTTTCTAATCTATTCTATCAGTACTAAAAGAATGACAATAACTACATATTTACACCCTATTTTTGCACACCAAATCCAACATTGTCTAGTTTATTTCATCTGTCCAAACTCATACTTTCTTGAATAATGAATCTTTATTTCTTAAACTTCAACACAATCAGTGTCTTCACTCACTAATTCATCAGCAATGAGCTTTTTCAATAGCTCTTATTGAAGCGTAAACACACAGAAGATCAACACCTTTTCAGCTGCTTAACATTTCCAACGAGGAACTCTGGCTATGTCAAAGGACAACTTGTCGGGATGATATAAAGTCATAATAGAAAGTGAAAATGAGAAGATTTGATGGAGATCGGGATCGAGTTCGAGGGAGACTCTTAATTGTATTTTTTGTTTTTGTGATCTTATTTTGTTAGGACTAGTAATATTTAATTTTATTTTTAATGAATTTATTTCCTTTGTTTACTTTATTTTGTTATTTGTTTTAATTTAATAAATTATTTGAATTTCTGAAACAGAAAGATAGATTAAAATGTAAGCACTTTCTAGAACACTATTCCTACTCCTCCACCTTTTCAGCAACAATTTTCTCCTAGAACACTCTCAAGAATTTCATTTTTGAGTGTCAACACTCCTCGAGCTTTTAGAGATTTAGAGCAATGTTCTAATTAAAAGGGCTAAATATGTCATTTCCAATCATTATTATTTAACCATTCAGCTAGTGGCCCAAATCCAATGGCCCAAATGATTTATAAATTGTAGCATCATTGATGAAGATGAAGACGTTAAGGCACATATCAATGTTAAAGAAACAGAATTACGTCATCAAGATTTGTCGATATCTCCATTATATCCCCAATGTTATCATTCGTCGGTTTTGGACAATCTCACTGCCCCTTGGCAGCTACTTAATTTGTCTAAGAAACCGGTTGGTTACAAAAAGATAAAAATAACTGTGAGCATGCCTGAAATGAATGTCGGTAACAGTTTGTTAGATGGCGGAAGCGATTGAGGAGGCGATGTTGGAAAACGGGATGGTAGAAAATCAGGGAAACGTGGACGGTGCAGCCTGAAACCCGGCCCGACTCATTCTTCTTCGCCATTGGTCCACCCTTTCTAGCCTTTCCACCCTATTAGGCCCTTCACAACTAACAATATTTTTTATCTCTTCTGCAAAGTAAAACTGCCCGATTTTCGCTCTTTTAGTGTCGTATTTAGGTAGCATTGCATCAAGTGCGTCGAAAATAGCAGAATAGTAATACAATGTTTCTATTAACCTCCCTAGAAAAAACTTCCCGTTATGGCTAGAATCCTGTTTGACGAGCACCAAAACTTTTGGGCACAATTCGTGGATTATCTGTAGAACCGAGTTCAAAGCACCACGGCTCTCTTTCACTGCGCAGTGAAGTTGGAACATGCTGTTAACTACCAAACCTTCGTTTTTTTTTTATGTCTTCAGGCTTAAGTGTTTCCAAACTACTTTCCACAACCGAAAACCCCAAATTCACACCGAGCTCTCGGGCATACGCCTCGAGCCCATCTCCGATGATACGGAACCGGTTGGCGCATGGTCCAACTCCCGTGATCCTGTCGATCAAATCACACCATTGGTGTCCATGTGGCAAACCAGGGGTCAACCCAAGGTCAACAGCATGAACAAAACTCTCTCCCTCAAAGGCTCCCAATATTGTTAAGTTGGCAACAAATTGGACAGAATGCATCTCGTCAGCTACTTATTTCGTGTGCTGAAGCTGTTGCGTGTCGTGATAAAGCACATGCTACGAATTGACTAGCCGAGCTACGAGCTAATGCGCTTGTTTTAGGTTCGTCTTTTCAAAGGGTGGCATTGTGTTTTATACAGCGGTTGACAAACGTAAATAATGTCATTGCATCGGAGAAAAAGGAAGAGGTGTTACACCTAGTTTACAAAGTTTGTCGACAGATTAAATTTGGTCACTTTGTTGCCAACTTAACAATATTGGGAGCCTTTGAGGGAGAGAGTTTTGTTCATGCTGTTGACCTTGGGTTGACCCCTGGTTTGCCACATGGACACCAATGGTGTGATTTGATCGACAGGATCACGGGAGTTGGACCATGCGCCAACCGGTTCCGTATCATCGGAGATGGGCTCGAGGCGTATGCCCGAGAGCTCGGTGTGAATTTGGGGTTTTCGGTTGTGGAAAGTAGTTTGGAAACACTTAAGCCTGAAGACATAAAAAAAAAACGAAGGTTTGGTAGTTAACAGCATGTTCCAACTTCACTGCGCCAAGGGGCAGTGAGATTGTCCAAAACCGACGAATGATAACATTGGGGATATAATGGACATATTGAAAATCTTGATGGTTTCTTTAACATTGGTATGTGCCTTAACGTCTTCATCTTCATCAATGATGGTACAATGCATTATCTAAGCCCGTATGAACCATAAGCCAGGTGATTGGAGCTTATATAGACTAACAGCTTCATTCTTGTTTCGTTAACACTTATGCTAGTTTGTCCATCTTCGTAAGTGATAAATTATCTATCAAAAAGAATATGAAAATTTTCAACTTGTAGTCCTTTTTTATAATAGGAAATACGACTCAAGCTCCTTGCTTTTTGCAATCCTAAGATGCATTATGGGGTCCTGGAACTATTGAGTATAAACGAGGCTAGACATATTCCAAATTTGTTGGTAAGTCACTAACAGCATACGTTTATAGTGATCCATACGTTTTATGAAGTGTTGTTGTACAAAGTGTTAGATTTGAGTATTTTTTAGAAAAAGTTTTTTTTTTTTTAGAAAAAGGTTAGATTTGAGTATTCTTAGCTTCTTGTCATTGACAGTTATTCTTAACCTCCTTGATCATTATTAGTCTGTGGCAAGAAGCCACATAACCATTTAAATCATAAACAGCTGTGATTTAAGGTTACCTATAAGAAACTTGTTTATTGTTGTATATTTCTTGATCACTTTGAGCATGATTGTCCTTTTAATCACAAAGTTTTTTTTCTTTGTGGATTAAAAGGACATGTGAGATAAAAGTATATAATTTCCGTTTTAGTCACCAACCTAAGTCCTATAACTAGTTTGATTGATGAGTAAATTCCGAGAATAGTTCAGAAAAAAATATTAGCCGTAAAAGAGACAATGTCATACTCTGAAACTCAGACTAATTTTCAACGTTAAAAACTATGTTGTGTACTTGTGTTTATACATTAGATATAAAAATATTATTTTATATACATTAAATTAAATTTTAGATATATAAAATAACACATATTTAGCTTAAGCTCTATGATTCAGAAAGTTTGCTTGTATACTATACCCATATTAGTCTGGAACTTTTTGGGAAAATTAATTTCGTGCAGCACCTAGTTTTCACTCTCACGTACATCCACATAGGACTTGAGTTTTAAACTCTTATTTATCACTGATTTCTAGAGGTGGTGATTTTGACCCATTTGCTTATGAAATGGTAGATTTGGGTTGTGCTTCATTTAAAAACGGTCAAAGGAAAAAAACTGGTTACAAGGTGAAAGGGAACTTGTTTAAAGGTCGCCCAAAGTCTATTTGTATTGCTTACAACCTTGAAATTCATTTTTTCATAGCTTTAGGTTTTTTTGGTCAATCAAAGGTTTGTATTAATAATAGTATTGTTTTTGTAATCATAGCTAACACATTAAGTATTTATGAAATACTGGGAATTTAGACTAGCAGGTGATAACGAGTCAACCGGCCTTTGTTCTGAACCATACTATAAACACCCGTTTCACCCCAAACTGATTTCAATCCGTTACCCGACATACCCATCTTGCCACATCTAATGGTTTATAAAATTTTTATCCCTTATTTATATTCAAAATCCTTACAAATTTTCCTTCTATATCCTAAATTTTGTATCTCCTCGTGTTTTTGTTGATATGGTCAATGTGATAAAGGTGTGACCCTGCCGCCCCAAACACACTATGCAGTTAAAGTGATTCCTAGGTTAACACCAATAAATGTAGTTTAGTTTAAAGCAAATATATATTGCAAGCCAGGTATGATTACCCGACAGTGATTTCGTCTTCAGAATTTACAACAGAGTTACCTAGAGTTTATATTTTTAATCTGTCTGTTTGGCATATCAAGCGCAAACCAATCAATGAAAGTCATACGATAACATTAATCAAACAAATAAGATTCATGACTCTTTTTAGGTGATTTCTGCTTGGCATGTATCAACTTTCTAGATATTAACAAAATGCATTGTATCATTGGGTCCCCTATGTTAAACAAGAATAGTGTATATATTTTAGGTGCTTTCTGCTTGGCATGTATCAACTTTCTCCTCCCCACTGCAACCTGCAATCTCTTCATGAAGAGATGGTATTGATAATCATGATTCACAATTTTTGGTTTTCCCCTCGAAACCTGGAAACTCAAACTAGACTACCCTTTTAGGCTTTTATACTCTTAAAGTTCATAAATTTTTCTTTGACATTTATGTTCTGAATACATATTGGACGTATCTGAACTCCGACTAGCTTTTGCTTGTTTTCTGGTCAAAATAACAAACTGGATAACTATTCTGCCAGTTACCTGCAAATAAAGAACTTTCACTTTGCCCGTATGCGTCGCGTACATACTCAACATTGTATATATGTGTAACGTTTGAAAAGTCTAATCTTTTAGTGTGATTGACTGACCTTGTGAAATATCTCTAATACGTTGACATTGCTAAAGAAATCCAACATTGTAGACCACGTTAAAATTCTTAACACTTGTGAATTTGTTACTACTTGATCATAGTTACATACTAAAAACGGGTGACAAAATCAAAGCTAGTGAGAAAATAGCCGAACAAACACCATCAGGGACTAGCAGCTATCATACATATGGAGAGGGACGACACACAATGCAAGCTAGCAACAAAATAGCCGACGAAACACCATCATCTTCAAAATAAGAAGTACTTCTTTTGAACTTCGGCGTGTTACTTTTGTTGCATTGCGTTACAATCTGTTTTCGATAACTTTGACTTCTTTGATTTCGACTTCTCTTCTGTTGTTGCCTCTTCTTCATCACTCCCTCCACCTTTGAAACCATCTCTTATGCAAATACAAAACAAGCACCAAAATTTGTTTTCAAAAAGATAAAGAATTGTGTGATTGTGCATGAGAAACGAGGATAGAATAGACGTTCTATATATAGTCATTCTGAAGGAGTTAATTAAAATCTCATTGCTTTGAATGTGATTTACTTTAATACCCTTTTGGACCACCACCCTGTGGTATTCTCCTCCTTTGTCTTTTTTTCTTTTTGTTTCTTCTGACATGTGGCATTAAATTCTTCATTTAGTCATTGAGATGACGTTCAAACAATAGCAGGCCTTATAGGTCAAGGTCCTTTTGGTCTATTTCAACTCCCTTTTCCATTCTATGAATTAGTCATTAGTCAATAATATTAAAAGCATATGCTGAAACAAACTGTTGTATTATTGCAGTAAATAAGAAGACTTGACTATCGTAAATACAAACTTAATGATATGTTAATCATTTGATATATCATTAAATAATGGCGTCTGTAGGCCACTGTTAAATTTTTATCTAAAAAAATTTAACTATAAAGCATGTGACAGCCAAATATATGTTTTTACAAACATATGTTAGTCTATATAAGGTGGAGTTTGTTTAAATTTAGTTAAATTATTTAATTTATATAATATAAGTTGGAAATATAAAGGTGATATTTAAGATTATGTGATAAAGAGTGTGACTGTATAGTTGCTTTCACAGTTTCAACTGCCATCTATATATTTGAAAGTTCATCCCACCAAATTGAATGAAAAAGTAAAAAGCATATAATGAGAAGTTAAAAAAAGGAAAGACAATGCATCATGATCCTTGTTAGTTTTTATCCTTTGCATTTCAAAATTTCAACTCATCATTTTGAAATTTCAAACCATTTCTAGTTCTAAATTTATATATAAATAAACATGTTTCTCAAAATGTTTCTACTGAGTAATGACCTTTTGTTTCTCAATGGAGCACTCGTCAATTGTCACCATTTCGGGGGAAAAAATATTATGTTGGGAAGTGTACATTATTTTTTTGGACGTCTTATTCCTATATTACGAAATGGTCAACAAGGTGACAGTGTGACACTATTATGATTGTTTAGATGTATTCATGTAAGGGTAATTAAAATTATTTTTCTTTTTTAAAAAACTATGTAAAATTTTACCTTTTCTGAATTTATTTTGCCAAAATGCCCCATTATTTCGAAAAATCAAAACGAAAATGCAAAACGACAAAGCAAAATAAAATTTGTTGTCGCAAATTTCGTTCACATTTTGCGGCTCGATCATGACCGAGAAATTCCAAGTCATGACTTGGAATTCCAAACCATGACTGAGAAATTGCTAGTCGTGACCGAGATTGTTTTCGCTTACGACCCATTTGACATATTTTGACTGTTTCGACTCGTGTTTGATCAACTTTGTTGACTTTTGTGTACTATTTTGACTTGTTTCCGTTTTGCGTTTTACATTTTTTTTTAAACTTTTTTTTATGTTTTTATGCGTTTTTTAGTTTTCTTTTTCGTCTTTTACGTTTTATTAACGGTCTTTTTTGTTTTTTCGTTTTCTTTTCGTTTATTTAGGTTTTTATTCGTTTTTTTCGGTTTTTCATTTTATTTTCATTTCTTTACGTTTTTTTTTTTTGTTTCTAACTTTTTTTTTAGAGATTTTTAATATGCGATTTAAAATAAAGTAAAACAAAACGTATGCAGTATATATAAAATGCAGCAACAAACATCAAAATAACATGTATTATATATAACATGCAACAACAAACATCAAAATGACATGCAAAATATATAAGATACAACAATAAACAACAAAATAACATGCAATATATATATATATATATAACATGCAGCAACAAACATCAAAATGACATGCAATATATATAAAATACAACAACAAACAGCAAAATAACATGCAATATATATAACATGCAGCAACAAACATCAAAATAACATGTAGTATACATAAAATGCAGCAACAAACATCAAAATACCGTAAAAAGCGTAAAAAACGTAAAGAAACGAAAAGAAAATGAAAAAACATAAAAAAAACCGTAAAAACATTTAAAAAACAATATAAACGTAAATAAACGAAAAGAAAACGAAAAAAACGTAAAAAATGAAAGTCAACAAAGTTGGTCAAAGTATGTCAAATGGGTCGTAACCGAGAACGATCTCGGTCATGACTAGCAATTTCTCGGTCATGGCCGAGAATTGCAAGTCATAACCGGGTCGTTCTCGGACATGGGCGAGAAATTCAGGTCATGACCGGGTTGTTCTCGGTCACGACTTGGAATATTTCGATCATGGCCGAGTTGCAAATCTGGGTCGCAAATTTCGACCCAAATTTACGTCCGAGTGGAGCATATTTGATATTTAAAAAAAAAAAAGATAAATTTTTATATATTTGACAAATATATATATATATATATATATATATTTTAATTCCCCTTCATATAATCACAAAGGGAGAGTATTATACGTGGCCCGATTGGTCTTGATGTTATGGGATGAGACATTGAGCCCATCATCATACCATTTCATCTTAACCAATATATTATGGTCTAACAGGCCCAAATTCCCAATTTTGCAACGGTGCAGCCAGCAACTGCATATATAAATGAGCTACTAAATTTCAAGTTCACTTAACGGGAGATCAAGCTTGACAACATTTTAGTTCGAACAAAGATAACTACTCGATTAGTTTGATAATTATTTTGGTGTTTTACTTTGTACGTTTTTATCATTTTCTGAATGGGACGTGGTGCAGTGGGCTGCAGTTATAGCGAAATATATTATGCATCTTATACTTGTTTTGTTGGCTTCCCTAGATAGTGCTTATAATGATTTTTCATTACTATATCCTTTTTGTTTAATTATATTTCTATGTTTAAAACAAAATGGTTGTATGATTTTTTTTTAATTATTTTTTTGGATGATGACACCACAGTAGAAGCATATTAGTTTCGCGTGAATGAATACTATAGGATAGAGGGAGAACGATTGAATTTGATAGATTCAACTTGTAAGACTTTGAGCACAAGTATTTCATTTTTTAGGGGAACTAACGCAAAATTATAAACAGGTTTATAAAACTTTTCTTTATTGTCTTGATAAATGAAAGATGGCTGTAAATGGACGACCTAAAAGTAGACATGCAAATTAAAAACCGGTTTTTTTAAAACCTATCGAATAACCGAAACCGGTTTTGAGGAAAACCGGTTTTTTTAAAACCGAACCGGTTTTTAAATAACCGAACCGGTTTTGACCGGTTTTAGGTTACCGGATAAACCGGTTTTTTTCCGGTTTTTTAACCGGTTTTAACCGGTTTTTTGAAAAAACCGGTTTTAACCGGTTTTTTTCAAAAAATCCGAAAGTAGCCGTTTGAGGAGCGGGGGGAGCGTATTTTTGAATTTTTTTTTGTCTTTTTGGCACCTCCAAAACTCTATAAATAGAGCTAGTTGGTTTAGGTTCAAAGCACACCAACATTTCTTCTCTTCTTATCTCAAAAACACTCTAAATCTCAATATTATTCTCTTATTCTCTCAAAAACACTCTAAATCTCAATATTTAGATACTTTTTGTTTGAGAAAAATGGAAAACATACAATCACAAGCTTCCGGTTCCGGTTCCGCTTCCGTTGGTAGCAATGTACGAAACAAAGTGTACACAAATGTTGATGTTGTGCAAATTAAATCAACGAGTCGGAATCCGGAAATTTGGTCGAATTACGAGTTGTGCGTTATGAATGATGGGGTGGAAAAGGCCCGTTGTAGGAGATGTGGGAAGTTTTATAACCCCACATCAAACTCAACATTAAGAAGTCACAAAAACAGTTCTTGTAGGGCGGCTAGTCAAGATGTGTCACAATCGACACTTGGTTCGGATGGTGGGGTATTTATATACGATAATGATGCGCTTCGAGAAGATTTTACAAAGTTTGTCATCCAAGAGGCGCTTCCATTCAACCACTTCGACAACCAACGGCTTACGAGTATCATCAAAAAGAGACTACAACCGCGATACCAACAAGTAAGTCGTACTACCCTTAGAAGCGATGCGTTTAAATTATGGAAAAATGCTAAAAATGATATAATTGATGGTTTTCTAAACTATAAACATAGTGTTTCTATTACTTGTGATGTTTGGACCGCACCACATGGTACAGCAAATTCTTATTTAGCCGTTACGGCCCATTGGTTTCATCCCGAGTCTTGGTTGTTGATGAAACGTACAATTGCTTTTAAATTGTTTGGTTATCCGCATACGGGATGTAACTTGCGAAAAATTTTAAATGACACTTTAATTGAATATAATTTAGACGATAAAGTTTTTACAATTTCACTAGATAATGCGTCAAATAATACTAGAGCTATGGATTTACTAAAATTACGTCTAAAACCAATTTTAAATGGCGCTTTTTTTCATTCTCGTTGTGTTGCTCATATTATAAATTTGTCCGTGCAAGCGGCATTAAACATATGTGATGATTTACGTCAAAAATTTAAGAGTTTATTAATAACTATATATAGTTCTAGTAACGAACGTCAAGCTAATTATAGACGTTTTCGTGTACAATGTGGTGAAACTCCCCTAGGACCATGCTACGATAATAATACTAGGTGGAATTCTACTCACACTATGTTTGAAAATATTTTACGACAACGTGATACTTTAAATGCTTTTAATAACATATTAGTTGCAAGAAATAAGTCCGTAGCTATTACGGATTATGAATGGGATCGACTAAATGATCTAACTTCGTTTTTAGTAGTTTTTAAAGATGCTACTACTATATTATCGGGTGTATATTACCCAACTAGCTCCTTAGTGATAAACCAAATTTTTATAATGACCGAAAAATTAAAAGAATTTGAAACCTCGTTATTTCCAATGTTTAGAAAAATGGTTAGAGTTATAAAAAAGAAATTTATAAAATATTTTGGTAGCATGCCTTTGGTTTTTACTTGTGCCGCCGCACTAAATCCAACTATAAATGTTGGCGGCGTACAAGCTATACTTAAAACAATTATGGAAAATTTAGACTTAAACTTAACCGACAACCCAAACTATATTACAAATGAAATTAAACGTTTTGAAGATGGTTTTGCACAATTATTTGAGATTTATGCAACAAAAGTTGGTTACCAACATAACCCAATCGTTGAATCCATGCGGGCGGGGACATCTAGAGCATCATCGAGTGACATAAGCATAAACCTTTATAATACTTTAGTTGAAGACGCTACAAAGCGTCAACGAACATCGGCTCCAACAAGCGAGTTGGGAAACTATAAGTCTACAAACTTTTTAACCAGTATCCGGCCTGAGGATTTTTGTAATTTTGACATTTTGAGTTGGTGGAAAGAAAGAGAAGTACAATTTCCAATTTTATCTGCTATGGCTCGGGATTTATTAGCCGTCCAAGCCTCGACGGTAGCTTCCGAATCAGCATTTTCTACTAGCGGTAGAATCATATCGGAAAGAAGGTCAAGACTAACCGCTGAATCCGTGGAAGTATGCATATGTTTGAAAGATTACTTGGACGGGGTAGATAGGATACAAAATGTAACAACGTTGGAAGGCCCACTATTAGGTAACGTTGAAGAGATTATCCAAGATGAAGAAGTCGCATTAGGAATATCACCTCCAACGACCGAATTAGATGAAGGTGAATTTGAAGAACTTGAAGTTGAATCCGTGGATGAAGATGAAGTTTGGGACGACATTCATGGTTAAGTGTATGCGGGTGATGGCTATGCCGAAGCTCGATATACTTTACTACACGATTACATTTCCGGGTGATGGCCATGCCGAAGCTCGAAATGTATTCGTATTTGTAATTGCATTATATAAATAAAAGTTATGTTTGTATTTTATATTTTTAGTTGTAATTGCATTATATAAATAAAAGTTATGTTTGTATTTTTTATTTTCATTTGTATTATTTAAATTTTGTTATACAATTTCGAATCCGGAAAAAAAAACCGAAAAAAAATAACCGATTAAAACCGGTTCAAAACCGTAAAAAACCGATTCCGAATATTTAAAACCGAAAAAAACCGATTCCGAAAAACCGAAAACCGAAAAAACCGAAACCGATAAAAAACCGGTTTTTTTAAAACCGATTTTTAAAAAACCGAAAACCGAAAAAAACCGATTTTTTTGCACCTCTACCTAAAAGGGTAAAAGCGACAAGTACCTGACATAACGTGAGTGTATAGCCCAAATGTAGTTAAGGACCTTTTTACCATATGAACTATTATAAACTCAGATAAAAAGTCATAAAACTAAACCGTACTCTAAAAAGTATAATTGACCATTCTAATATAGATAGGTTTATTTGATACATAGTGTTTTACTATTTTATTTTATTAACATCAAATCAATTAACAACATAAAAAATAGCTAAGTTGATTCAAGTGACATATCCTAGAATTTTCTACAAATTTACAATATCTAAATGAAAATTATAGAAATATTGTAGAACAAAAAATGTAAGTGGGTGTTAGAAATGTCAAGAATACTAAGACCTAGACCAGTTATCTGAGTATGGTGGTTCAATACTCATTCAATGATAGCATGAGATCCTCACTTCGATAAGTTACAAGGATAATTGTAAATAGCAAAGCGTTGTGCTGTGTGAAGTGAGACTGGTTGCCACATAAATTAAGTGCTTCCTTATAAATTATGAATGAAACATTTCATATATGACTTCCTTATAAATAGACTATGTCTTAGTTATTTTGAATTATCAAGTTGTAAATAATTCTAAGTAAGCAATACAAAGAGTAAAACATCTTTCGAGTGTCCTTTTCAACATTCTCATAATCTATTTTAAGTAGAGGTGAGAGTTAGACAAGAGAAAGCTAGTGTCGTAGGGTTTGTTAATACATAAAACGCAACCCGTGACCTAAGCATTTATGTTTAAAATTACATAAAGTGAATAAAATTGGTAGCCTCCCAATGCCTGTATTTTGATACGTTGTTTTGTTAGAGAACAAAGAGTAATTAGGTGTCAGAGATTGGTGTTGAGTTTAACATGAAGTTCAACATCGAGGTCTATTTTTTAAAGTAATAATTTAATGTTAAACTCGATAAGAAAAGAAACCCACATAATTGTTTTGGTCCAAAAACGTTACAAGGAAAGAAAAGCAAAATATAAAAGAAACGATGAAACTCAATTGTGCACTTCAACACAACATTAAAGGTTCAATTTTGAGCTTCAAAGCCGACGGAGAGTAAAACCCGAAGTTGAAGGACCTTCAACAAAAGAAATAATCAATAGCACTTTGTGTTCTCTTATCTTACTTGTACAACTCGTTTATTTAACCATCTACTCAAAAACTAAAATAAAAACCTTTGATACTTCTATCATAAGATCTGTCTCCTTTGTCACTTATGATAAAAAAAATACATAAATAAATAAAGAATATGACATCTGGACCTAATTGCTGGGATATGCTAAGAATGTACCATTATTTCCTTTTTAGTACAAGTGTCCATCACATTAGCTTTGATTGATATGGAACAACTTTAATTGACGTTTAGCTGTTTAAGAGCTTGTTCTTGTCTTACCATGAGTCATCACAACCACAACTCTTAAGTGGTGGATGATACTTTACGTCTGTTGTGATTTCAGCGACGCTTATAGTTATTTTTTTTCCTTTTCCTTTATAAATCAAAACAGTGGGTCAAATTTCAGTGTATTGATTACGAGTTTCTATAGACTTGGTCAGTAATGGACCAGTTGTCATGAACCGATGATATGACGATTAATCGTGGATAACAGAGTGTCATAACTACGAGTATTTTAGTACAATTAAAAGTATTGTATAGACAAACTAGCTAGTTGGACTAAAGAGGTTCATTTGTTATTTTGTTGATAATCTAAGGATGACAAATTCAAGATCTTACATAATAAGGAGCTAAATATTATTGCTATAAAAAATTATTTTAATACCAAACTAAAAATTAAAAGCTAAATATTATTGCTAATTGCATTTGAGCTTCAATTATACTAAAAGTTTACATTTATTTCCGCTACTAAGCCTAATAGGATGGGGGGCCAGGGCATCTCCTACTATAACACTGGATCCGCCCTTGATCGGCAATTCATATACATAAAACATATTGTATTGTTTTTCGAACGTCATTACATTAACTAATAATGCGATAACGAAGCATCAAAACTGTTGGTGATTTTAGTATCACCTAATCGTTTTAGTATAATGGAAATGATACGTGTACCAAAGGGGTTCGATTTGGTTCTAGTACAAATTCAAAGGTGCGAAGTGCACACTTGTATTAGTCTAGGTTGATCTGGTTCGATTGAAATGACAGGGGTCAATGGGGCAGCGCCCACCATGAATGAAAATATTCATTTCAACTGTCAATTAAGACAGTTTTTGTGGTTAAGAAACAGAAAAATCAAGATCATTTGATACTGTCACACCCCGCCAAAATTCAATCAAGTTAAATGCGGAAGAAAGGGGCGTGACGCGATCAATCAATAATTAACTCAAGAGCATATGATTATCACAGAACATTCAAATTAAGATGCTATAAATTGTTTGTTACAAATGTTACGACTTATCAAGTCGTCAAAATGATAGTTTATTTCCAAATACAACGAAGTTCAGGGATTTCATGAATATGCCCAAAAATAGTTTATAATTATACCAAAAAAACTCTTGTAATTCGAAAAAGGGTAGCATCCTAATGTCGTGAATAAGCAGGGTCCCAACATGCACGTCATTCTTACTTCGATTGTTGATTCCCTGAAAAACATAGTTAAAATGGTTAACATAATGTTGATTGAATCCACAGGTTTAAGACTCAATCCATAAACCAAATATTGAATAATCATTTCGTGAATACTATCGCGACGTCCATGGCCAAGTACGATAAAAATATGAGTTGGAACACTGATTGTGATCCGTCGATAGATTTGCAAGATCTACGAGTTAATATGTCGAATCTTAAGTCCATAACCAAACCACGAGTTAATTGTATATCATTTGCTAGAATATGTGCTCCTCGTGCCGAAACAAGGTCGACAGTTAGTGCGAAGCATGACTAACTAAATGTGGGAGGGACGTCACCCGATAGTATTATCCGTATATTCCGTGGCTAATCGTTATTAGCTAATGGTTACAGTATGCACACATGTAGGACTTTATGTAATAACATCATGAAAACTTGGTCGCACCTAAGGATTCGTTGTCATGTTTCCAATATTGTATAAAGTAGTTCATATGTTTTTCACCCTATTTGTAAAACAATAAATACAGTAAAATAGGGGCTGTTAACTCACCTTATGAGTTGCGTGAGTGCTAGCATTTAAAATTGAATATGTTTGCCCAAAATAGCCTCCTAGCGCCCTATACTCATGAGGTCATTTGTATAAGTAGACGGCTAACTGCCCAACTATGCTAGTTGTTCACGTAACTAGTAGGATACAAGTGTATTTCATTTTCAAAGTGCGTACGACCCGTTGGTGATATTTTATTATTAAAACTTCTCGAAATGTTAGTATTCTCGCATCGTTTTATACTTATACATATAGGTTTCTCGAAATAATACCTATTTCGAAAACGCACTTTTAAACCACTCAATCGTTCTTGTTATAGTTTCCTAAAATGTGCCGCTTAATAGCTTTCTTTATTTGTGCATTTTAAAACTCAAGTTTAAACATGTTGGAAAAAAAAGGTTACTCGTCCGGGTAGGGCAAATCAGACGGGGTAACATGTGTCCTGTCTGGGTGATTATCCACCAACAAAATTCCAAACAGGCTAATTCACCCGTCCAGGAAATGGTCCACCCGTCTGGGTGAGGCCATTTTTTGGCGTTTTTGACAGTATTTAAACAAGTTCCAAAATATACTGTTTTGCCATTTTAAACAACATTTTGCCTCCATTTTTCAAAACTAATATATTTATGCTAAAATATGGTAAAGTTGAAGGTTTCTCTACTCGTTTTAAACCTTACGTTTTATTTTCCGTTTAAAACCCGTTTCGACGTTTCTCATTCGGTTAACCAAGCTTTTACCATTTTAACCATGATTTCCATTTTAACACTTCCAAAAACACTATATAATATATATATATATATATCACAAAATTATACATTTAGGTACTCATTTTAACACTTATTTCTTTCTTGATCATTTTAAACCCATTTTAATTCGTTTTAACCGTTTACTTTATTGATTAATGTTTTAACATACATTTGGTAGAGTTTATCCATAGAGTGAACATCTAGCATATATGTCACACCCCCAAATTTAGAGAATAATAATCATGTGGAAGCTTTCGGGGCGTGATGGTGATCGAATAACAATACCTCGAGCGTATGATTATCGCAGAACATCTATAATATTAAGATGCCAATAATAGTTTTACAAACGTTACGGCTCATCAAGCCGTTAAATAGCAATGTTATCAAATACATTGTTTCAACAAAAGATAAGTTTCGGGATTTCTTAAATAAAACTACATTAAGTTAGTATCATAATTAAATCCCATTTGTTCAAAATATGGCATCCTAATCATCGTGGTAGGTACGGTCCCAATATGCATGTGATCTTACGGCATAGCTAATTCCCTGAAAAACATAATTAAAAGGATCAACAAAATTGTTGAGTGAAATTCACAGGTTTAAGACATCATCATTTAAACCAACAGTTTAGTAAATGTTTCACAAGTCATTTGTGCCGTCCATGGCAAGTAGTACGATGATACATAGTTTAAAACAATAAATAGCTGACAGTGATCCCCCGAAGGTTAGCTAAACCTTACGAGTTAAAGTGACGACACCTAGGCCTATAACCAAACCACGACTTTTATTGTTTTTGCCTGGGACCATTAAAATATACGCTCCTCGTCTCGACTTTTAGTCGGCAGTTAGCATGACTAACAAAAGTAGGAGGGATGTCATCCCAATAGTACTATTCGCATATTCGGTGGCTAGCGTCATCTAGCTAATGGTTACAGTTTGTAGTCATGAGGACTTCTATGCACTACAACTAGTTTAACATAGGTTCGCACAAGGATTCGTTGTCAGGTTTTCAATCATCGCATGAAAACAGTTTATATATAAACTGTACATATATTTTTCACCCCAAGTTTAGAAAGCAGTAAAATAGGGGCTGTGAACTCACCTGAGTCCGAGCGTGCTAGCAAAATAGTTTTATATAAAACGCCCAATCAAGTCTCTTAGCGCCCTAAACGCAAGAGTTCAAATTAATATATGTAGACGACTCAATAGTCAGTCTATGCTAGTTGTTCACTCAACTAGGTTTAAATGTGCCATCGACGGGCTTGAATATCATGTAAAGCCATTATAGGCAAAAGCGACACGTTTTGATCTTTATTAGTTTTAAAACACTAAAATCGTTTTAGGTCAAAGTTTTAACATATTACAAGTCATAATACATAGATTATTGATTTCGGTTCGTTATTCATACGTTGCCTCGATACTATATTGTCTCAAGTCCTCGACTTCGTTATATTGAATTTCAAGTCGTTAGTTGTACGTTACTATAACGTAATAATGATACTTAGAAGATATATATATATATATATGTATAGTTGTCGTTATAAGTTTTATAATTGATTTTTTTATACTTTTGTCGTTATAATATCGTATAAGTTGTTTTAACTCCGTTTTTAACCTAACTTTTGAGTTTATCGGGTTTTCATCGTACAAGTCTCGTTTTTAATATTTTAAGCCATGGATTTATCTATATTAAACTTAAACTTACTGATTTTTATTAAAAGTCCATAATATATGATTTTTATCCCTTTGGTCCTTTTTTTAGTTTTCATATGTCCCTTTTTCATGGTTTCTGTCCAAAATTTAGTCCTCCTTTGGCTACGATTTTGACTAGTCAAAAATGCTTAGATTTTTATGAAATTTTTACCACATATTCCCCTATGTCTTAGCTTTTCAGAAATGTAAGGTTCATAATTTTTGGTCACGTTTAAAGGGTTCAAACCTATTTAATACTACACAAAGGTCCAATAGTACCCTTTCTAGACAGTTGATCAAAGATCTGTTTGTACATGGAGTTATACTTACTTTCACAAAGTGTTATTATACTACTTTGAAAGCTAACAACATATGTGACTTGTAGGAAAAAGAATCACTCCATTTAGATATGTGGTTTAAAAGTTATGTCCTTCCAAAGTTAGGTCAGTTTCTGCCTTTTAAGAACAGTTTGTACATTTTCGTTTAGAAATACGTTTTGAAGTACCAATAGTTGTCTAAAATTCGTGAAACTGGTTGGATTGAAAAACTAACTCTTTGAAATTAATTTTAGACTCAAGAAACACTAGATTTAGTTAAGTTTTGACCAATTTATTCACTTCCAAAGTCAAGCAAAGTTTCTGTCCGAATTTTATAACTTTTGTTTTGGTTCTTTTTAACACATTCTTGTTATAGTTCATACAAATACGAGTTTTTAAGGTTATATCTAGCATTAGTGAACATCTAAACATTTATAACTATTATATAAGCATTTTAATAAAAGAATCAAAGAGTTTCTAGTTAGAGTTTCCTTACAAAGCCTAAAAGGCGATTTTGAGCAAGATGACGGTTTGAACTTGTTGTGGTTGACTTCCTAGCTCCAAATCCGAAAGTTTAAAGTTTTTTTACCCTTGGAATGATATGGGAACAAAATGAGCTAGTTATTGTGAGTAAAATGAGAGTAAGATGAGTGTTTTGGAGTGGTGGTTCATGGTGGTTGATGGTGGTGGAGTGGTGGTTGAGTGGTGGTGTAATGGTGAACTTGTGGTGGTTGTTTGGGGACAAAGAAGGAGAGGGGAGGCTGCTGATTTCCAGCAGAGATCTAGAGGGAGAGAAAAGTGTGTGTTTCTTGCTTGGAAATGTGGAGAATGATGTGCATAAGTCAAGGTTAAGGGATGTAAGGGAAATGGAAGCATGGGCTCTTGTTTCCTTGTTTTAGGGGGATGATTATAGGGGATTTTGGGCAGATTTTTGGTCAAGGGGAGAGGAGGCTTAATCCTTGATTAAGTCTAGATATTTTGGTCCTTAGATGCAAGTCTTGATTACTTAGGTTTTAATTGTGCGATTAAGGTTAATTAGGATTAATTAAGGTAGTTTAAGGTTATTAAAATATTATAATGTTGTTAATTGTTTGAAATAGTTTCAATTCGTTTACCGATACTTCGTTTGTTGTTATTCGCGAAATCTCTACATTTTCGCGTTTATCGAATTCGTATAATCTTTTGATTTGATTATTTGGAATGTTATAAAGTAACTTGCATAATAATAGTAATTAACTACTATTAATTATAATAATGTTCAAGTATTTATCGATACCTTGTTCGATTAAATTCACAATTTATTTCATTGTTGCACGTTTCTAGTTCACGTGGACGTTTATCGATTTTTAAAATCCGCTATGCTCTTAAATTAGCATAATTATCATAATAATAATTACTACTATTTATTATTAAATAGATTTACGTTATTTTAAGAAAATAGATCACCAACGTTCGTGTATTTCGGTCTCTACCGATTGTTTCGTATAATTCTTAAACATCACTAATGCATCTCGAATTAAATTATTGTGCATCTCATATGCAAATGTGGGCTTTTTGCTAGACTTTATTTGATAAAAACGAATTCACTTTAATTTAATAGGGAATTAGCCTAAATGCACGTAATTAAAATGTACGAAATCTACCGAAATTTGAGGGTTGTCACAATATAGGTATTCAAAATGTAGGAAATGAAGAGATTAAGAAGAGTTTCCTTACAAAGCCTTAGGATGAAAAATTAAGAAAATAAGAGAACTTGAACTTGAATCTTCAACCTGAAATCCTTTGTAAACCGGTTTTATAACTTTTTCCCTTAATGATTCCAAGCTTGAAAGTGTGAGAACTTTTAGAGAATTAAATGGTGTTTATGAGCTCAATTAGTGGTATAAAAGTAACGTAGAGATGATGTAGTAGTGGTGGATCTTAGTGGTTGTTCTTAAAGTTTCTTTGAAAATGAAGAAGATTAGAGGATGATGAAGATGATGAAAATCGATGGAAAATGGTGGGAGTATGAGAGAGTGAGTGCAGATTTTTGAAATAAAAGTGTGTGTTTCTTTTGACTAGTTGCTACACTTAAACATTAGTTTAAGGTATCACAAGCATGGGGCAATGTATATGTTTTGCTATATTAAAATAGAATGGGGAGTCTTGTTGAGTGTCAAAGTGACAAGAGGAGAAAAAGATGGTGGGCATGGGAGGTGGTGTGGGAAAACCGGCCAAGGAGAGGGGGATGGGGGGCGTTCTATTTGACTTTTTGACTAACTAGTTGGTTTAGGTAGATATTTAGGTTGTTAAATTAATGTAGGTTACTTAGGTGCTAAATATGTAATTAGGATTAATTAGGGTAATTAAGGGTAGTTTAGTATAGTTGGAATATTATTAGTTGGTTTGGTAATTTTCGAATATTTACCGTAACCTTGTTTAGTTAATTACTTAATATCAACGTTGTTGTGCTTAATTTAAATCGTGTAAGTTTTAAGTTTCAATATTTGTAGCATAATAATATACGATAAATAACTATTATTTAATACTCAGTAGTTTCGAGTTAT
This sequence comes from Logfia minima, assembly GCA_963921325.1. NCBI lineage: Eukaryota > Viridiplantae > Streptophyta > Magnoliopsida > Asterales > Asteraceae > Logfia > Logfia minima. The sequence continues at coordinate 4,020,869 of OY992771.1, read as the reverse complement.
TTATGAAAGTTTTATCACCAATGTTCGTGTTTGTCGGAAATCATCCGGTTGAATGACGTAATTCTCAATAATTACGTAAACATAATGCATCATGCATTAAAATTTAGTGTGCACTAAAACGTGCAACGTAGGCGTGTGCTAGACTTACCTCAGTTTAAATCAAAATAATTTCAGTTAAAAGGGAAATTAGTGTAAGAATGCATGTTAATGAACTACCGAATCGTACCAGTTTTTGAGGGTTGTCACAGATACACACAACAAGCATAAAAATTCTCTCTACAATCATCAAACATCAAGCTTGTCAAAATCTTGTTTGTTCCTCGTTAACTTTTCACATAATTTGAATTTCGTGTAACCCAACATATAGTGTTGAAATATTAAATTTGGAAAGTGATATAAACACGATTCGTGAAACTATCCGTGAATCAGAAACACACCCTCGTTGATTCATAAAACTAACAAAACGTATAATTTGTTGTTTACAGATTAATATTCAAACTCATAGCTATAGCTATATAGAAATAGTATTATTAAGAGATCAGAATATCTTAGCGTAGTTCATCTCTTAAAATATTGTGTTGTTTATTTAGTACTTTATCCGTCTTTAAGTGCCATCTCAATTATAAGTATAGTTTTAGAAATACTCAATAATAATTTTTTATTAATCAAATAATATATTCATTCATTAAAATCTATTTTAATCGATTGTAATATAGAAATAAATATTTATTTGAAAGAACTTAAAATAGTAATATTAATACTCATATCTAAAACGAATTTGCTAATTTAGTATATAATATACACTAAATTAGTGATGAGTCAACCTTTCATTATATTATACTAGTTCCAAATGGAATGATAAGATACTATAACAATTTTTAATTAAATCAAACGTTGCAATGTTTTCCCTTTATTTAATAGATTTACGAGAAAACCTGAATAGGAGAAGTGTTATTCAGCATAATGATAAGTTAATGAGATTCTAAGGCATATTGACGGGAATAAGTTTGATATCTATCTATACCAACTTTTGTGAAAACAACACACCATCTTCTGGACCTTACATTTATAAATTTATATATATTTTTGAAGGCCAAAATAACGATGGTAAAAAATATTGTTTTTTCTTTAAGATTTTGATGTGTGTGGTTAGAAGTCAAATCAGTGTGCAAGACTCATCCCTTTCATTTAAGTTGGCGGTGATTAGACGAGGATCACATGTTACATCTTATGACGTCACTTCTTATATATCTTTCTTATTATAATATAAAACATTAATTAAATTAAATTGTTAGTTTATTGTTAGGTTAGATAACCTTAAAAAAATTGAATAAAGACCGTATGATATTTATATTTGAACCATTTTAGATTTCACACTGATAATGATACGTTTATTGTATATCAAAATTCTTATTGACTCACACCTCTCGGCTTTACTCCGTCTTTTATAAAATAGAGTTAATTAAGTATTTGGAGTGTATTAAAATCGTACTTCTATTTTATGCATTCACCTATTACGACTTTTATAGAAAGCAACAAGTTTTTAGAAAAAACCTTATGAACTATTAAGCTATTAACTAACAATTTTCATATTTTTTAATAAATTTTTAACAACCGATCATCTTTCTCGATTAACTATCATCTTCGACAATTTTTCTGTAATCACCCGATCAAAGTTAACTAAAAAAAAAGCCCCTAAATTTGTTGTAAAATACAAGTGATACTCTTTTATGCTACTTATTTACCCTGATCACGAACTTACCGCATTCGTATCTAAAATTTCATCATAACGTTTATGTAAATGTAATTTGTTTATTCTAAATTTATCATTAAAAATGTAAAAAATAAATCTATTGTTCTCCCTTCCAGAAACATCTAGCGGCTTATCTATAGCGTCAATCCAATTAACGCTACGACACCTAGATTGGTCAGTCAACAAAATGAAATCATCCAACTGGTCACATAGTACATTTCAATGCACTTGCACCACATCTGATCATAACTCCTAAGACGAACCGATATTCCCGGTAACCGGTTTCCCACTTATTAAACCCCCACTTCACTACAAACCCCTTCACCATTTTTCTTCTTTCTTTCTCTCATCGTCATTCGTCTACACTCATTTTCCATTACACTTTTTATCTTCTTCTTTCAACAGCGTCATGGGTACGCTACTTTACTATTTTCCATTAAATCATTTATATTTTTTTTTAGATTATGATTTTAATTATAACTTTTTTGTTTTTGGTGTTGTTCAGGCAAGATCAAAATCGGAATCAACGGTGCCAGATCATACATTTCATTTAAATTTTACAAAATTTAGTTTACATTTTTGTAATTTTGCGATGATTTTGCGTTTGATTATAATTTAATACTCAGGTTTTGGAAGAATTGGACGATTGGTTGCTAGAGTAGCTTTACAAAGAGATGATGTTGAACTGGTTGCTGTTAATGATCCGTTTATTACTGTTGAATACATGGTTTGTATCTATACTGTATCGTTGTTTTTTTTGTATATTTATTTATTTTATAATTTTGGGTTTTGAATTTTGCTCGGTATATGATTATGTTGAAGTTAGTCATTAGACGGTGGATCTGTGAGTTTAAAGTGTTCTTTAAGTTTGAAATCAAGGTTGATGATCTATATGTAATTTTTGTTTTGTGTGTGTAGACATATATGTTTAAGTATGACAGTGTTCATGGTGCCTGGAAGCATCATGAGCTTAAAGTGAAGGATGATAAAACCCTACTTTTTGGTGAGAAATCTGTAGCTGTGTTTGGTTCAAGGTATTCCTCACATGTTTAATTTTGGTATACTTTATTTGATTTAGTGTATATATATTGTGATATTTGTCGAATGATTTTGTTATGAAACTGTTGAAGGAACCCTGAGGAGATCCCATGGGCCCAAACTGGAGCCGAGTATGTTGTGGAATCCACCGGAGTTTTCACCGACAAGGACAAGGCTGCTGCTCATTTGAAGGTAGTATTTTTATCTTTGATGATCTGGTCTGGTGATTTTTTGGGTCTTCAACTTTTGTGCCAAGAATTGCATCATGTTGTGTCCTGCGAGATGTAAGTTTACATAGGTTTATTGGATGGTTGATTACATACATGTAAAATGGAGAAAGTGCAATGATATTGTTGGATGTGCAATTTAGCTGAATATTTAGTTATAGTGTTTGAGCAGCGATGAATAATACAATAGGATCAAAGTCATTAGATTTGGCTAATAAGAGATGCTTTAACTAATGATCATAAGTGGTGTTAGTTATATCTGATTCTACTTCTTCGATTTTCAGCAATTCCTTTAAAAACAGACTTACATTAGTGATTTATCATAGAATAGGTAATTTTCTTCTTGTCATTTATCAAATTCTCATCATGCTTCTTTACCATATGTTTAGGGTGGAGCTAAAAAAGTCATCATATCTGCACCCAGCAAGGATGCTCCCATGTTTGTTGTTGGTGTGAATGAGAAGGAGTACAAGAAGAACCTTCACATTGTTTCAAACGCCAGTTGCACCACCAATTGTCTAGCCCCTCTTGCCAAGGTAATTGTTCGTTGATCAAGAATCAAAGCATTATATGTGTGCATCTATTTACTGTAAATTCAAACTCATTTATTTGAAACCATGTGTCTGATGCAGGTCATAAACGACAGGTTCGGTATTGTTGAGGGTCTTATGACCACCGTGCACTCCATCACTGGTGAGTTCACAAATTCTTGCTCAGCGCTGTTGGTTTCTTTTGTTGGAGATGATAACTTTAACCCAGTTACCCATAAATTGGCTGAATTGTGTTACTCAAAATTCTAATGGGTCTAAAATCAGTTAAGTGAAAAAATCGTTAAAAAAATGGAACGGCTCAAAAGACTTTGAAGTGCCAAATGAGTTAGTCATGTGAAACACATTAAAAAACCTCCTAAAACAACTTCACAGCAAGTTGGACTATGCTTGTGCTAATATTTTCTCTATACTAATGTTTTGCACGGCTAATTATCTTATATGAATTAATATTGGATAAGTGTTTGCTGGTTGCCCCTTGACTAGTATGAAACTTAACTGTTTTGATTCATCCAACCTGTGCAATCTGCCTGTTTTACCAGCTAGACATTTGTGTATTGTAGTTTTATTGAGGGATTGTTGTTTCGGTTTTGTTCAGCTACACAGAAGACTGTTGACGGACCATCAGCCAAGGACTGGAGAGGTGGACGAGCTGCTTCATTCAACATCATTCCCAGCAGTACCGGGGCTGCTAAGGTGACTGGGGAATCAAGTTTCAAAGTATGCTACTAGGTGGCAAAATGTAACAAAATATAACATTCTCGTGTAATGTGAATAGGCTGTAGGAAAAGTACTTCCTCAATTGAACGGAAAGTTGACTGGAATGTCGTTCCGAGTCCCGACTGTTGATGTCTCTGTTGTTGATCTCACGGTGAGGTTGGAAAAGTCTGCCACCTATGATGAAATCAAAGCTGCTATCAAGTAAGCATCTTGTTTTATGTCATTTTGTTTCCTTGCCATTTACTGCAATGGCTATAATGCTCTTGATTTTGTGATATTAGGGAGGAATCTGAAGGAAAGCTGAAGGGGATCTTGGGCTACACAGATGAGGATCTTGTTTCCACAGACTTTGTGGGAGACAGCAGGTATTACAAATGTTCAGCTCTTTATAGCCATGTGTAATTGTGCCTGTCTTTCGAAAGTCATGAATAGCATAGAGTAGCAGTGGACCACTTGTGCACATATAATAGAGGATGAAATTTTTTTGGTGGAGAACTTATGACTTGTTTGCTGTCTTGATGTTACAGGTCTAGCATATTTGATGCCAAGGCTGGAATCGCTTTGAATAACAATTTTGTGAAGCTTGTTTCGTGGTATGACAATGAGTGGGGTTACAGGTATTCTTCTTTTTATCCTCTTATATCCTCATATATGGGTGTTTTTCAGGAAGTTTCTAATTTTGTTGATGTTCTTTTATCCAGTTCACGTGTAGTTGATCTGATCGTTCACATGGCATCTGTGGAGTAAATTTTGGGAGTCAACAGGGATGTTTGCTTATCCAGCTTGGTTGTGTTCCATCAGAAAGTGTAGTTTTTGAGTCGGAAGTGTAATAAAGTGCTGGGTATGGTAAATAAGGTTTTGTTTTGATTATACCTGTCCCCTTGTGTTAAGGGTTTTCATTGATGGGTAGAAATCAAAATGCAGGTGAAGTTTGTCCTTGAGGTGTTATATTTTGTGAAGTGAACCTCCTTTGCTTTATGAAGTTTATAGTGCTTTTTGAGACATTAAAAAGTATGTTGTGAAGGTTTCATTTTCTTTTGGTTTGTGTTTAGTTCCTATCAGCTTTAGACCTTGTTAGCTTCACCAGGTCGCGGGTTAATAATGGCTCGTAGTAGCTCATAATTGGGTCAAGGTGTTATTATTTGATGGTCTCCAATGGATTTGGCGGTTAGAGTTAATAGTCTAAAGATCAGGTACCATCTTATATTGACTTCGATTCTAACATTGCGACGGGGCAAAACATATTTTTTTTAATATTTTTAACAAATCGAATTCGTTTTTAGATTAATTTAATTTCTCTAATATGACATTTATAAATAAAATTAATATGTGTTTAAGTTTCTTCGTTAGATATTGTCACAAATCTATTACAATTGACTCGATAGTCCAACTTCCTATGGAGTGATTTATCCTTGGATGAATTATTCTATTTTGCATCAAACGTTTTGGTTGAATTATGATTGTAACTAAATTTAATCTCAATTTAATTAGGATAGTAACAATAAAATTAGATATTGATAAGTTTAAGAAACTAACCGAGCAAGAATTCATCATAATTTAAAAGCTAAAGTTGTGTGTTAATTCTTAAATATTACTCGTAAAAGATGAAGCAGATCCTTTTGATTGCAGCTCAACTAGTAAGATAACCACATTGTCAAGACAAAAAAGGGTAAAGAATAGACGTAAATATGGAGTCGATCTCTGTTGGAAGTATATAAAATAGAAATAGTATTACTCATATACACGGATGACACCTTTAAAAAATATTTCCACTAATTATCATTACATGAAATCATCATTTTGTTAACGTTTATTATAACTACTTTAGTGAGCCATTCACTTGTTTTTTTAGGTTAAAATAATAGACATTTTGTTTTTCATTGATCGAGTCTTTCTAAAATACTTTATAGTCACATTTTTTCTGTTCAAAGTTTTTAAAAATTCAGTCATTTTGTATGGGAAGATAATAATTATATTATAACTCTATTGATAATACTTACATTCTTATGATTGTAATAAATGTATATTCTATTTAGTACCCTTTTCCTTAACTTTCAAATTCGTAAACTTATAATGTGAAAACGAAAATTTTATATTAAATATTAACATTCTCTATTAAATGTTGGTAGACAGTTATAATTTGCACTATTATATTACATACAACAAAAAACCATCATTTGTTTATCCTTGTCTATTTATGTAAAGTAACAATTAAATTCCTCTTAAACTATAGTAAGCATGCCATATCTTTCTCAATCGCCCCTTAGTCCTCCTACTTTCTTCACCAACTCTTACTAATAAATGGTGAACGTATAAAGTCAACTACTAACAACAAATGTAAATGTAAAAGGGAGTTGATATAATTGTTTAAAGTTTTATTTGAATTAATCAAAGAATAACTTTACATGTTCATTGAATAATCAAGACAAGTAAACTAGTCTAAGTAAACAATACTTGACGACAAATTTAACTTCGATAAGCCAATAAACTTAGGGTCTCTGATGGCTATCAGTGATTCAACACTTCCTAAAAATGTCGGCACAAAGCTCGCTGACAAACATGAGTGACTGCTCAAATCAAAGATCGAAGTTAATGCAATTACGGGCATTCAGTATAGTTGTTGAGGTGAGTAATTATAGTGCCATAAATACTTTTCGGACGCTTCAAACCCTAACATGTATCTCAACCGTATTGGAGAAGTTTAAATGTAACTTTCAATGTTTGGATGTGATATAACATCCTAAGAATAGTATTTACTGTTGACTTTATTCTTAGGATTTAAAAAAATCAATGTACTTATTATGTAAAGTAATATAAGTGGCCATACATATTTTTACACAAGATATATTCAACCGTTATATTCCTTTACCTGTTAACCTTCTTAAGTACAATAAGTATTTGTGAAACCCAATCTACTTGTTGGATAATAACTTGATCCGTTGGTCATGTAGATGAGAACACCAAACTCCACTTCAACATTGACCTCTCTCTCTCTTTGTCTTCAGTTTTTGACTTGAAAAAATGCTTAAGATATTCTTTCATAGCTTCAGACTCTTGTAACTTGATCTTGGAGTCAAGTGTCATATCAATGTGTGATATGGACACCAAATATATTCTAAGTTACAGATAAGGTCGCTACTAACATATGTTATTTAACCCCGTGCCGTAAAAATCCTTTTTAGAATAATTATATTTTTCTCTAATTCAGTAGTGGATATTTGATCTATTATCAAACTTATGGTTAATTAATGACTTCATGTTTTGGTAATTGAGTGATATTGTTAAACCTTTAGATATTAATTACTTTTAGGTATTAATTGTAGTTGTTTTATTTGATATTATCATTGTAGATTTTGTAGTTAATTCATTCACATTTGTATATTAGGTAAAAAGAAGGAGGTTAATGAAGACAATCGAGGGCTAAAATGAAAACTATAGAAGAAATCTTCATAAACTCGCTGAGTGCCAAGGAGGAGCCCGTCTAACTGAATGGATAAATACGAAGTCAAAGTCCAAGATTTATCATAAAATATCATTCAAATTCGTTTTCAACCATCTTCAAGATAGAGATAACAACTATAAATGTTATCTTTCATTGTACATTTCGTATTAAAACTAAAAAGTTACCATATTTGTTAAAAGTAAGAGCAACTGAGACTCTGAGGTCTGAACGTCGCGCGACTTTTTCGCACTCGCCTAGCTTCAGTCGGCCAACTCTTCATCTATAAATAGAGGCTAGATTTTCATGTAAAATCTATCTTAGACTCAATAATTAGATTAAATCAGTTTCGATATTATTTAAGTCTATTTTTACAAACATTCACAAGCTTTGTAAGGAGAATAAAGAGCATTCAATTCCTTGATTGAAAAAGTAATAGTATGATGCAAGTTTCTTATACTTTTATTATGTTTCTTTAATTGGTTATTATTTGTGCAATCATTTTCTGTATGAATTGGTTATAATATTTTAGATAGATGTTACTTCATAAATGGAATATTTGAATATATTTTGTCAAAAGGTTTTATTATGATATCTATCAATATTGTTTTTGAATTGTTATTAAGATGTGATGAAACATGTTTTATAATTTTTTTTTTGACTGGAAAATGGTCTCGTGAATCCCCTAACGGTAGGAGATGGATCCGTGATTTAAAAGGTTAATTGTTTTAAAGATAAATTGAATAAACTCTGGTTTTTAAGATCTACACGTCGAGTGTTGTCATGTACTCGCCGAGTGGATGTTCAAATTTATATTAATTTGATCGTGCATTTGTTGTTAATTAATTACGCTACTAGATCTTAATTTACATAAGTTTCTTTAAAATGTATTTTAGCCACATGTACGTTAAAATATAATGTAATGATTATTGTTTTGTACCCTTCATAACCTTGGATCAAATTAATTGATTAGTATTTCATAATTAAATCTGATTTTTAATAAATGGGTTCATGAAAGTTATGAAGTCTATATAGGTACTTTATTTAAATTATTATTTTTTTGTCGGTTGTGCTCAAACTATGTTAATTGCTATATGTTAAATTACTTATTTCTATGTACCTTTAACTAGATCTTTGTTAAAGTGTTTTTCACTATGTTCAAATTAATTCTAGGACGATCTTTGTTAACTTACTACTTTATGCTATAATAAATAATAGATCTTCTTGCTTCATACGTCTTATGGTCATATTATGTAGCATATGATTTTTTTTCAATGAACTCATTTTATGTTCTTTAAACTTCTTTTTGCACGTAACTTGACTTAAACGAACACAAAATACACAACAGTATCGCTAAACAAATAAAAGAAACTCAAACTGAAACATGCTGAAATTATAATTGATCCTCAAAAATCAGAAGTGACAACCCCCTAAAAATATCATTCAAATTCATTTTCAACCATCTTCAAAATAGAGATGAAAATTATAATTTTCTAGACACGATTCCCTCATAATGACCTATTTTTCTGTGAAATATGACTTTTTTGACTTTTACATTAATTCCTTTTGCCACAAGTTATCGTCCGGTACCAAAACAAACTAATTAAATGATCAAACAACCCATTACAACTTGTCAGTACACGAAGACACATTCCTTAAACATCTAATCACCATTTCATCATTTCAAACCCTCATTTATATACGATGCAAAACCTTAACCACTCATTTATAATCAAATGACCACAAACTTTCTTATATATGCAAGCTAACATTTTGCCGGCTATATACTTTATTCTGGAAGATGATTTGTACACTACAAAAAATAATGTGTATATCAAAAATTATACATAAAAGGTTTGTACCATATGCAATGATTGTGTGATTTAGTAGTTTGCATATCATTTTTTGTAGTGTACGGATCACTATCTTTTGATCATGCGTAAGACTTGTTTGGACAGAAGACATCGAAGCTCTAGCATACTGATTGTTATCGTAAGTTACTTCCTCGCAAATTGCAACATTCAGGCATATACTTGTTATGTTTGTTTTCTTTTATTCTTCTTCTTTTTCTTCCGAAAACACCTTTGATGGGCCACTATTCCACAGAGAATATACTTGTTATACTTGTTTATTATTGTGATTTATTGGGTGATTTCTTTGAATGCATAAACGACTCCAAAAATCAACTTAATTAAGAATTGATAGCAAGACCAATGGTTGTAATAATAACTAGCTTGTGAAAAGAAACAAATGAAAACCAGAAGAGGTTAATAAGCGTTTTTAGTTTTTGTGGAAAGTCCAATGGTACATCCTAAGTTGTGATTGGACCTTACAGCTCCAATATATATTAACCAAGACAAACTTCACAAGAAGATTGTTTCAACGGGTAACCTTAACCCGAATACCTTTGAATCCGATGCAATCCTTCGCCAAGGATGAAATATTACTCAAGATTAACTTAATATGCAACACACAACTTTATTACATTATAATTATTACACATAATAAAGTTCATATCATTCTAAGTACATCCCACATTCTTAAACCATAATGAATATTATAAGGTTTGTAAGCAATTTGAGTTTGATATATCATGATCAACCATCATACATATTAGAGGATAAACGAGGGGCCAAAAGGACCACCAGCGGTGTTGCTTTGTTGTTAGTCATTCCTGAGGTCTCGGTCATATCAACAGGTTCGTTTGATGGTGTTTTGAGCACAAACTGTTGTATCAAACTAGCTAATGTTAAACCCAAAACTTGAAGAGAAAACATAGCAGCAGGGCACATTCTTCTACCACTACCGAAAGGAATTAATTCAAAATGATTTCCCTTGACATCAACATCCCTGTGATTTGTTAAGAATCTCTCTGGCCGAAATTCGTTGGGATCTGACCAAATGTTTTGATCATGATGTATTTTCCAAATATTTACCAACAAACGGGTGCCTTTTGGGATGTTGTAGCCACCCACGATACAGTCCTCCCTAGATTCATGAGGAACCGAAAGAGGTGCAGCTGGGAATAAACGCATTGTTTCTTTGATGATGGCGTTGAGATAGACTAAATTCTTTATGTCAGACTCCTCCACCAATCTCTCCCTTCCGACATGCTCATCAATTTCATGTTGTGCGATTTCTAATGCTTTTGGGTTGTTAAGTAGTAGTGATAAAGCCCATGTTAGCGTCACTGATGTCGTGTCTATACCCGCTGTTAGGAGTTGCTATAAAATGGAATACAAACCAATAGCTCTTTAATTATTTATTAGGTTATATATAGCAAGGAACAAGCTAAAAATATGCATAAAACATTGAAAGTTAAAATAAAAAAATGTGGTAATAGAGTTTGTATTTACTTGACAAGTAGATTTGATGACTGTATCATGATCAAAACCACCGAATTCACCTTCAGAAGCACCTTGAAGAATATTAATAAGCACATCTATGAACACTTGATTACCTTCAGGTTCTTGTTCACACTTTCTCTCTATTTTGTGCTCATTTAGCCATTCCTCGAAGATGTTGTCTAAGTCTTCCGCTGTCTCTTTCATGGATTTGTTATATCCACCCACATCTAAAATCTTGAAATAAGGGATATAATCTGACACCACAAATTCCCCAAATAAGTTGAAGTATTTTTGTACGACCGTCTGAAATCGAACACCTTCTTCATCGTTGGGAGAAAACCTCTTTCCTGTAATAACCATAACCACAATATTTAATATCAAGTTCCCAAACCATCGACTCATCTCCACCTTCACCATATCTGATTTTTCTCTCTTTTTATTGTCTACCCAAGCTTCATATATGTCTTTGATGGATGATCTAAGTTCCAAAACTCGAAGATGTCCGAGCATCTCAACACGTCTTTGAGAAAGTACTTCAAGCATGATTATCTTGCGCATTTTTCGCCAATAATCTCCATATGGAGCAACGCCTAAAAGCGCGTAGTTATAGGCCATAAGTTTTGATGCCTCAGTTTTAGGTCGACTTGCAAAGGCCTTATCGTTTGTGGTAAAGCAATCCTTGACCATCTCCCCATTGCTCACCACCAAAGCTTTATGAACACCAAGTTTGATGGTAAAAATAGGGCCATATTTATCGGCCATTTCACCCAAAACTTTGTGAGGTAGCTTAGACCCACCTAGAAGAAGATGTAGGTGTCCAATTATAGGCCATGCACTCTTTATTTGAGGGGGATTTTTGCTCTCACCTCTTATTGCTCTCTTTTTGTGGATCAAATTGAGTAGGAAAACTACTAGAGTAACAAAGAATGTAAATGTTGAAATTGAGATATGGAACTCCATTGCTTTTTTAGTAGAAACGAACAATGTGAATGCATGTGTGTGTGTGTATATATATGTGTGTGTGTGTAAACATATATGTGTGCGTCTGTTTGTATGAATACTATATTCGTTGCCAAAATCTTCTTGATTGTTGTGGGGAACTAAAAGTCAGAAATGAACAAACAAGTTAGCTAACGTGCCTACCGAGTCGACGTAACTCGTATTTATATTTTGTGGAAGCAAAATAAAGGTAAATCACTATCGGTAGATGATATTGGAAACGATATTGAACTTGTATGGTACACCTCTCATTTTTTACCCTTAGTATCAAGTTTACATGAAAGAACAAAGAACAATTCTGATGAAAAAACTGAAGCTTTTAATATGACCCAACAACAAATATACCATTTGTCCATATTTTTTTTCTACACATAGAAAATGTGTACAATTATAGTAGATTGTTCAAACTTATAATTGTGTACAAAATTATTATATTAATAAGTATGAAGATATATAAACAATCATCACAATCTTTACATCTATAAGTGTAAGCAAATATGGTATATATAGACAAACATACAGCAGCTTGCATTTGCATATAGTTGTATGAAACATTAATTAATTTGTTTAATTAGAGCAAAATTACTAACTATTTGGTTTGTGATATAAATTAGTTATATATTTGTTTGATTGATAAAACCCATGGATAATCTAGATATTAATTTGCAGTTTGGTATTAGAAAGGGGACAAAACTTCAAACATGATAGGGTCATAGGGCCTTGTTTTTCAGCCATCTCACCTTCAAAATACCGGTGTCTTATTTTAGGCCATGGGCCCCTTTCTTAAGGGGGTTTTATGCGCTCTTCTCTTCTCTCATTTTTCTCTTTCTACGGACCAAACGGAGTAGCAAAGCTATAATAACAACAAATGTAATGTTGAAACTGAAATATAACAATAAATGTAATGCTGAAATTGAAATATGGAATTCATGGCTTATTTGTTAGAAAGGAAATATGTGAATATTGTTGGAGAATTTGGTGTAATAGAGTAAATGAACTTAACTGGATTTACTTTAAAGTCGTGTAAATGATCATTTTTTAAAAGTGATATTTCAACCTATAATTGTCTGGACTTTCGAACTTCATTTTAAGGTAAGAATATAGAAATGAATCTGTTTTGGATACACAAATCAGATTCTATAATTGTTTCTAGGTCTCAAAATGTGTTTGATATTATGCATATTTAGTGCTCAACGTTTTCTGGCAGCTTACAACGGTTGCATATGTCTCAAAAATGTTTCCCAGATTTTAGCAGAAGTTTCGATTTAAGGTTCAAAATAATATTGTTTTCCTATTTTGATTTTATTTTAAAAAAGATAAAAAAAAAAATAAGAATGAGAATGAAACTTAAAATATTTGAAGTTTTGAATTCAATAGGTGCAAAAATTCCGGGGTACATGAGCACTATTATAGCCAAAACTCCTAAAATTCAGTTATATATTTTGGTCCAACCTTCTCGGCATCATCTTTCATGTTAGAGAATTAATGCCCATCTCTCGTCCCCTATACAATTAAACACAGAATAAGCTTCAATCGTTTGTCTCCACAGGTTACCACGTTTCTAATTCTGGTGACCCCATTGCAGTTTTCAATCAAATGGTCAGTTTCTTCCTTACACTCAATAGTATTATTGGTTCAATGGATTTCACTGTTCTTGTAATCTTGTCAAGACAATTTATGATTTACATTCAGAATTTTATTACTCTACTTGAATCATAGAGTAAATTATAGCGCAAAATGCCAAAAAAAGATAGTATAAAATTCAATTTGTTGTCGTAAGAGAGTGTGTGACATTTTTTAGTACATAAAAGGAGTAAGAAATTAAATTTGTACTATTTAAAACCAACATTTAGGGATCCGAAATTGTTATAGAAGAATTATAAGTTCTTGGGACATTTAGGGTTCCGAAATTTTGAATTACAATGAAAACCAACGTTGATTTATAAAGTTTGATTTCCTGTTTGTTTCGGTTCGGGTTGCCATTTGTTTTACTTTTGATATTAGGTGGTTGTGGTGGCAGTTGACAGGCAGTGTGGGCAACGTGTGGTAGCAACAAAATGGTCATGGTGGTATTGGCCAGTATTTGTAACTAGCTGGAGTCTCTTTTAATAATGTAATGTTAGGCAAGCTATGTTGCAAAAAATCCAAGACCACATTATTTGAAAAACTCTTCAAAACACATATTATGATCCAAGAACTATAAAACAATGCCCAAAACCACCCATTTCCAATAGAATGGGTGAAAGATAAACCAGTTCTAGGTATTTATTTGTGTACCTATGTACAGGTCGAGAGATTACTGTAATGGCACATGTGCAGTACCGATACTGTCTTCTTTGTGAGTAAGAAAGCCTCTGAGAAAAGAAGTGAAAAATAGAAACTAACCTCCAACGCACTTGATCGAGTTCATGCTCAAATTATTACCTGCTGCAAGCTTGCAATTCTCATCTACGATAACTTCTTCACTGCAGCTTCCTTTTGCTTAGAGACTTCATCTTTAGTAATCTATTACAACACCAATAACCAAACAAGGTGAATTGCATATACACAAATAATCTATTACTGACCTTCATATTATCTTTTAACATCACTTGATGAATAGTAAATTATTTGTCTTATTCTAAACTTATCTTTTTATCTTAACGAGTATTTTTTAACCCGCGCTTTGCGGCGGGAGTTTTAAAAAAATAAATAAACTCTAATAGAAAATGAAATATATAAAGTTTGCATAATTTATGTATTCATTGAGGTAGATAACTTGAACCATTAAAGTTCGGTTACAACCATAATTTAATTACATTATTGGTTTGTGTATTTTTTCCGAAACCTATCCTAAAACGCTAATCATTAGATAAGAGTCTAGTTTTAAGCAAACTTCTAAACTCGATTAACTAACAATAAAAGATTCTAAAATTTTAACTACTAATTGTAAAAATGATAAATAAAAAGTTCATAATAATACTTTATGGTATATATAATGCGACTTTATAAAATCTCAAGATGATATCATTTGGTGTTCGCTTAACTGTTTAGATGATGCTCATGTTATTTTAAAAGTAATACTTTCTAAACAAACACATATTTTTAATATAATCGATGACATCCTAATTTTATAACTCCTAATAACAAATAAAAGATCATATATAATTACAATATATGGAGTATCATTATAAGTCTTATCTAAATTTAAAATACTTGGTTTGGATTGGTTGTTTTTTTTTCCTTTTTTAAACAACGATAGTACATAAAGGTACATAAAATATAAAAAGATGCATTATAAAATTAATCTTGAAACACAAATATAAATATATACCCCAAATTCAATTCTCCTTATTTTCCCCTATTAACACACTCAACATATCATTACTATTCCTTTATGTATCTCATACAAAGTATAAAAAGAATGTTACCAACATTGCGTAAAAAACAATAGTAGAAGAATACTTAGTTAAACTAATCATATAAATTAAAAGGTGACCATTTTCAAATCAACAAATGATAGTATTTTTATTAATTGCATATAAGAAACACTATAACTACATATTACAAATAACCAATATTATATCATATGCCAATAAGAATATAAGCCAACTAAAAAAAAGTTTAAAAATAAAAATAAAATGTATTATATAATTATGTTTTACTATAATATTGCATATACTATTTTAAAATTAATAAAAATGAACAGACATTATATAAAAATAAAAGAGATGTTCAAAGTTTCGAACCTGTGACCTTGCATCTATTGGTTAGTATGCTTACCATCTAGGTAAGTTGGTATTTCTCTTGCATTCTTGATTTTATGCTTGATATACATGTTTTTAAATGTTGACACTATTTATGACACTATTGCTCCAACAGTTATTTAGCAGTTGCTAAATATAGGAGTTTCTAATAAGATACATATAGTGTTAATGTAAAAACAAATTTCTTTTGATTTGATGGTAAGAATAGGTATGTTTGGTGAAGTAGATGCATGTTGTAACTGTAGGATGTAAGTTGTAGTTGTAGACTATAATTGTAGGATTCTAAAGTTCATCAATTTAATTTATGGAAAGCTACTTTCAAAAGATTTGAGGTTTTGAGTTTTTCATCAATTCTAAAACTACAACTTGTACATGTTAAACAAGATTTTATTTTTAAGGAGCTTTTTGATCAAAATTAAAAGTTTAAAACTCTTAAAAGCTCCACGCTAAGGGTCTGTTTGATGAAGTAGCTTTAATCTGTAAGCTGTAACTTTAGATTTTGAGATTTTCATGGGAGATTTTGAGCATTTCATTGGATCTAAAGCTACAGCTTCTACATGACAAACAAAATTTTTATTTTCATATGAACTTTTTATTCAAAAAGTAAAATTGATAAAAACTTCTAAAAACTTAATGTCAAAAATACCCTAAAAAGTTATATTTTCATTCTATATTTTTATAGACCTCGATTCGAGTCTCACCACAAGCTTTTCATTTTTTCTTACTAATTTAATGCACCACTTACTTTTAGCTAAGTTTTTCCAACAATTATAAAAGTTAGGTCCAATAACTTTACCAGAAGAAATGTAAAATATACGCTGATGCTATATATGGTTTACTTAAACACTTTATTTGACTCTACTTTATATTTTTAAATTTTGACTGTGAATTAAAAGGATTAGCTGAAATTCTAAGCAAATACACCTTTATTAAATGATGAAAAATCTACCATACGCTTTAAATTCTACCCTAAAACATTAAACAACCTATATACCTTTTATGTTAAATTAGTCCAAATAATCATAAACGTTAAAATTCTATTTAAATTAAGAAATTAAATTATAACTTAAATTGTGGTCAAGGTTTTAATTACCTCATTTCAGAAGCGAATACTGGAAATTTTACCCTTCTAAACTTTATTAAATTAAAGACGTTAAATTGGCTCGAATTACGTATATCGTCGACATAAATGGTTATAGCTAAAAGAGAATAATTTAGGAAGAAAAAGACCTAATTTAGAAACAAGACACAATATAAAATTCAAAATAATTAATAATACATATTCCTGTTGTGTAGCACGGATAAATAATTCCTTATTTATTGTCAATCGTTAAACAAAAATACCGTTAACCTAACTAATAATTTGTTACAAAATGGTAACTAATATTACTTCCACATGAATAGAACAAACTATTGTATATGTATAAGTTGTAAATTTGCTTTACAATTACAAAAATCGTTATGAACCTTTTTAAAGTTGTTTCCGTGTTCACAGCGTCTCAACAAGGGAAAACATAGTATCAATTAATTTATTGTATGTGGATTCAGTTCACTTCACGTGTTATTATCTTATCTACTTGTTTAATGGCGCTCCTCTAATGACACATTACTTAACTCAGCACAAAAATAACTTATTTATTCGTATTAATAATAAATTAAGTTTGTTATCTACTAGGTACAAAATGAAAGTCCGTTGACAATCGTATTACTAACTCAAATTTATATAATTATTATATTAACAATAAATAGAAGAAATATATAATCCTAATGCATTAATAAAAACGAAATGAATAGGATATTTTAGCAATAACTCACATCATTTAAGATCTTTGAATCGATGACGTAACAAATATAAAAGCAAAAACACAATCTCAATGCTCTTTAGTCACGGTTCATCGTTCTAGAAATCTTTTGATCACCGTGGTTGTTACAAACTTGGAAAGGAAGTATATATTTATTTATTTTTTAAGTTTTGGGACTTTTTATAAAAATTGCCACTACACCCAAAAAGTGTGGGATTCTCATTTTTTTCAATGGTCTTTATGGTCTTGGACTGGTTTCTTGGGCCGGGTAACTACGCCCACACTAGATCCAACTTTTGTTACGACGATTAACGAGCTCATTTTTACAGATCGACGTGTAACATACTTTATTACTTTGGACCTCAATTTGCCGGTTTATCTAAAATCGAAACATGTTAAGATGTTATAACTATTTTTTTAACCATTATTCATGTGTGCACAATAACAATGTCAACAACAACAGAAGACTTGGAATAGGCACCGGTAGTTTATAGGGCTCCGCCTCCCAATATTGATTTAATTATGGGTTTTTCTATTTTGACACCTATTTTTCTTGGACACTCACAATGTGAGTGCATGTATGAACTCCCTATATAAATATATGTATGTAGATGATGTCTAAATAGTAGCTCCCTTTGATTATATTAATGTCTGTTATTTAAGATTTTTATATTATGCATAATTTTTTAAAAGAGCAAGATGTGTGCAGTTAATAGCGTTAGGCGAAGAAACTTTGTGCTTTTGTTATAAGAATTTTATAATATAAAATAACATGAATTCTTGTTTAAAGATGTACATTAATCAAACCGAAACCGATTAAGAATCAAATATAAATTAAAATTTGATCACATAATTGATCAAATTTGAATGAAATTTCATATTACCTTCTGTTCATATGCGGATGTTGAGCAATCAGGTAGTTGTGCATTAAAGCATTTCTAATATTAATACTAAATGTACTCTTTCAACATATAAAAAATACACTCAAATATTAGTAATAAGTATTTCATTATTTTAGTACATCGACAAGTAGTATTTTATGGTGAAATAAATTTGGTGCTATTCAAATTAAACAATAATAATAATAATAATGATCTATATAATAATCAAAATATATTAATATAATATATTGGTTATAAATTTGTGATTTAATAATCTTAAAATTACCAAATGTAACGTTGACTATTATATTTATTAAAAAATATATATAATCTATATAAAATTTACATTTTTGAAATTAACATATATAAAAGAAAAATACACAATCATTCTTTAAGTTTAGCCTAATTTTCATTGATAGTCATTTATAAACTTTAATTACACGATTCATCATTTCTTTTGAAACTTGTTACACCAAAAATCCTTCAAACTAATAATCTTTAACTATTTTCGTTAAATCAAGACATGTGCATAGCACATGAGTGTAGTCTCATCACTTTATTATTTTATGTACATATTTCCGTAAAGTAAAATAAAAAGTATCTCATACTTCAATCAATTTAACTCAGGCTTCTTTCTAATTTTAACACAATCATTATCACTTCCGACATCAGCGATTTTTTTCTAACCACCTAACCAATCACTTCCGACAACTATCTATTCTTCTGCAACCTCAAACCACCCGCCACCAACCTAACCCGACATTTCTTCTACAACCTCCCAATTGTATATGTCTCATATTTGTCGTTGCTACCATACCACCTAAGGATCATCTTTATCTCAATCACCCACTCGGAGCTCCGACAGTATTGTCCACGTCTCTGTCAATCATATATACTCCTACCAAATCTCTAACTTCACTGTCACGAAAATGGAATTTTGAAAGGGAAGAGTTTGAAAGAAATACAAGAGAAGATATATTTTGGTGCTAATTGTATGTACATGTATAAGGTATTTGAGATTGAAATTTATTTTTTTGTTTAATTTGGACCGTATAACGAGTCGTTTAAAGAATTGAGCACACGTCCTCTAGTTCTTGTTCCGTTCTCAACAGAACGAAGTTACAAAAACGACACCCAAAGACTGTGTCATGCCTATCGCATAACGGGAGGATGAACTCCACCTCAGCATGAGAACGGAGAACGTGACCCTCGATAGGGAGTCCTCTGACATCAAGACAAACCAACTCATTCGTCCATCAATGGCCATCCATATTTTCATTAATTAATTATTTTTTATCCAATTACACGTAACATCAAGACAAACAAACAAATTCGTCTCAACCCACCATTACCACACCCTTTTTTCCCTCATAATATATTTAATTATTTATTTTAATTAATTAATCAAAATCAAATTATGAGTAAATGTTTTTATTTCCATGGCTGCTGCTCTTTATTTATTCTCCAATACTGTCGATCCAACGCCTTTCTTCCCTACTTTTTACTTTTGTTATCATATAACATCATCACCTCCAATTTCACGGGAAATAGGATAATAACCCTCTTTATTCTTTTTTGTTCACATCAAATCTGGCTATAAAGAGGTTAGATCTTTTCTTTTTCATGTCGCCGAACAGGATCTGATGACAACCACCACCACCTCCACGCGACCAGAGGTGGTGGTGGGTTTCGAATTGAGGTGGTGTTTCGTTGCCGCCCAGATCTTAAATGAGTTTTAGAAGAGAAGTTTGTGTTTGATTTTGGTGATATTAAGAAAAATAAATTATTTGGTGTTTGTGTTTGTTTTGAGCGAAGGAGATGATTTTGATTTGTCATTGTAATGAAATGAAAACAACGATGATGTCATGTGCGCATAAATATTACATGTAAGCAAAAACAAAAATTAAAAAATTGTTAAATAATAGTTGTTTACCGATTTAGCAGGTAACTGGTCGCCATATTCAAATATAGACATATTTTCTTTAGGTTTGTTGCATACTTAGACAATAAAAATGGTAAATTACATACATAGGATATTAGGTGACAGTACATTACGTATCTATTACATTTACCTTTTCTATAAGCTTTAAAGCCTTATAAACATAGAACTTATAGTATTAAAATTCTTATTCTGCTTTTAAAAAGTATCATATAATATCATACGATAATATTTTATTTACAAAACCAAGTTTTATCGCATTTAAAAAGTATCATATAATATCATAGGATAATATTTTATTTACAAAACCGAGTTTTATCGCATTTTCTTTAAATCGGGAAAGTAATTACTACCGTTATTTTGTTTTTAGAACCGGGTTATATTTAAAGTACTATTATATTGTCGAATTTGTAGTAGGGTTTAGCTAGTTTACGTCTTAATAATATAAACAAAGTGAGTTTAATGAATATTAATTGAAGTCAATATAAGTTAGCCGAACCAACGGTTTGTAGTAGTGCAAAACCAATATGTTGATTGACATGACACTTTGACTTATTGATCGGTTAAGGAGATATTTTCGTTGATAATTTAACAATTCAAATGAACAATTCTTTCTTTCCATATATTGCTTGAAAATATCTAATAGTAATCAAACATGTATCTCAACTGACCTAACTTTTCTAACTACTTTTTTACTCAAAAAACAATTACATTGCTATTTTAAAAATATATTCTTAATATTGTAATAATATTTAATACATTATTTACATTAATTAGCTAATAATTCCAAAAAATATAACTCATCCCAACTTAATTAATGCATTCTTATCTTTGAAATGATATGCCATCACCCTTATATCTTTAAGATTTTATCATCTTATTACCTTAAATTAAATGTACTTGTCCTCATAAAACAACATGTCATAAATAATTAAATAGTACTCCATTATATAGTAATAGTAATAAGAATAAACTTAAATGCACTAAATAATATTACCTTAAAATTGAAAATATAATACTACTATTTGCATTTTATTTTTGTATAAATATAATAACAAACCTCCTGCATTCACTTCATCATCCGTTTTACTCTCTCTTTGAGCAATACTCGGTAAACCATTAAACCCTAAGATTTCAAGAATTACAGATCCCTGATCTCGTATTAATTTCTCCAACTCCGTTTTCCTTTTGATCTCAATCCATTTTACAAACAATCGACATGGACTCTGAAGCTGCAATGGCGGCAGCAGCAAAAAAGGAAGCAGATGAGAAATCATTGAACGATTGGTTGCCGGTGACATCATCGAGAAAGGGAAAATGGTGGTACTCCGCTTTCCATAATGTCACGGCCATGGTTGGAGCTGGTATTCTCGGCCTTCCGTACGCCATGTCTGAACTCGGATGGTACGTTTTTCATTCTTGCACAACAAATAAAATAACTCGCGCACACGACCTTACTTCTTATGTTTGGTTTATTGATGAAACAATTGTCAGAAAGCAAAAGGATTTTGTTAACGAGCTGTTGTTGTAATTTAATCACTTATTATCAATCATTTTTAGTAGTTGGTTATGTTGAAAGTCTAACTATTAGTACACATGTGAAAGTACGAAACTCTTAACGAAACTCTAAAATGTAGGGGAGTGCAATGGTCGATTTGGTTCGGTTTAAAACTAACTACACTGGATGTTCTGCTTTTGTTTCGGTCTCGGTTGTTTTCGGTTCAAAACTTGGTTCGAAAAATCAACGAGACAGAAATAATGTCTATGTTTTGCAAATGTCAGATAAAGAGAAAATAAAGAAGATACCCAAAAAGATTATATAAGCGATCTTGTATGTGTTACAACTTACGACCATAACTCTCCAGATCCATGTATCACGTGTCTAGCATCTTTTAGATACGCTCCTTCAATACATAGTTGCCACCTATTTTACTCACATAAACATTGCACAAACACACCTGTACCCAACTTTGGGTTGGATCGGGTCGATTTTCTAACCAAATTCATAAACCGAAGTCCAGAACCGTAGTTGTCGGTTTTTGAAAATGGAAAACCGAACCATCGGTTTTCTCCGATTCTGGTTCGATTTTTGGTTTTTTTTATCACGTACTCCTAGTGAAATGAATGGTTTTGACAAGATCTTTTATTTTGTTTCAACTGGATGCAAGATAAAACTAACCAAAACGACATATGGCGTATAAAAAAATCATTTTACGCTTCTAATCATATAAGTTGGATATTTTCATTAATTATCAATCATTGATTGATATATTTTCTTCTTACACAGCTACATAATTTAATTAATTCTATTGTTTATAAATAAAGTATTAAGATTAAATCACAATGAATCTGATTCGTACAGGTAATTATTATTGTTAATGAATAAATTAATACGGAGTAGTTACATTTTTAAAGGAACTGATCTAAAAAGAAAGTTATTTTTTTGTATAACCAAGAAATAGATAAATCAGATTGCGGATTTGATCTTCAATTGATCTTATTAAATTTTTGAAGAAAGCAGTTAATTACGTTCATTTATAGACAAAATGCAAATATCTTAGTAATCTGATTTTGGTTTTCTTGAAGTTGTTAAACGTTGATTTTGGTCGCGTTTTAATGATATTACTTCATTTTAGTAAACGATTTTTTATGACATTAATAGCACAAGAAGTAGGTATATTTTTTTCATTGTTTCTGATTGAGAACATTGACTTTTGCCGTTTCGTCACTTCTCGTTAGCGTTTCAGTTGACATTTCTGGTTGGCTTCCTGCCTACAAACGTTGAAAATAAACTTGTTTTTTTTTTTTATTGACTTAAAACACTGAGAAAATTCAATATCATTCACTCTTTCGATTTTTAGTTTTAATGTTTTTCTTATAATATTAAAAACTAGTATCACCGTTGCTAGTACTCTAACATTAACAACTGAATTAGGTAAATGAAAAACCGAAAGGTATGAAATATACGTATGAATTCTTTATTTTCATTATGTTCCTTTAGAGTGTGACATGTTACATATTGCCTTTGTTTGAAAATAATTATTATTGTTTTCTTCTTTTCTTGTTTCCATTTTTTTTCTCATCAATAGCTAATGAGCAGGTGCATTTTCGAAGGTTGGCGAGGTGGTTGACCGTCTTTGTGGCGAGGTGGTTGACCGTCTTTGACCTCCGACTTGTAAGGGTTTCTAAAAGAAATATGCCTAGATTACATAATTAGATCGTTAATCAAGAAATAAAAGCAGCAAGTTTTATTGTGTCAGAGTTGATGCATTTACATACTACCAACCATATAGTTACAATTTAGCCTTTTATTATAGGAGCCTCATTTTCGTGATTAATTTTCCTTTGCACAGAGCTTCCCGAAACTAATTAACATCCCTACTATGAGTCTTGACTCATTTTTTTCTTCTAACTAAATTGGAAAAATTAGTTTAAGGGGAGTTTGGATTAGCTTAACTTGTTACATTATTTAAACCATTTTTTGATGTCAAACACTTATTTTATTGTTTAGCTTATTGAAGGTCATAAGTCGGGATGATAGGGCTTACTGAAAACCTTTTTCACTGTTCAATTTTGAGCTTCGTTTTAATTTTCGAAACGCAGTACTAATTTAGAGCAACCAAAATAGCTGATAAAGTTTTGAAGTTTGTTTCTATGGGTAATAATAAGTTTTAGCAACAAACTGTGTATCCAGTTTATAACAACCAAAAGGTTGTTTGGCTGTATCTTAATAAATCAGAAAGTAAGATTTTAAGTTAAAACTTTATATAATTGTACATTTATTCAGAGAAAGGAAAAGAAAATGATACATATCTCCATCTCCATGAGTACTAAATATAACATAATTGAAATGAAATATGTTGGTGTAACATACTGAAAGTTGTATCCGAATCACAAGAGGTTCATGATTTGTTTAGCTCTTAATGACTAGGACAAAGATGGTAGAATGGTAGGCCATAGAAGTATATGACTTTTCTTTTTCCCTTTTCTTTCTTTTTTTGAAAAACAAAATAAAATATCACACTTTTTTTGCCGACTTCTAGCCA
The DNA here is from genome assembly GCA_963921325.1 of Logfia minima. Taxonomy (NCBI): domain Eukaryota; kingdom Viridiplantae; phylum Streptophyta; class Magnoliopsida; order Asterales; family Asteraceae; genus Logfia; species Logfia minima. The sequence goes on along the minus strand of OY992771.1, from coordinate 3,996,384 downwards.
GACCCGTTATAAAAAGTTAAAAACCGCAAGGCCCAATTTAACCCACAAAGTAGAAAGAATGGACTCAAATTAAAAGAAAGCAAGAAAAAACAAAACAAACTAAAAAATCTTTTATTCATAAAGCTATTGTATAGAATATGAGATCATTAATAATTTTATATCTCTTGTATTACTTTGTATAAAGCTAGTTAGTTTATAAAATTTCCTTGTTTTAGGGGTGTTGGAGTTACTCTAATGGTTTTATCATGGATTGTTACTCTCTACACCTTATGGCAAATGGTGGAGATGCATGAGTGTGTTCCCGGCAAGCGGTTCGATCGTTATCACGAGCTAGGCCAAGAAGCCTTTGGTCCAAAGCTCGGTCTTTGGATCATTGTACCCCTACAACTCATAGTCGAAGTTGGATGTTGCATCGTTTACATGATAACTGGCGGCAAGTCCATTCAAAAAGCAGTCGACACGCTATCCCCTAATGGTACTGGCCCACCCATCAGACTCACTTATTACATCATGATGTACGCCTCGGTCCAATTCTTCCTCTCCCACCTCCCTAACTTCAACTCCATCACTGGCATTTCACTTCTTGCCGCCATTATGTCAGTCTGGTACGTACTACTTTAAATATTTGCCTAGTTATTTTATACATATGGTCTCAAGTCAGACTTGAACTCAAAACCTCTCGGTTAAGTTTGAACCCAAAATTCCAATTTGTTGTTTATATTTTTAAATGAAAGATGATCTTATACATGCTTATTTATTTTGTATTTAGTTATTCTACAATGACATGGGCGGCTTGTTTACACAAAGGGGTTCAACCCAATGTTGATTACACCTCAAAGTCTTCAACCACCGCAGGCCAAACATTCGGATTCTTGACTGGATTAGGTGATGTAGCCTTTGCATTTGCGGGCCATAACGTTGTTTTGGAGATCCAAGCAACTATCCCTTCGACACCCGAAATCCCTTCTAAGAAACCCATGTGGAAAGGGGTTGTTTTCGCGTACATTGTGGTGGCATTCTGTTATTTTCCTGTTGCGTGGATTGGGTATTGGGCGTTTGGTAATTCTGTTGAAGACAATATTCTATTGTCACTCCAACGCCCTCCACTTCTTGTTGCTCTTGCAAACATCTTTGTTCTTGTTCATGTTATTGGAAGCTATCAGGTATTTCTCGAGTCTTGATCATTGACTCTAACTTTTCGCTACAAAAATGTATATAATATCATATAAATATTTTAGGTCTTTGCGATGCCAGTATTTGATATGATCGAGTACTATTTGGTCATTTATATGAAATTTAAACCATCTAAAGGCCTACGATTCGTGGCAAGAACTATTTTTGTTGGTAAGTTTTTCGATTTGCAACTTGGTTATGAATTTACATTTGGTTAAATTTTGTTTTAGTTGGTGCCAATTATTATTTGATGTTTTGTTGGCAGCCTTCACATTGTTCATTGGTATGACATTCCCATTTTTTGGAGGTGTTTTGGGTTTCTTAGGAGGCATTGCTTTTGCTCCAACTTCATATTATGTAAGTTAAAGATTCAGTCATCGTTGCATATGATTTGATCCGCTTTTATTATTTATGAGTTAAAGACATGAATCAGTGAGCCATAATTTAGGTTGATACAAATTGAAATTGTTATGGATACGGAGATAAGTTTTTATTAGACAGAAATATGCTAATTTTGTGTCTTTATTTGCAGCTTCCTTGTGTTATCTGGCTAATCCTCAAAAAGCCCAAAAGGTTTGGTCTTGATTGGTCAGTAAATTGGGTAAGTTGCAATTATACTCTCTTTTCGTAAATGTTTATGTAGGTATTTAATTATTTGAAGTTTTTAACTTCGTTTGTAGCATTTTGTATTAGCCCAATTAATTTAGCCCGTTAAATTATGAGCGCTATGTTTTTAGGGTTCCTTCTGTAGTATGTACGGGTCAATGTAAGACCAAAACCAAAACCCATAAATAATCACTTTTTAAGGAAAATGCTAACTATAGCCCTTAGGGCTATGGTTAAGCATACCATATTTACAAAACTTTTAAAATTATAACTCTTTATTTCCATAAATATTAAATACTTACATATGTATTTATGGAAAGTGAGTATAAATATAGAATATAATCACTTTAATTTATTGTGAACTAAGTTTGTAATGTTATTTAAGGCAAGCTTAACTATAGCCCTTAGGGCTATAGTTAGCATTCTCCTTTAAAAAATTGATCTTTATTAATTATACATGGAAATATGGAATGATGGAAAACCAAAACCCACAATCAAACAGGGCTAAACTAATTGCGCCAATACAAAAAGTGCCAAGTATTTATTGGAAAGATCGACTATAAATAAAGTTTAAAACAGAATATCATTAATATCTAAAACTTCAGATGTTATTAGTAGTTAGATTATAGAGTAATCTACTTCATTACGGGTTTGATGTAAAATACTAAAAATAAATAATAAGAATGATATTTTATATCACACGTTTCGTATACACTTTAGTCATACATTTATGTAATAATTAAAATAAATAAATAAAACTATTTCAATTTATTATTATTACGTTTTGTAACTTGCAAATTCTGAACTGAAGATCAGTTACTATACTATGAACAAAACTGAGAAGATGAGAAAGCTTAAACCTTAGATTGTTCCGGTTAATCAAGTTGCAATTTTTTCAATGAATGATTTTTATTATTACAACTAAAACTATAAATCAAAATACACAAGCAAGCTTCAACAAATTATTGGGTCATCAAGGTATATTGTAACTCAAACCAACAATTCTACAAATCAAGAACTACTTATAACTATACCACACGCAAAAAAAGCTATGAGCCCAAACTAATAAAAAGCATGATGTAAGAGATAATCGAGCATATCAAAAAATATAAAATGATAGTTTGTTGGTTTGACGTTATTGAAGATACCAACCAAAAAAATATAAAAAAAATCATGAGCTATGTACAGAAACAACCGATTTTTGCCCATTACCTAACCCTTTCGTTTAGCTACAGCCAACAATGATGTAAAATAAAGCTAAGTATCTGAGCTAAGAGTCCCTTAATACAGCAAACTTACAGACTATCAAAATTTTCTTTTCTTTTGATCCATTTTTTCCCAGAAAATAAAGATCAAGTCTAACACTAATCAATACTCGAACTTTGAAGAAATCTTTATAAAGCATCAAATTTTTTAAGAATATATTAAAATGATGAAGTAATTTTTACCTAATAATGGCAATTGACAAAATCTACAAAGGGATATATCTTATATGATTCTGTTTGCTTGATTTGCAATTTCTTTATTTTTCCTTTGTTTTGAACAAGAAGTTCCCACAACTTGACATTAAAAACATACATGAGTGGACAAAGTTCCACGAGCACAACCACCTCTAATCTAAACTCGAACTTGCCAGAAATATAGCTCAAAGTATGTTAATATCAACATATAATTAAAATAAATTTTAGTGCATTGTGATGTGTTTAGACAAAATATCTCACATGAGAAAACCCCACCAAATCATGTTCTTACATATTAATGAACCAGGAAGATAAAGGTGAGAGTACCTATTGTTGACATCTATTACTTAATCTGACCTGTACAAATATTAAACTTTTTCAACATAGTATCCAAGCCGTCCAATCTACCCGTTTCACACAGCAATGAAAGAAACTCTGTAGCCTATTCTATTTGATGAAAAGAATAATGAACTTCCAATTTGAATTCACTATAGTAACAACCCAAAACAGGTTAAAGAAATCAACTTTATTTTATCAAGAAAATCGCGAGTTTAAACGATCAATTTTATTTATATATAATTTCTTATATCACTCCTGTTATAATCGCACAATCTTGGCTTATATCACATTACTTAAATGTCCTATCTGTTATTTGATCCAAATAGACTATAACTTTTAGAAAAAATAGACCCAAACTTTAAAGCTAACTTTTGAAAGATGTTCACATTAACACAGAGCTATGTATCACAACATAAAAGAAGACGTACCTGGCACAGTTTCGTTGATTACGTATTATTTCCTCAACTGAATTTACTTCCTACAATACAAAGATTTTGTTTCTTTTTTAATTAACAACATATCAAGCAACAACTAATAAGATCGGTGGTAGTACTCATTAGTAGTCGTTTAATTAATTTTTATTTTTAAGTCTTGTTGATGGTGAAAACATATTATTTCACCATATTATGACACGTCAGCAGCAAAACCTATCAAAAAGGGAGACACGTGGGTTCCTTGATATCAGCGGTATCCTCCTTTGGTAAATAGTATAGATTACATTCTTCATCCTTGTTGTTTTTGTGTTTTTCACCATACGTCATTTTACAATTTTTATGATTTTGTTTTATATCAAGTTTGTTCTTTTGACATGTAAAATGAGTGAACTAATTGTGTTTTGATTTGTTGATGTGTAGGCCTGCATAATTTTTGGGGTGTCACTGACATTGTTATCTCCGATTGGTTCCCTGCGAAACATCATATTGAAAGCGAAGGACTACGAATTTTATTCATGATCATGAGAAATGGGTTTCTTTCGTAGTATTTATGGTTAGAACTATATATTCTTAGAGTACAATATGGATATTTATGTTTCTAGCTAAGTTTCTAATGCGCGAAGCTAATGAATCTGCTTCCAACCTTTTAATTAGTCATAAACCTTTTATCTGTACGCCTAATTCAACATTTGAATGATCTTTTATGTTTTAGATAAAATATATGTGTTTTCATTATTCTTGCTTTTTCTTTCTTTTCTGAAAAGACCGGTAGATGTTAAAGTTATATTCAAGTATAACTGGAATACCAAATGCTTAGTATAGAGGACAAGACTTTAACAGTAAATATCATCTGATCGATTCGTTATATTGAAAACAATGTGAAAATCATAACAATTTTTTTCCTTTTTTCTTTTGACATATATAGACAATAGACAAAGTTACGATCACATTGATAGACAATGTGAAAACCGCGACTTCTGCTCAACTTGGCTCGACGTCATTTATTGGATCTGAAAGCCCACACGATCACATAATGGATAAACTCCTAGCATCAAATAGCTCGTCTTATTACCATCATCAAGTTTTGTGTATCATAGGTGTATATCAACTGCCAATTTTTGAATACTTTTGCTTGAGCTTTGAAAATTAGGTAGAGATAAAGCTGGTAAATATCAACTTTGTGAGGATTATACATTATATTAAGGACTATTTATATAGTACATAGCAAATCTTACTTAATCTAATTTTATTGGACCCTAACTCATCAATACAGTTAAGCTTGGGCCAACGAACTTAGTCTATCTCTAATGTTCCCTGCAGTTTGAGCGGAAGAGAGACGAACGATCGAACTGAAGCGTAAATAGATAGAATTATATAAAAAGGAATATGCAAAAGTTAAAGTAGGGCAGCAAAAGGTGATGACAACAACAATTGGCATGAAAATGTTCGATGGAAAGCAAATTTTTTTAAATAGAACTAGGATGAGAAAGATATGATTAGAGTTAAAAAGAAAAAAGAAATTGAAGATTTGAAAAGGGATTTTGATAGATAAATAAAAAGACAAGAGTACGATGAAAGAGAATTGACAATATTTGCGTAGAAAATATAAAGAGTTAATTGTGTGGTTCGTTTTTATGAATACACAAAAAATACTTGAATAATTCTTTATATCTTTTAATTACATTGATAGTCTTTATTTTTAAAACTTATTAGCATGCACTATCATTTAGTCTAATAACTATTAAAAGTTGTCTGTTAAATCAAACATGCGACTTGCATGTGAAGATAACTTGTCTTTTTCTCTTTGTATTTACATGATTATCTAAAATAATTAGAGTAAACATATCTCTCTCTTCTCTATGAAAGACTCACACTTTCTCGCCATTAGATCTCATTTAACACACCTCATCTTGTTCAACAAAAAACCCATTAGACCCAAATTTCTAAACCTAAATTAAACCTTAACATCAAGTAAAAAAAATAGAACACTAGATTAAATAGATCCAAACCCGGTACTATCCAAAGCTTTGTTGTAATGGACATGGTGGTGGTGGTAGTGGCTCTAGTAGTTGCAGCCACTATCCTTAGATTGAGGTCTTGGTATTTATTCCTGAGCATAAGGGTAGGAGTATAAATACAAGACTTAATCGTTCATTTGTAAGCTTACGTGGTTTATTGAGAAAACCATAATTCAACTATATTCATACCCCTATTACATCAATTATAATCAATTCAACATGAATTGATCCTTTCAAGATCGATCTATACATGTTTTTTCGAATTATTTGCAAAAGATAGGTTAATTAAAACCAATCAAGAGCTAAATCACTCCAATGTTACATCAATTATAATCAATTCAACGTCATATTCACGACGGGTCACGACATCCATCATGACTATGAGTGATCTAAGAGCCCTCGAAATGAACATATAACTTGTTGAGTAATGGTGAATCATGTCTTTAACTCGGTCTTAACTTGCCTAGCTTCCAAACCTACATTTGTTGTTGGTGTATTTTTTAAAGTATAGTTGTAAAATTGTTTTTTTCTAGAATGCATATACATTAACTTTATATAAATTTCAAAGACCTTACTAATTGATGTGTTATCTTTTTTACTTTTTGACCGCTTAACTCATTATAACAGATGACTACAACAAAAGTGGGGTTAACATTAATATGACGAGTGATTGTATCATTATTTTACCAATTAAAGATTTGTTATTATTAAGTGTTAGATCACAATATTCCTTTTTAGATTTACACAAATTAATGAGATCAATTTCAATCTAAATATATCTTTTGTCGTAACAAATTTTAATCATCTGAAATATGCGACTCACAAAATATTTCTTCACAAGTAATGTATATAATCAATCAAAAGATGCAAAATCACATACTTATCTTTGATAAAATCATTACAGAATTCAAACACTATTTATATGAGAAGTTTACGCTTCATCGAAGTTTTCAAACTATTTGTAGTTTAAACATGTAATACTTTATTATGACAGCTTAAGATTTTAATAATTCCATCTTAACAATTGTGCACCAAAAATCTTACTCCATACCATATTTAACAACTTTCCTTGATCTAGTAATTGTTTAGATTTAGATTTAGATGTGGATGTTTTAAAATCATGCATTCAATGTTTATCAACAACAATGAGTCCGATTACTGTAAATGATATAATAACATGTATCTATTTATTGACGTTCAATATTCTTAATTTATATTATAATTAACTTTATTGAAAGTGAATTTTAATATTGCTCCGTGTTATGAAATATATATATATATATATATATGGGAAGGATCCATAGGGAAGCTCCAAATCTTGGGGAAGGAGGGAAGCAAATCTTAGCCCTTTATTTTTTCATAAAAAAAAATTTTTTAACATTCATTTGTGAAAAATGTTAAATTTTGATTAACATTCATCACATATGAATGTTACCAACATTCATTAATGATGAAATTAAGGGTTGAGATTTACTTCCCTCATTTCTTAATTTTTTTTCTTCCCTCTTGATCCCCACCCTATATATATATATATATATATATCAATTTATATGAATAAATAAGATTAATGTGTAGACAAAAGTTTTTTATATAAATCAAACTTGGTACTAGATTTTTTTTCATTTCGATATAAAAATATTATTTTTTTAGTATCTATTGTATCGCTCGAGTAAAATCTACTCATTTATTTACAATAAGGATGAAATAAATAAATTATCTTTAGTTATTTTATGCTCTAAAGTATACGTGAATAATTATTTTGTTATGATTAATTTATGGAAATGAAAAATAATTATCTTTAGTTATTTTGAATATTTGATTCCTGACCTAATGTATTTTCTAGGTACTTTATTTAATGAATAAACATAGATGAAAAAGGGAGCAAGGCCATGAGGAACAAGAGCAAGAAAAGAGGGGTAAAAGGAGAAATAGTAGGTTCACAAAATATTTAAAAATATATATTACAAATTTAGTTGACCAAATAAAATTAAGAAAAAACATTGAAAAGAAACGATAGATAATTTTGATTAATTTATTTATAAGTGTGATATCATTTTATGAATATATGATACCTGATACCTCTGGTAAAAGATGTGAGAATATTGGATGTTAGTAATTCATAATTGAGTAGGTGTTTCCCAACACTAACACGTCTCCATTCGTACTCCTGTCCTAAAACACAGACCCAACATTTTATCCATAAAAAGATATTATCCCTTTTATCATAACATTTCTTTATTTAGATAAAAACATGTCCCAATTATTCAACAACAATTACATAAAATCATAACACTATAACTTCATGGAGATCATTACTTAATGTCCATCAACTTTCTAATTAACTTCATAATCACCATCATCACCAACTTTTGACATCTAAACACAAATTTATAGCTAACTAAACTATATAAATTATTACTAAACCATATAAACTTGGTAATGTAAGTCTGCTTATTCCAAGAATATATATAAACTTATACCACGGTTTCTGTTTACTTCTGTGTATAATTGACAAGATATCATGTAACGAGTCATAAACACGATAAATTGACAAGAAAGTAGCTCGATAAATATTAATAATTGTACTCCAAAACTACTAGATCTAATCCATCTAACCATCAAAAAAAGAAAAATAAAAACTATTTACAATTAATAGCGTTGTTCAGATTCATAGGTTTTTAGCTTTTTACCGACCCAAACTTAACGCAGCTTTAACGTCCAACCGCCATGCGCAACCACCGTGATCCATCGTCCAAACATCACACGGCAGCGTTAAACTTTGCCGGTGACCATCACCGGGTGAACAGGTAGTAACCCTTACTTTACAAGTAAAAGCTGTATATGTCACCGGTAACGTCGTCCGTTTATCTTTCCGTTCTATAACCACCGCCACGTCATCACCACCAGCCATCTGTTTATACGCTTTGTTTGTCCACACCACTCTATCTTGACCGTCCGATATAAAACCTGGACACGTGTCCTTCCCCATGTTAATCACTCTTTCTTCATCCGTACAACCTAACCCTTCTAAATCCACCCACGTGTCAGTCACGCATTCCACCGTCACGTAAGACACCACTTCCCGTTTTCGCGGTTGTGGTAACGGAGTTTGTTGTAATGGTTTCGTAACCACTTGATTCACGTGACCTACCACGTGACTGTAACAACCTTTTTGCTGTTGGTTGTTAAAACTCAACCACACAGGTGACGACGTCGTTTTCGATTTTTTTAGGTCACCCTTTGTTGTTTGAACCGGTGTTAACAGATCTGGAAAGCCCGTAACCGGCTCGATCTGTTTCCGGTATGGTTTTTCAGGTAACAAAGAAAGCGTCACCTTTCTTTTAGACTTCTTTTTTATTTTGTTTTTGTTAACCCTAACATACTTTCTCTTACTTCTTACACATTTCACATAACCATCGCTATTCTCCGTCGTAGATCCGCCGGAACCGGAGCCGGAGCCAGCCGCCACCGGTTTCGGCGCAATCGGCCTGAATTTTAACATTATCCTGTCAACTTTTGACATACCGTACATCCCGCCACCACCGCCACCATCTCCGCCGTACTTCGCTATACAACAACCAGCTCTGCCGTTCATATTTTCGGAAATATATTTATGTGAAATATTTATTTTTGTGAGGATAGTATTAAAAGGAATCGAGGAGGTAAACGTATATATAAAGGGGAAGAGGGGAGGTATGTGTGAAGACAAATGTTGGAACAAGGAAGAGGTGTGATTGGTGGAGGGTGAAACGTGGCAAATGAAAGAGGGCCCACGTGACAGTTCGGTCATTCTACAAATAAGGGAAGAGCATTTGTGTGGGGACCACATAAACCAATGAAAAAAGGAGAAGTGTATGACAATGGCGATGGTAGGGAAGGCACGTAGCTAAAGTAAGGGATTGTATCTGGTGGTTTTATTTGGGGTTTCCTGATAAAGTAAGTTGGAGGGTTTAAAACTTTCCAGAAACCAGGACACGTGGTCCAACAACTTACTTGCTTCGATATTTATTTCCATAATCTAGGGTTCTTCCCCATTTTTGTTTGGTTTTGATTTTACAGATCAACGGTTCTGATTTAATCTCTTTATCGTTGTCTCATCCTCGTCAACAAAAAGGATACATGTTCCTACTACAAAAATAATCCAAGCATTTAATTTGTACTACAAACTACAAAGCACCTCCTCCATTTTAAAATGAGTATCTAAGACAACTAATACACAAATTTTAAAAACTACAATTGTCCTATTTTTAACCATCGAGTGTTTCTTTTACTTTATAAACTTCTTTTTTAAAAAGGTGTGACTAGACGTAAGAAACAATTTTTGAAAAGTGAACGTTTATTTGGTACATATCAAGATCAAAATGTGCAAAGTTACCTTGAAACGAAACGAGTAAATCATGATACCAATGTATTAAGTATTATATACCTAATACGGAGTATAATATAATATAATATAATATTATAATATATTACTTTTTATATCTCATTTTAAATATCTCCAATAATAATTATATAAACATAAATTAACAAACATGATAACGTTACTCTTACAATAATTAAACTAATTTTGATTTCAAAACTTGATATATTCAAATCATCTATATTAATAAACAAACATACCATATGAAATTTTATTATTTTTAGTATTTTTATTACACATAAATAGTATTTTTGAAACAAACAAAAATCGTGATATAAACTATTGAAATAGAAAGTATAAATATAAGTTTTTCCATTTTTATACAAAGTGATAGTTTTGCTAAATGCGTATAAACAAGTTTTCTTAAATCGTGTTTACTTCACTTGCATTTAACACATAATATAGATATTTTTTCATTTCTCATCTTGACTTTTCATTTTGCTCATGTGCTCCAATATATAATTTAACTACATGTTTTAGTTCTTGATCGGTCATTTATTATTTTAATACATCTTAGGTTATTTATTTATTCTATAATTATAAGTAATTCTCTTTGCTTTCAACGTATATGCGTAGCATTTGATCAATTTATTCATCACTAAACCTAATTAGTATCACTAAATGAGTCAACCAATTAAAGATGATGATCAATAAAAGAATAATGATTAGATAATTAACCCCATGTTTGAGTCGTCTGTCTGAAACCGTAATTAAGTTACCTAGTTACTTTTTATTGGTCTTATTTGATTTAATAGCATCGTGGCATCTTGTTTATTTGAATTGAATTTGTTTTATGGTGAGTCGATGCTAAAAACAAAGTGACATAATTTCAATTGATATTATGGTATTGTGAATAGGTAATTGATATCATTTTTAAGGAAAGAATCGCTATTAAAACTGAGTCAACGTTATGGTACACATATAAAATTCATTATATATAAAAATTATTTGTTTTACTAGGTGATTTATAATTATATTTTATAAATATGTTATTATTTTTAATTTTATAATGTCCAATATTGTGTATATTTTAAGTGAAGCAAGAGGGGCAAAACAGTAAATTCTGAATTCTAAAATGTAAGTTCGTTAATTTAGAAAATGTTGCAAAATTTCGTAGGAGTTAAAGATAAAAGATTGATTTTCAATCATCAATTTTAGCTCATTATATGCTAAAAGATTTAAGAATTTAAAATAAGATGGCACTAATTAACCAAAAGATGATTAGCATTTTTATATTAATATTTATTATTAAAACATTTTTATAGGTTGGTTTGTCTCCGTGACTGAGTAAAAGATTATTATAAGGTTACGAGATTACCCTCAAAATTGGGGGAATCTACAAGCAAGATAATGATGTGACGGCCCCGTTTTGGTTCAATCGATAGTATGCTTGACTAAAAGTAGCAAGTCTTACATAATACTCTAGTAGCAACTGGCAAGTCTTGTAATATCTTTTAATCTATAGATTCTCTTTCCTACCATATCTCTGTAAGGACTTATTATAAGTTCACACGTTTAATTTTATCACCACTGGTCGCCGTCACGGAACCCAGTTTTCATACCATATTATTTCCTTCGATTACCGTATTGAATAAATTTCATCTATAACTTATTTTATGATTAACGACGAATTATTAATAAAATAAGTGGGATTAAAATATAAGGTGTTTTTGACCAATAAAAAAATGATACATCTCATTTTATTTTTACTCATCTCCCGCCAACTATCATTTGCCGCCCGCCGGATTTCAACGACATTATTTTCTTTTCAACCTTCCTTTTTGTAGTTAGTTTTTTTTACTGCAACTTTTTTTTTTATGTCAAAAAAAAAGTTACTAATTTTTTCAAATTTCTTTTAATAGTTTCACTATATTTTGATTTTTTGATTCTTTTTATACATACGTATATATTTACAACATTTTATATATACTATATGTATACAAAACATAATCTACAAATGCAAAACACTAAGTATACAGTATATATAAAATGCAACAACAAAATCAGTAAACAAACATCAAATGCTAAAAAACTTAAACAAAACGTAGTATAAACATTAAATCATGATCTAGAAAAATAGAAAAACATCAAGTGTGCAGTATATATAAAATGTAGTAATAAAAATCAGTAAATAAACCTCAAAATGCGGGGAAAAAATTAAAACACAATGTAGCAACAAATAACACTTAAATTGCAATAACATACACATAACATGAATACAAAAAGACAAAAATTTACCATAATTTACATTTAGGTAGTAAATCTGAAAAATTATAACCTACTGCTACATATGAAAAAGAAAAACCCGAACAATCATCATCTTTGTGCTTTAGATCTAGAAAAGAAGTCGAAAGATTCGGTTGTGACGATGATAGATTTGAAAATGGGAAAAAAGATGGTTACAAGATGCTTCCTCGGAATGGTGAAAAAGGACAAGTCAAAAAATGAAATCAACACTTTTAGCCCCTCATGTTTTAGCTATTTACGTAATAAACCTCCTCACCTTTAGATATCCTGGACCATTGATTAAGCAAATAAATGGCTTGGATCTCTTGCTCTCTATTTTCTCTTTTTCACACATGCCCTTTTGATCTTATTCCTAATATTAATCGATTAATGCGGTGGTGGTGATAGTATGTTTGTTTGACCTTAATATAGTTTTCGATCTCTAAACTGTTTTATTAGTTTGTTTATGTAATTAATATTCAAAAAAAGAAGAGTGAGCACTATGAAATTACCTTAAAACCATTGAATGCATTACATTATTTGCTCACAATTTAGGGGGGTAATGGCCCCTCCCTACCTCTATAAAGATCCACCCCTGGACACACTCCATAAAACTCATTTGAAATTCTTTCATCAGCAGTCGAACTAGAAGAATTAATTCGATATCAATATTTGGGGGAAGAGAGATGCTCTACGAACTCGCTAGTTTAAGCCAAAGTGTCTTCGAATAATGGCAACTAAAAATTACATGGGCTTTATCTTCCTCCATCTGATTGCAAAATGGGCATAGAGTATAATACATGCACGCCCAGTTTGGCCAGATCAGGAAGAGTAATAAGACGATCAAGAGCCGCCCTCCAAATGCACACGTTTACATTGATCGGCACCCATGAATTCCAAATATGATGAAACCTGAATTCTCATCATCAAATAAACAATTGTGGATAAGAGAAGAAAGATGATTAACGCTAACCAATCTTTAATAGCATGTCCTCTAGGCTGAGACCTCCGCTTCCAATAAGTAACTTGAACATCTGATTCGTTCACACCTCCACATATGTCTTTGAGAAACACTACTAGAATATGACAAAATAGTGACGACAAGAATCGTCGCTAAAGCACCAAATATCGTCCCTATAAGTCTTTAGAAAAATACCACCGCTAAAAGCTCGCATCTAATAAAAACGACATAATTATAAACCTAAACCCTAAACGTTAACCCATAAACGTTAAACCACTAAATGCTAAACAATAAAGAATAAACCAATAAAGAACTTTTAACTATAATTTTCTTTAATAGATATATTAATTGATCATATAAAATGTATTTGGAGATAGTTTTTATTTTTATAAATAAGATGTGAATAAAATATTCATTTTGGCGCAAAGAATAAAAATTAGGAATAAAAACCTTATAGCAACAATTTTATCGTTTGTAAAAGTCGGGCAGGAAAAATAATTCATTTTGAAGCCAAAACAATAATAATAATAATAATAATAATAATAATAATAATAATAATAAACCTCTAGCGGCAGATTAGTCGTAAATTTAATTTATTTTTTCAAAAAGGTTATAAATGATTATAATTAATTTTTAGAGAAGAGTAAAATAACTTTTTATATATGTAAAAGGTGACGTAAATTTAATTTGTAATAGTTAGGAAAATAATAGAATTTAAAATTTCAAAAGAAGGTAACTTAACATTTTAATTTTAACAATATGAGGTATATAAATTTTCTTTTTTATATGCATTCATCAAAATCTGTCAAGAATAGTTTCTATTTATTTTAACAAACCATGACTACCTCATTTAAAGATTAAAACTCAGAAATGCAAATATTCATATTAAGTATTTAGTAACGAGAAATTGTGACATACGCTTACAGTATACAATTGATATGAACGCATAAACTTTTCCAACAATTTCCCCTTTTAAATTGAATTAAATTTTGTCATCTTTCGACATCGACAATTTAACTACTCATGGTCTACCTTCAATGCTAATCGGTTGACAATTAATAAACTCTTTACACTTTTACAAAATATATATAGAAATTTAGGGAATTGATAATGACAATGATATAGGTTGTCGATAAAAAATACAAAATGTAAATCAATGTATTTATTAATATTATTTTTTTAATTTAAAATTACATTTAATACACTTGTAATTTGCATAATATACTAAAACTTTCTTTATTAAGATGCATCAAATGAGATTTTAGATTATAAACGAAAGTTTGATTTTAATAATGTATATGATTTATTTCATTGAGAGCATGCCCTTTAAAAGTTTGTGTAGTTAGTATAAATTTATATTATATCATTTATAAAATTATATTATTTAATATATTAGCTCCTTCAAATATAGAAAAAAAAAATATTAAAAATTTTTTGACCCTCTAAATTAAAGTATTCAAGATCCGTCACTGATTAAAAGATTTTACGGCTTATTAATTGTCAAAATTTATTACTCATTTCGTCTCACTTTAATTGTTCACATCATTGTCTTTAACTTAGCTCTTTATTTTATCTTTATTTATTACGCTCGATCAACTATTTTTAATATTTTTTAGCCAAAAATTTAATATTAGCACAAAACTTGCACTCTTCCGAACTATCTAGAATCTAAAATATTATGTTAGAAAATATTTGAAGTGAGACAAAGACAGTAATTACTTTTTGGAAACTTAAGGGGTGTTGAAATTCCTTGTATAATTGTTTCTCCTTGTTGCTTATCTAGCAATTCCTAACACCTTTTTTCAAGTTAGCAATATTAAAAATGCAGGATACGTACGTGTGATGTAATGAAGTATTTCCTTCTTTCAAAATTATTTTGCTGTGTCCCTCAAATATCCTATATATCCCCATCTTGTAATGTTTAAAAAGTAGTAAGTATTACTCGTAAGTTTTTTTAAGTAAATCGGATAGGTCATAGGTGTGTCAAATACATAGTCTCACATCAAGAATGTATAGTTATATTTCTCCACACAAAAAAAAAAGAAAAAAGAAAAAAGACTGTTTGTTGTTTGATTTGAAAAGTATGGTTAAGTTCATCCCGTTTGTGTCTAAACCAGTAACACTCGTCGACATACTTTTTTACAAAAATGAATAGAATATTATTACATCACACATAAAAAGGTATATTATTCCTATGAAATAGTATATGCGACGAACCCTTATAAATACTAGTAAGTTATTTGCACTATACACTATAAATATGAGAAAGTGTTAACTCACTATTTAGTATATCTTTCAGTGTTTTTTAGTATTTTAAAGAACGCTAGAAAAAATTACTAAGATCAAGAATTAGAGCATTAGAAGATATTAAGTTTTCAGTCTTATTCAGTTTTTTTATATTAAATTCCAATTAACTAAATAAAATTAAAACAAATAACATAATAAATTAATTAAAATAAAATGCATTCGGTAAATAAAAAGTACATAATTAGAAGACAATAATTTAAATACGACATAATTAAAAGCGTAGATAATCAAGAGTGTACCGATCCAAAACCTGTGTTCCGTCTCATCCTCTTACAAACACTAGCCTTTTATGTTTTGAGAATTAAAGCATCCTCTGCTGACAACCCGTCCGTTGGCATCTTCAAAATTCTGAGAGCGGCTTCAAGGTCTCGCATCTTATAGTATTCTTTTTTTGTTGAGTGACGACTTCAAAGTATAATCAGATGACGTTTTTGCTCTTTTCAAACGCCTTGACTTTCCCTATGGTCGTGGATACCGATCCGCAACATATAACGCGACATTCAGGTTTTCGTTATCCTCCATTTCTTCGTCTAAATCTAAGTCTTTCCTTAATCGCCTTTTATCGGCAGTTTTTTCGCGTTCCGACTACAACAGGGTAGGGATTTAACGACTTTCTTTAGTTTTTGTTGTGTTGAATCCGTTGGTTTTTTTAACTTTCGTGAGACGAGGTTGGTGTCGATTCCACGGTCTCGTCTCCGTGTGAATGTACGTCGGGTTCTTTGGTGTTTTGAAAGCTTTGTTGTTGTCTCCACATTTGGAACTCGGGATATTGATCGAGTGGTAAACTAGGATATTGTTGGGTTTGATAGAATTGTGTTATAGTTGGTGTTGATGCTTTTAAAGATTGTGATGCATATGTAAACGAGTTTCGTTCAGATTGTAGGTTGTACAAATTGTTGTTGTAGTATGATTTTTTCAACATTGAATTATAGGGTTTTGGCTCTTTTGAGTTTTTGATTAAGAAAAAGAGTGTTTTGGTGTGTTTTAAAATGTGTTTGAAGTGTGGTATTTATAAAGTATGAAAAATGGATTTCTTTTATAAAAAAAAGGAAATAAACCTACTACATATCCATTATTAATTGCTATATTTTCAAAAGAAATTTACTACAAGAGACGTTGAAAAAGAAAAAAAAATTAGCCAAGACACACCGTTCTTGGTCGAGTGCCCACCAAAAACTCCAAAGAATAACACCGACTTGGAAAGGAGAACTCTGGACGATCGGCATTCTTGACGAAAAACTCCCAAATTTTTTTTGCCACTACGCATATTCTTGTAACATCCCAAAGTTTGAAAAGAATTTTGGAAATTTAAAATAAAGTTTCTGAACCCTACGAAGTTATTTATTGAGGTCGCGAATTAGAATTGTGCGACACTAAGGTTAGAGTCGCAGGTGGAATTTAATATAAGATTGAGGAGCTTAAGTGTAATTTACAATTTATATATATATTAAAACTCTTCTAAATACTTCAAAACATTTCCAGAAGACTCAAATTTCGTTCAATTAGAGAGAGAAACGAGTTTTAGAGAGAGAAACGAGTTTTTAGAGAGAGAAACGCCTAATTCAAGTTGAAAATTGAAGATTTGAAGGATTGGAACCGTGATTAAGGTAAGATTATGTTAGTTGATGTTATTATTAAGGTTTGAACGGGTTAATTTGGTTAAATCGAGCTTTGATTGTGAAAAAATTCGGTTTTGGGGTCGGCTGTGTTCGTCCTGCGAGTTGACTTTGCGAGTTGACTTGCGAGTTGACTTTGCGAGTTGACTTGCGAGTTGACTTTGCGAGTTGACTTGCGAGTTGAGTTTCAGTTGCGAGTTGAGTTCAGTTGCGAGTTGAGTTCAGTTGCGAGTTGAGTTTCAGTTGCGAGTTGAGTTCAGTTGCGAGTTGAGTTCAGTTGCGAGTTGAGTTCAGTTGCGAGTTGAGTTTCAGTTGCGAGTTGAGTTCAGTTGCGAGTTGAGTTCAGTTGCGAGTTGAGTTCAGTTGCGAGTTGAGTTTCAGTTGCGAGTTGAGTTCAGTTGTGAGTTGACCTGCGAGTTGACTTGCGAGTTCAGTTCAGTTGAGTTGCGAGTTGACCTGCGAGTTGACTTGCGAGTTCAGTTCAGTTGAGTTGCGAGTTGACCTGCGAGTTGACTTGCGAGTTCAGTTCAGTTGAGTTGCGAGTTGACCTGCGAGTTGACTTGCGAGTTCAGTTCAGTTGAGTTGCGAGTTGACCTGCGTGTTGACTTGTGAGTTCAGTTCAGTTCAGTTGAGTTGCGAGTTGACCTGCGTGTTGACTTGCGAGTTCAGTTCAGTTGAGTTGCGAGTTGACCTGCGTGTTGACTTGTGAGTTCAGTTCAGTTCAGTTCAGTTGCGAGTTGACCTGCGTGTTGACTTGTGAGTTCAGTTCAGTTCAGTTGAGTTGCGAGTTGACCTGCGTGTTGACTTGTGAGTTCAGTTCAGTTCAGTTGAGTTGCGAATTGACCTGCGAGTTGACTTTTCAGTTCAGTTCAGTTCAGTTCAGTTGAGTTGAGTTGAGTTGAGTTGACTTTTGCGAGTGGACTTTTGCAAGTTAAAATTTGTGATGCACCTTGTTGTAGCGGCTTTAAAATAGCGTCGCTAAGTTGTGAAATAGAGTTTAAATTGTATCTGTTTGTGTACAGACCAGTGTTCAGACGTGAGAGACTAGAGGTTGCAGAATTTCACGTACTTCGAGGTAAGTAATAGGGGAATATAAATTAAATGAAAATATCTAATTGTGGAAGTACTTGAGTGTACTTAACTGTTGAAGTACTTGAGTGTACTTAATTATTGAAGTACTTGAGTGTACTTAATTGTTGAAATACTTGAGGGTACTTAATTGTAAAAGTACTTGAGTGTGGTTGATCATCGAAGTACTTGAGTGTACTAGATTGTTAAAGTACTTGAGTGTACTTGATTATTGAA
Organism: Logfia minima; assembly: GCA_963921325.1. Taxonomy (NCBI): domain Eukaryota; kingdom Viridiplantae; phylum Streptophyta; class Magnoliopsida; order Asterales; family Asteraceae; genus Logfia; species Logfia minima. Next base: position 3,977,519 of record OY992771.1, on the reverse strand, counting down.
GTACTTGAGTGTACTAGATTGTTGAAGTACTTATGTGTACTTGATCATTGAAGTACTTGAGTGTACTAGATTGTTGAAGTACTTGAGTGTACTTGATCATTGAAGTACTTGAGTGTACTAGGTTGTCGAAGTACTTGAGTGTACTAGATTGTTGGAGTACTTGAGTGCACTGCATTCAGATTTCTTGAGCGTACCGTATTAATTCAGTGATTGGCCCTCTTATGCTGAGTGATCATAAATGGCCTAGAAGTATAATCGTGAATCTTTACTGAGCCGAGTAAATATAAACGGTTATAGTGTTTTATAAGATTGTTATCTTTATACTGATGTAATCCTGTTACTTACTAAGCTTGTGTGCTTATCTATGTTGTTGTTGCTGTTTTATTACAGGTGGGTCGAGTAGAGGGATAAAGGGTTCAGGGAAGGAACCTCAGCGCGATTAGTGGTGGGCTTGCTACGGCTAGTAGTAAGCGTTTACTCCCGTTAAATCATGCTCAGATATCGAGGGAGTCTTTTTGAGAACTCACATTTTGTAATAACTATAAAACATTGTGAAGTTCGTGTAACGAATGTATGATACGTATTTATATATGTGTTTAATTATGTTTAATGAGTTCAAAAAAAAAAAAAAATTGTCTTAAACAAACGGGTGTTACAATTCTAAACAAAATGATGGTCTTAATCTTCTCAAAAAGCATTAAAGCCTCATCACCAACTCATATGTGATTTTGATTTTGATTTTCATTTATGTTCGAGAAAATGATATTGTTGGGTCATTGGTCGTTGACCAACTAAATTACTGGTGATGTCATAACTAGAAAGGATGAAATCAAAATTCCTATTACATAAGAAAAAGATCACTACTATCACTTGTCACTGGTGAAGTAGCGAGAGACTCATTCACTCACTACTATCAATAGAAGCACCAGTTGTTGAATTCAATTAAAGGAAGTCACTGGAATATACTAAGAAAAATTACTCTACAAGAGCACGTTAGTTCGCAGTGAATGAAATTACTCCACTTGCGACCTCAACAATAAACAATCGTCAAAGATTCGCTACGTATCTTGATAGCTATTCTGAGTCCTAGCCATCCACGTCAGCTTAAATCAAGTGATAGAACGTATGACAACAAACTCAATTGTGATTAGTGGAAGTCAAGTACGCACAAGAAGTATGGTCAGAAGTAGGAACCACATAATCTTCTTGTAACCATTTTCTGTTAGAGCAAAGTCACTCACATAACGACACATGTCATTCTATAGTCCGAGGTTTTATGAGATATTTACAAAAATATCTTGGCTAGAAATAAAGTGGCATATTATACTTAGAAAATAGTCATTCTTGTATTAATCACTTGTTTGTCAATGATTGAAATTTTTCTAAGTACAAATACGTGTCAGCGAGTAATAAAATAACTTGTTCGTCAATTACTTCAACAAGTGTAACAGTTAGCACAATATTGAATTAATCTTAGCTTTGAGTAGATCATTCCGCATTTAATACTTGATGTAATTTGTTATCAATAAATTCTCCTTTGAACTATTATCATTGCATCACGCCCTCTACAATTATAGTTAGATATTGTGACCTCTAAACACACAACTAAATAAATGTATATTGGAATCAATATATATTTTCACCAGAAAAAGAAAATAAATATTAACACCCTTGATATTAAGATAGATTTACCATCATCGATTTTAGTTTTTACCATCATAACTCTTTTGGACAATATATAAAGTATACAAACATGAAATTAAATTCATATAAACATACGATTCAAGATTTCTTACCAAAAATTTGAATATTCTCTTGAATTATCTGAAGATAAATTTCGTGTAACCCAGACAATTAAAGAGTCAAAATATTGTTTTTGAAAAATGATCTCCATACACGATTTGCAGACACATATCTGGTCATTCAAACCATTTACCCTTTTCACAACCCAAGTTTTTCCTAACACGTTTGGCGTTGATGAATACTGTTGCGTTGTTGGGGGTCCAGTCATCGGAGGTAGTGAGTACGAGACATAAATCAGATTCGGGATTACGGAAGTTGTGGCTTCATGTGGGTTTTCCATGGGAACCAATTTACGTTCATAATTTTGGTTTCATGTTTATGTGTTAAGTATTTGTGTCACTGAAAAAATCTGTATGTGTAAACGTTATGAGTGTGTTTCATTCTTGAGCTCGTGTTTAAAACTGAAGGTTTCATATTTGAAATCATGTTGAGAAATTTATCTATATTTTCCTGTTTTGAGATTTTTGATATAAGGTTTTGGAAAGGAGGATAAATTAGGATTTTTGACAAAAAAACGTGTGTTTGAGAAAGAAGATGAGGGTTATTTGATCATTTTAATGTGTGTTAACGAAGAAAATTAACGAAGTTAGTTGAATTGACGGTCATTGATGGATAGTGAGTGGTTACTTTTTCTTTCCATTATTGTACCTGTGAGAACAATACCATAAATGATGTTCGGCCTTTTTTTAGACTTTTTCCATATATTCTCCCAACTTTTCTTGCCAAAAATAATAACCTCGTTATATGGAAGTCATTTTCTACTTTAAAAAAGTTGTACTACAACATTTGAAAATCGAATTTAATATCAAGAATATTACGGAGCATCTATCTTCTAGGCATACTTGTTTTTTTCTTCTTTATTCGCATCAAATAAGACTTGAAGTGATTCAAGGACATATATTCGAGTAGGTTAATGGCCATGCTGTTTCGCGACTCATGATCTCAATTATCGTATGCTTTTTTACCAAATGAAGAAAAATTTAAGTGAACGGTTCATGCATACACTGTTAAACAAAGTATCCCTCAAGTCTCCGTCTGAAAGGTGATTTATACTCTACGATATGCATACATAGCTTTGTGCAAGAACAACATTAATAATTCGAATCAACGGAGAATTACTCAAAATCTTTGAAATTGAGAAGGGCTTTTCTATGTGACGTTTACCTGGATTTGTAGATAATTTGACAACTTCATTACTTGTGTTAGCATTGTGAGCTGTCGTAAAAATATAAAAATGTAAATCAGTTTGTTAAAAGTGAAAGTTAAAAGATTATTTTACTAAGATTGGTCATTGAATATGATTTATGCTTTTGTAAATAAAAATTTAATTAGTTATGAATATAGTATATTGATAAAAAGTGAAAAATGGAAAATGAATTGTGGTTTAAAAATATGATAAAATATTGTCGACAGAAGAGGGTAGCTAGAGCATAAATCTGTCGATGTGGGGCTGATGTAGGTGATCATGAAATATTTGTGTCCACAAAAATAGTGACTTGCATATTCATTTCTAGAAAGTAGATGCAAGCTCTTGATATTTTGTTATCTAACTAACCAATCACATTTCAAAGAGAATAAGAAAATGTAAGGCAACCATCGAAGAGAAGATATCGACTCATAGTCATAGATGTCTGATGTCTCCCCACTATAAAAGGGATTAGGAGTATGTAATGATAATGGAAGGTGCAAAATGTAATTATCACACGTCTAAGGTTGTCACAATTTTTAATATTTTATTTACGTAAATCATAAGAAAAAAAAATTGTGTGCACCTAAAAATTGGATATGATACATTCATTTATACATGTTTAAACATTTTAATAACATCTGTTAAAATTATTATGTCAGTTCAAATAATCTATTTCTTCTCCACTTTTAAATTAAAAATTAATTAATTAATTACAAATGACAACTATATCGCATCTCTGTCTTCATCTCTTCTCTGATCCCCCACCCGACCCTGACCACTACCACTCTGCACCGCAGCAGCCGCCACATCAACCAGCCGAATAACCATCACTGCCAAATAACACCAACCAGATAACCCCCACCACTGTGACCCTCAATTTTCCAGCAGCCCCAATAATCCTTAAAGTTATTAAATAACAAACATATATAGTTGACTTTAAATTACAAATTTAAACTGTAAAAGGCCGCAAGGTAGATGTCTGATTTATATCATAATTGATACGGATTCTCACATCTAATTAGTCAAATATTAGTGTCCACACAAGTTTCACCATGTAATATTATGTCTATAAAAAGTAAGATGCTAATTCTCTTAAAATTGGTGATCATGGGAATGTGAAATGGAAGATAGCATCCAAAGATAGCGACTGGCAGGTATCCTCTCCAGGTATTTATGAATCCATTAGTTACGATTTAGGGATTTTAAAATGGTTGATTTTATTATTAAGTGTATTTTATATGTTTGTTTTGTTTTAGAGAAAAGCGATGAAAGCTTAAATAAAAAGAAATATGACTGTATGAATTAAAAGTATCTTTAATTCATTTTATTTTTACAATTTTATGTTTCTAGTATTCTAGAAAATGAATGGGAGTTTCGTTTCCTATAAAGTTTTGAAAATTCAAATATTGTATTTAAATTTTATTGTATTTTTCATTTTGAAAACTGGAAAACATGTTTAGATGCAATGTTTTTTATCAGTTTTTTTTATAAAAAGTATTTATTTTAAAACGCAATTTATTATGATAACATTTACTTTTTAGGAATTAATTTAAGAGTTTAAGCTGATGTGTTAACTAATGCTTTATTAAATAACAAAGAATTAAATGATAATTCAAAGAAGAATAAAAAATTTGATTTTGATCATAACTAAAAATTGAAGGATTGGTATGATCCCTACAATTTTGTTCTCACAAAATGGATTTGAATCAGACTTCCCAGAGAGTTATGCTGCTTTTAAATCAATTGAACATTGATCAGCCAACTCCTAAGGGTCATATTAAAAAAACTTTAATTAATTTAATTAATAATATTGTAATATTGTAATATATTGAATTGATAACTAGATACTATAATTTAAGCTGTCAACTTCATATACATATATATATATATATATATATTATATTATATTAAAAAAAGAAAAGAAAATTGCAAGTGGCCTGCATACTTTAATATTGAGTTGAATTGTATGATATCATTAGGAAGTATAAGTTGACAAGTGTCGATAGTAGTGTTGTAGACTTCTTACCAAGATTTGGATTACAGTTTCTTTCGTTGTCAAGTTCCCTGCAATTCTTGGTCTATATTGAAATTATATTATTTTTACGTTTCTCTAAACTCTAAGTTTGTTTTTGCACTAAATAAATTTTTTTTTTTTTGAGAGCCGTGAAGATTCTTTATAATAACAAAGTGGAAACGGGAAGCTTGCAGTACATTATTAGCTACTACACCGATACGTGTTACGTCTAGGGACATTGATCTTAGTCGTATATTACAACGTATTTGATGGTGTAATATAATATTGAAACAATATTTGTCCATTTAACAATATAGTTTTAATCATAATTACTCATAACTCGACTTGTAATAGTCATAATATGTACATACTAATAGATAATTATAATTATTAATTAAGATTTTTGTTCTCAAAAGTAAAACATGATTAGGATCGTTAGTGAAATCGTTTACCTGCAATTAATAAAAAGACTTAATTTAAATTAAATTATAATTACTTCTTTTTCTATTTTATCTTTTTATTTTTATATAACATTACACTAAAAGTTTGTCACGTTTTCTAACTCCTAAGAGTCGCATAAGACTCGAAAGAGTCACACACAAGTTAGAAGAGTCGATAAATAACTTGTAGGAGTTAAAATCATTTAAAAGTCGAGATACTAATAAACTCATTTTTTTAAAAAATTAACTAGACTCATAACTTGTAGGAATTTAAAAATTACAGCTTTAATATTTATGTTTTAGTAAAATTGCTATTATTCTTTATCTCAATTAGCAAACACTTTGATAGTGAATAATGATTTTGTTATATATTTTATTTTCACCCCTTTTGCCCCTATAAGTTATATTATAATTATTATTACATTATTAATGTAACTATAGATATTGAGATCATCATCATTAGTCTTACTATTATCATTGTTAAAAAATGTTTGTCTGACTTAGAATTATAGCAGTTTATATAAAAAAATATTTAAAACTATAGTTGGATATTTGTAATATATATTTAAGTCGTTTTCGACTCCTAAAACTTATATTATATTATATTAATTATTACATTATTATCAATATTTGTCTTAGTAATATCATTGTCAAATTTCTATACTTTTTAAATTTAAGTTATTAGACTAATTAAATTATAATAATTTTTAAAATTTATTTGAAATTATGGCTAAATATTTATGTGAATTAATCATGACTTAAGAATTTTATCGAATACCAAAACAAAAACTAATGTTTGTTATGTAGATTATTATTATTATCACTTTCACTATATTATGTTTCACGTTACACTCATACTTACACTTAAATTAGTATACAAGAATGATGTACTTGTATTCCTAGACATATCAAACAACTATTTCATCGAGTCGTAACGCAGGAACAACCAAAATGTTATTGTTAAAAGTTAGTTGTGCAAAAAGACAAGGGTGTTACGTATCTACCTTTACCTATAACTGTCTCATGCCCCATTTTTGGAAACCATTAACATAATCCGCATTAAAGGAGATATTTGTTTCAATGTTAGTCAAATTGGACTTTTTTGGGTATGGTGAAGTGACGTTTAGTAATGGAGAAATCTGATGACTCATTGTCTTCTAGAGTAATTTTATTTTATGATAAAAAATGATATTCATTACGTGGGTACCACATAATTCTTGATTGACGATTAAACACAGTACAAAAACACGAATTCCCAATGGGAACAAGGCTTTATTAATTCTTAGTTTTGAATAAAAACTCTCAAGCTAGAAGGTACTTATAGGCTAACATTTGACCTAGGAAAAAATTAAAAGTTCTTTGACAAGATGTAAGGGTGTGTTAAGTTGATGAAAATAAGAATGAAGGTTTGAATTTCCTTTTCGTTAAAAGTGTTCGATTGATAGTTTGGATTCAAATTGAGAATCAAACCTACAAAGATATGCATGATTCAAAACCATATATGTTTGTGAATTTTGAGAGTTCATTCTCATACTCGTTAGAAACCTATATCCGATCCATTGCCATTTCAAGTTTCGAATCAGACACCGCTAAAGTAAGAAAAATAGTTGTTCTCGAGCCTAGATCCTAAATGATGAAAACACCTTCGCTCACTATAACACGATAGTTGTTTGTGAGCTCATTTTGATTGATCATACGAATTTGGTCAAAGTCTGTCACCAAATTCCTCTTCCACAACGTTACTTTTTAATTGTGCGTGTATGGAATTTACATATAAACCGAACTAAGGAATTCAAAAAATCAGTAATAAAAACTTTTGGCCATCAAATATATCAATTTAAGTCTTTCGTGTGATTAAAATTAATAGGATGCACGTTTTAAAAAATGTAGGTCAAAACTTATAAAGCCTTTTATAGTCCGGCTCATGTCATCCATTTCTTTTTTAGCAAGTCCATTTCAATATTAATCATTATGTAAGTGGGTTAAAATTGTCGGCATCATTTTTGTCCAACCAATAAATCGACTACATAGTTAGGGCGTTCACTGTTTTGATATAATTATCCAAATAAATTATTTAGATTAAATTGTTCGGATTAGACAATTTGATTTTGTTAATGGGATCGGACAAAAACATAATTAGTATTTCGGTTTTCAGATTGATTTTGTCGTTTTGGTTACTATGATTAGAACCAAATGGTCCAAATAAACCAAATAGTTATTAACAGTATGTGTAATACTCTTCTTTATCTATCAAAGTAGATAATGTTAAATATCTTTTTGATTCTGGTTCATATGTAAAACCTTTATATAATAGGTCGTGTTAATGTATATCACTCTACACTAACTTAAAATCTTAACATTTGAATTTGAAAACTAACTTCACATTTTTATAAACTCTAAACGCATTAGGAAAATACGTAGCTGTTGATATTGTTCATGACATTGCACTTTCAAGAGTCAAAACGATACCTTTGTGAAGTCAACAAATAAACTGAATGGTTAAAACCGATCAAATCAAATAATAATTTGATTCAATTCGATTCAATTATGATACTTATTTGAATAGATCGAATTCACGTTTTAAGAACAAAATGTAGGTGGTTTCGTTATGAACACCCCTATTTATGTCACCGTAGGAGTATTTCAACATCGAAATGTCTCCGTGGGCTGTTAACTCCATGTTCCAAGCTCTCCAGTTTGTATAGGTCATGTGAAAGGAACCCAATAATAAAACCTATAAACTCGGCCCAATGTTAAGAGAATTGGGCTTTACATAATTGAAGTCCAATACTCCAATCATTTCATAGTCCACTACTCTACTTGCAAATTGCAATACCATAGAAGGCCCACACATAGCTCAAGAATGATATACCTTCAACTCTTAACTACACATTATCAGAATTGAAACGCCGATTACACCGCTATGATTACCGCGATGGATCGGATATAGGTTTCTAATGAGTATGAGAATGAACTCTCAAAACTCACAAACTTATATGGTTTTGAATCATGCATATCTTTGTAGGTTTGATTCTCAATTTGAATCCAAACTATCAATCGAACACTTTTCGTGTTTTTGTGTTTAATCGTCAATCAAGAATTATGTGGTACCCACGTAATGAATCTAGAGATGTGTGTATGTGATAGAAGTTTTGGAGTTTGATAGTGTCTAGCATATGCAGTTAACAATTTAAATTTATAAAATTTGTGTTAAAAATAGATATTTAATTCTTGTTATACAGTCAAGATGTAAAGTATAATAACTTACATTAAATGACATAAACGCCACATAAAACATGCATGTGGTAAAATAATTTAATTGGCAAATGACATGAATGTACAGTTATAATTTTTCAAATGGTAATAGTTTTTGAAGATCTTAAGATGAAACTTTTCGCTTAATTGCAAAATTTAGTAATAAAATGGATAGGTTGCTTACTGATAAAAAAAATTATACATAGTTGACAAAATACATTTATTCAATCGATGTTTTATAAACTGCAAATAGTACTAAATAAGGGATATTTTGTGAATTGTTTAAAAATCGACAAAAGCAAGTAGTGACTTTACAATGATGTTTTAAAACTCGGTATTCAAGTTGACTCGGTTGGTTGATCGGGTTGCAGGTAGCCGGATTGACCGATTCAACCGTTTTGTTTCAAAAGGTAAAAATGAGTTTGACAGCATAAATTTATTTCCCATCTGCCAATAACGAATTAAAAAGTCTAAAGAAAAGTTGAAAACAGCTAGTGATTTCATATTGCATGAACTTTTTCACTCCAAGATTTCATTTTTCCTCAACATGAAGATTGTATACACCATATACTTTCTCATCTTGTGTTCATATGGTTCTATAATCTATACTTACACTTTTGGATATTTGGAAATCCGGCTATTTTTGCCGAAGATCAAGTCTAGTCATGTAAGATTCCGATCAAACTTGGTATCGATCTCTGCCTTCGATGAGTTTCGATTATCTATTCGTTCACACGACGTAGATTTCTCCGGTAATCTTACGTTATGATCAACCTGACAACAATTTTAAAAATCCGAACTTAGGGTTTACAAACTAAGAAAAGTTTTTATTTTCCTAGTCAATCGATCAAACCATTAAAATAAATAAATAAATAAATAAGTTGAAAGTCGGTTCCCGAAACCATTAAAATAAATAAATAAATAAATAAGTTGAAAGTCGGTTCCCGAAGGTTCTCGGATTGCCCGTCCACTAGTCTGTCTGGAAAATTCGTCGGGTCAAACTGGTCCCTATATCGGGTTAACCCGCTTCATTTCAACCCACTTGATAGTTCGTGTCACGGTCAAACCGATTCGACCAGCTGGATCAACTAGAGTTTTAAAACCTTGTTTACGATTATAAGATTCGTTTTGTTATAGATTCTTGAAAGACAAAGGTTATAAGGTAGTGGGATCTAAGGTAAATTATATTAGTTTTTTCCTCTTTACTAGTTTATTGTCTCGCGACTACGCGAGAGTAAACATGAAAATTTGTAATAATTGGCTCATTATAGACCCGTTGTGGTACATATTTAATCTAAGTATAGTGAATTACAAACTTAATATAACAATAAAAAAAGATTATTGCCGATGTAAATTAGTGCATGGGTAAAGTAATATGAATAAAACAATATTGTCCACCATAAAATAAATGTCAAACATTTGTTCTTTTGTGTTTTGAGTGATGAAAAATATTAATTATTGTGTAAGGGTTTAACATGAATAAAATAATAAGGGAAATATTATAAAATTTGTAATGACTGATTCTGCTATTTTTTGAAGTTCATAGATATGCTAGCAAAATTGATTTTGATCCCCTAATATTAAATCTTCACCTTTAAATCAAAAAAGAAGAATAATAAAAGGTCATGATTCTTCTATTATATTCTCTTTTAATTACTTAATAAATATAATAAATAATAATAATACACATATTTCTTTATGTTATAACTAGTTAAACATTATCTCACTCTAAAGAGCAAACCATCACTACATCATCTTCCAACTATCCTAGACTAAAGACTTGAGTTTCATACTTTTATTTAACAACAAAAAGGAAAGAAGTTTTGATAACTCACCTTTTAATCGAGATCAATTTTTGGTGACGATTTTGTATTTCGGAACTAGGTGCGAAATTATAAATTGGGAAATTCGTATAGGTTAAAATTTGGAAATTAAGAGAGAAATATCTCCAGATTAATATGATTTTAGTCATTTGGACTTTAGTTAGTACTACTATTTAGTGATTAGTGATTAATAATAATGTATTACTGGCTTTTTTAATATTTAAACTAAAAAACAATTTATCCAAGATTGAAGTCTATAGCATGTTCTCTATCAAAGAAACAATTAATCCATCTAACGTGGGTCAACCTTTATTTTTAACATGGATTTATAAATCAAACTAATACATCATTTGTTGAGAATATTGAAGTATAACATGGGTCCATAGATCCATGTTGGTGACGGGTAGAACCGCCACTCCAGTGGCCTTTGATTAGAAAAGGTGAAATTACACTTATAAAACTAGTGGATATCATTCGAGCAACACCAAGCATCTCATATTACCTTCTAATTATTATATCGTGTTTCAAATCGATTTCAGTATGTAATATCAATCATGAATCCATAATGAAAACGAAAATTCTCATCTGGACACAATTACACTCTTTGGTTTAGGTCCCTCAGTATCAATGCAAATGAGCCTCAATTTCAGAGTCCGTAAAATCATTTTCTTCGTCTTTGCTTGTAATTGTAACTGACAACTAAGCATGATACTCGTCCCATTCCATCTATCCACACCCTATCTCACTAAAATTTAGCAAAACAAACGAAAAGCTATATCTCTAGGGGAAGGTTCATTTGATACCTAAATATATTAGAATCAAGCAAACCAATCCACACACTCAAGTAAATAAAATGGATGATCCAGATGACTCAAACTATGTGTGATTTAAATGTAATCAAACATGGTTCTCCATTACATTTTGTATTCGCAATTGGTTGTATATAGGTGAAATTGATTTATAAAATCACACATAGCTAAAGTTATTCCACACCATTTAAGTGATTAGATTGATTTTGTGACTTGCATTCTTACAAGTTTGAAATACAAGAACTATTAATTTTAAAGAAATTGGTCATAGAGGCCTAGGCCCTAGAGGAGTAGAGGCCTAGAGGGTGATAATTCGATAGAAGCAGTTGGATAGCCCAAAACCTTAGAAGGCTCGGTTCAAAAGCCCAAAAAGGAAACCCGCATGTCACCGCCTCACAAACACGTTAATTACCGTATATTTAAATCCTTACGCAACGTCATTTTAGGGGAAAATAAACAAAAAAAAATCGATTGAGGGCGGCTATCGTTGAGGGATAAGGTTCTGCGAAGTTGTTCGAATATCATATTATCATTCTCCACCGTCGATCTCTTTCAACCACCGTCGTAATTCATCGGAGATTGAAGATCCGTGTTCCGGTAAGAAACATCAACGCCTTTGATTGATTTTCGGCCTCTTTATTTGAGGTTCGAAAAAAAAAAGAAGATCGTCCGATTCGATATCTAATATCATTAATCGCATAATCAATTTGACCGATCGATCGATCTCTGATTTATTCATATTGATTGATTGATTTATTTCACGAATTAGGTTTCCTTTTTCTCTACAAATTGAAAAATATATTGTTGCTATAATTTGGTGATATTGTTAGGGTTTTAAAATTAGGGTTTCGTGTTTTTGAAATTTCTATTGTATTTGTTAAAAAAAAAATTGATCCAAGTTGAAATTATAAGGGTTTCAGTCATAATTGGGATTTTCCTGGATCTGATCTAGGGTTTGGTATTTTTTTTGTTCATTTTGTACTGTTATTTGGATTGGATTCGAATTTTGGTTGCTTAAAAATCGGTTGTTGGTGTTACTAATTATGGCGGCAGGACGACAGAATGTTTCGAGGAAAAGTTACTCTAATTATTATGAAGAAGAAAATTATTCGTATAAAAAACAATATGATCGTAGAATTTTGAGCACTGAGTTCACTAGAAGTTCAGCTGGCAGGACCAGTGATCATAGACGGAATGAAGTGCAGGGCAGATACAAAGAAGTCCATTTCTTGGAAAATGAGTCAAACTCTGACTCTACCAAGAGAAGAAAATTCTCACCTGTTGTTTGGAATGATAGGGTCGAGAAGCAGGTGAAGATTTCATCTAAGAACAGAATTACAGGTTCTGTCCTTACTCGATTGTCTTCTCCCAAATCTTCTAAAGATTTTGGGAAATTGCAGGATATTTTTGTAGATGTGGATATTGAAAAATGTTCACTTGCTACTGACAGTGAATTTCAAATTTCTTCTGTCGAGTCTGTTGTGTCTAATGTTTCAGATGGGTTGGAAGTACCAAACTTTTTGGCTACAAGAACTCCTGACGTGCATGATGAAGAGGTCGAGATTGAAGAGGTAGGATATGTTGAGGAACGAAAATTATCCAAATCAAAGTGGGCGTTGGAGGACTCCCCGAGAATGGCATCACATGTCAAAAATTCAAGCCCTGAAAGTGGAGAGTTTCAACGAGAAGGCTCTGATGGTAATGATGAGTTGTCATCTTTGTCGACTGAGAATGAGCAGCCAGAGTATGTTGATGATAAGGTTGCTATTGCTAGCATGGATTACTCGAGTTCAGAAGATGTTGATGATGTTGAAGTTCCGGTATGTTCTGGATTTGGCATTATGCCATCATGTAGGAACGTGTTCGAGTACAAGAGACTTGGGAAGATTAGTGAAGGAACATATGGTGTTGTGTACAAAGCTAGGGATAAGAAAACTGGAGAAATTGTGGCATTGAAGAAGGTAAAGATAGGAAAGGAGAGTGAAGGTTTCCCAATAACAGCTTTACGGGAGATCAACATTCTTTCATTGTTGCAGCACCCGTCTGTTGTTGAAGTCAAGGAAGTTGTTATGGATGACTTCAATGGTGTTTATATGGTCATGGACTATGTTGACCATGAACTCAAAGGATACATGGACCGAATGAAGCAGCCGTTTAGTCAAAGTGAGGTAAAAAGCCTTATGTTGCAACTCTTGGAGGGGCTGTCGTATCTACATGATAATTGGGTGATGCACAGGGATTTGAAGACATCAAACTTGTTATTGAACAGCAAGGGTGAGTTGAAGATTTGTGACTTTGGGATGGCTCGACAACACGGGAGTCCTACAAAACCATATACTGCACTAGTGGTCACTCTTTGGTATAGGGCGCCTGAACTTCTTCTTGGGGTGAAAAATTATACAACTGCTGTTGATATGTGGTCGGTTGGTTGTATAATGGCGGAGATGTTATCCAAGAAACCGCTTTTTGATGGTAACAGAGAACTTGAACAAATTGACAAGATTTTCCAAACTCTTGGCACTCCCAATGATTCAATATGGCCTGGCTATTCCAAGCTGCCAGGAGTCAAGCCCAAGATTGTCAAGCAGCCATTTAATACCTTGAGAAAAAGATTTGCTGCAGCTACTTTTACTGGAGCGCCTATGCTTACCGAACTGGGACTTGATTTGTTAAACAAGCTTCTGACATATGATCCATGTAAGAGGCTATCTGCAAAAGATGCTCTTAATCATCAATGGTTCAGTGAGGCTCCTCTCCCTGCTGAACATGTCAGGATTTGTAAATAAGTTTGACATGTTTTATCTTTTAATCAGATATGGTTTATAATCTTTGTAACATGATATGTTTGATGATATTCAATTATTATCAGTGCACTTGGTATTCAAATGTTATAACATGATACTTTGTTTACTGTTTGTTCTAGTTCCGGGTTGATGCAAAATGTTTCTGGATTGTGTTACCATTTGCTATGGGCGAGGATCACATTAAGTGAGTTGCTAAGCAAAATTTAGAACACAATAATAATATTAATCCATTACAACCCAAGTTATATTAACATTCATTGTACATCTTGCTGTCACAAGCAAGGTTTTAAAACCCGGTTTGATCTGGCCGGTCGGACCTGTTCGACTGTGACCCAGAATATCAAGTGGGTTGAAATGAAATTGACTGCCTGTCACAACAAAATCACCCGTGTTGATGAAATTGATGATTCCCTGGTTTTGAGTTGTTTGCAGGAGAGCTAAAAATTGACTGCCTGTCACAACCAAGAACTCGAAAAGAAGAAACACTTGGAACCTGTGGCTAATTTTTGATAAATAATGGGCAAGACACATATACTCTTATATATAAACAGAAACATCCAAATATTGTTCTAGGATTTTGCCATAGTTTTCAATTCGAATCACTTGTAAGTTACCAAATTGAATAAAGCAGCCCCCGGTAACAAGACTATGGCAGAACAAGCCCAAGTTACAGGTGAAGCAAACAGATACGTACAAGACAGCCACCACGAATCATCAGTGACTTCACGAGCAGTCTTCATTGACAAACATACCAATAACCACACAGCCAGCCCTCGGAAAAAACCCTGCGAATCATGTATAAACAGGAGACACACTCTTAGTAATAGATTTACCTGTACCAGCTACAAAGCATAAACTTATTTACAGAAGACATTTTTTTGCATATCTTCTTTAAGTACAACTGACACTAGTTATCTTAACTTGGCTTCTAGTTTAGATTATGGTTGTTTTAATAAAGGTAATATGACTATATGATTGAAGTTCAACTAGCAGACATTCTGTATTCATCAGGGGCACTGAGGGTTCACCTTTAAAATTTTATTCAACTGCTGCAGTGTTGGTAATGACCTAAAACAACTGAATTGATCTTTTTTCTAAAAAGATAGCAATTTATATACACAAAAATGCTTTTCGGATCTTTGTTCAACTGTTTGTTAAGCACTCAAGCTGTTCAAGCGATTATATAACTTCAAAAAAATCAACTGAGATCATGTTAAGATGGTCATTATTTACAACATATTTCAATCAATATACTGTTGTTTAACACTCCTACTTTAATAAGTCATCCTAACCCCTACACAGAAAAAAGACAATTAAATAAAATTTGTTACAGTTGTAACTTTCTATCGTCAGTTATCGGCTGTTATTGGAAATCGATAACTTTTAAAACGATTAATAACCATCTCATAAGATGATATGTGTCCTTTTAATATTTTATTCTTATTATTATTTTTAAATATACTTTAAAATTAATTCTAAACTTCATATAAATATCAAAAAACAGTTAACATCTTAAAAATGAGCATACACATACTCTAAACATGAAGAGAACAACTACATTTGAACTATTTTATTAACTACACAAACATCTAAATGTTAAATAAATTATATAATCACTTGAATTAGTTTTAACACAAGATCAATATATTTTATATTAGCATACATAGACATCTAAAAATTCTTATCACCTTATCACTTGAATTAGTTTGAATGTGTCTTTTACACTCAAATTGAACCACGTTTTTGTTCATTATTGTATGTATCATTTTTTTTTTATAGATTTTGTAAATGAAAAATAATATTAATTATCAAACTAACCCAACAATAACTAGTGTTTGATTAAAAGATTTTGTACCAATAAATGGATGTTAAAAGTTCGTACCAATAATAGTTTATTGGTTTATTATTATGCAAAATATTTGTGAAACTAATTAAGATTAGAGCCTATATTAATATTGTTTTATTGAGATTAGGATTTGCATTAGAATTCTTCTATGTCATCATCCACCGTCTACATCTTTTTATAGGATTAGAATTGTATTGCAAATAATTTAATTTATTTATTATTTAATGTTATAGAAATTTAAGTTTAGTTCCTTTATTTATTTATCTTGACTTGTCTTCATTAGAGAGAAATAAAGCACACGGGTATTGGGTGAATCATTAAGAAAAGGTTTTATGATTTTATTGTTTATGGTGGGGGATAAGAATGACTTGAAAGGACAATATTAACCTTGAAAATATAATGAGATCTCAGATTCTTTTATTTCATGATAATAAATATCATGATTGTTTCCTTTAAATTTCAAGATAATCTGAAGATTTAGTTTGTGAATTGTATAAAAGGGATAATTTATTTATATTATTTGTCAAGAAAATAGAAATGACGAACACGATGAAGATGTAATCTGACAGCTTAAGGAACGTTTAGTGTCAAAGTTATTAAATAGATAAGTCACTCATCTCTAAAATGGACCATGTAATGCTATGTAGATGAAAATCTAAGATCTTCAAGAATACAAAAATCAAAACATACACCACTCATAAAAGATGTTTAACATATTACAACTAAGATTTTGGATTTAAAATAAACCATTACAAAGTAGTTTAGTGGTTCACATCTTAATATCCTCATAAGAAATCTCATATTCAAATTTTACCAGCAGAACATTTTGGAGTAGGTAGAGAAAGAGTTCGGAAACAGTCACAGAATAACCCAGTTATCCCGCGTTCATCAGAATAAAAAAATGTTCGCATTTTCTGAATAACATAAACAGAAAAAACCTACTATGTTTAACCTTTTACCTCGTCTTCAAAATACACTCACACTCAGACGACGACAATCTGTATAAACTGAATACTACATATTCAAAAATAGAATAACTCTACGAATTCGACAGAGAAAGAGACTAATATACAGAAAAAGTACCTAATAGACGATGCCTCCGTTCTTACTCTCAACACTTGTCCAATTATATATCAATGATAAAAAGTCAGAAATAGTCCCTGGGCTTTTCAATAGAATACTAGGGACCCTTGTACTTCTAGGATCTTCAATGCAGCCGTTCTAGAATCTTTCCGTCATATATTAACCTTGTACTTTATAGAATATCAATTCCAGTACCTTCACTTGCTAGAATAAACTAAAAATATGGACTAGATAAAAATAAGTTATTTCAACAATAAGTTGTACAACCTAAAAATATTTTAACAACCCATAGACAAGATATATGATACTTCATAAATACTACTCCGTATTATTTATGGTGCTAGTGTGCTACAAAATAAGATTACTCATTTAAATTCAAGATTGATAATTTTTTATATTTCAGCATTATTTAATGCCCCTCTAAAATTATAATTGATGTTTGTATATACTAAAATAAAATTAGAACATAAGCATAACCATGAACAAAGACACAGAGGGTACGAGAAATTTTTACACGTGTCACTCAAATTTGATCAGGTTACGTTCTTCTTGGAAAAGTATTACCCTTCGGGCAGGAGACTGCCACTTTATTCGCAAGTAAAAGGTTTCAGATTGGGAATTACGGTTTAAAGTCAGTAATGATCCAGCAGTGTTCCATGGCTAGAATCCGAATTTGTGGGTTAAGTAATTTGCCATAAATTCGTTGGCTTGATATGATCTAACATCCGTGGTCTGCTAACTGTAATTAGCTCTTTTGCAGGCTCCATGATAACTGGAAGATTAATATCTGGACCCAAAAACGTGACAATGGATGTTCGAATCGCAGTTGAATTCAATACCGCACGATGCTCTGCACCTTTCAGCTTCCCATTACTTATAACCTACAGGTAAAAACGAAAAGCCGGTTAGACTCATATCTCTCGGTCACCGACCTTAGCTATTAATTTAATATGTACTTCCAGTTGACAACCAGCGTTGACCACAAAAGCATTTGAAATTGGTTCATTACCCAATCATTTTCCATCTTTTTCTACTTGTAGCCCAAATTGGTCTTGTTGAAGGAGGGTTATGAGGTTAGGGTCAACGGAACTACACACGCCCAAGGCTAGATGTGGGTCCGGACAAGGTGGGTAATGGTTTAATCCCCATCATCTGTCTCCGGCTTGCTTTGTTAAAGTACCCTTCATTAAGTCCAAGCCCTTCACTAATAAAATCCATGATCTTAAATGCCAATTTTCGCATCTCAATTGCATATCTTCCTACCTCATTTCAAACAAATTAAACAAAACAAAACAAATATAGTAGCTAGCTAAGCATTAAGTGTCAAAATGACCGTTCAACCATAGATTAATTACCTACCTGTATCTAGCTGGTTTAACGGGCCAAGATGGTACGTTTACTTCTAAAGGATGACACTGGTGGATCAAAGTGTCTTTCCAGTAATTAATACCCTCTTCAATGTGAGCCTTAACACTTGTGAAAGTCTTACCATATTCACCCTGAGTAACTGCCTAACTTGTCCTCAACCAGCATGTTATAAAACTCATTGTAAAAATCTCCAACGTCTGCCATCATCTTATCCGAAATTCCATGATTGATTACCTGTTAATTAACAATAATAATAAAAATATTAAAACTGGTAGCTGGCCTGCGCGCAGACATCTTTTGAAGGTACATACGAACAAGGGTTTAGAGAAAAAGTAGACCTGAAAGATACCAAATTCTTCACAAGTTTTTGGAGACCTCAGACATATCATTTTGAAGACTGATCACCGGAATCTCTTGTTGCTTACTGTAACGATATCACTAGGTCTTCTTTTGGCCAGCAACACATGATCACCGGAATCTTTCGACTACCTTCAACCAGATAGACCAGTTGAGCCATTATTAACCTCGATCAATGTACTGTATGAAAAGTTAGGGTGCGAACAGGGTAATTTATAGCATCAAAATGTTGGAAGTCCAGATTTACAATTAGATGCACCTGCTAAATAAGAAGATGCCATCAACTATATGATGTTTGGAGAGTTAGTTGAATTCTTCTTACTGGTATTAAAAGAGGTTCAAATTTACAATTACATTTTATACGTTGACTTTAACTAGACAACCTGCAGGTAAGTTTAAAAAGTCAACAATATTTTTGTTGGGTTAATTGTTTAGTTATGCACTCCACTTTAGACTTGTAACTATTGTTATGCTCTCAACTTTAAGATCTTCTATTATATGAGGTAAACCTTCTAAAATCTCTATTGTATGTTGTAGGTGTCTTGTTATCGGAAATTGACAGTCAAACACCTCTATTGTATGAACTAAACTTTCCAAAGTTGTGACCATATGACCGGCAATTCTTGGTAACAAGACAAGTTACCCACAACATACAGCAGAGGTTTTTGAAACTTTACCTCGTACAATAAACGATTTTAAAGTTGGGACCATACAACAATAACAAGTTCAAAGTTTAGCGCATAACGAAAGAATTAACCCTTTTTTATTTCCAATATTAATATCATCATCCTAGATATCGATGTCCTACTGCAAATGCTGCTCGTCTTTAACGTGGATGCTAGATTCGCCTTTCGCTGCATTTCTTTTTCTTTCTTAGAAAAACGGTTATCTATCACAACTATCACACAAATATATACATTTACCTATGATTATGTAAATAAGTTTTCATTTTCAAAACTTAAAATCACCAATCTCATAGTTGAGATATCATCTCAATGTCGCTAGATAGCCATTTAATTTTATTTTCGCTTTAGCATTTTGTTTGCCATTCATTTACGTTAATTATTTAATGTTAGGAAAGAATAAAATAAAAAGACAAAGAAATAATAAATAAGACTCTTATGAATCTTTTTTCATTTGTCACATGCAACTCACATAGTACTTGGGGAGTGTCTAGAGATTGCATTTTAAATACGAGACAATAAACACCTTCGTTCTTTCAGCACACACATTCACATTTTCATACATTGGGGATGCAATTATTTAATCCCTTTAGATAACTTGGAGATAAAGATAGGGTCCTGGACTCCTAGTCGATGTCTGCTGCTAATGTCCAATAAGTTGTTTGCGATTTTTGTTTTAATTATTACTATATTATTTTGTTTATTTACTTATTTATTTTTATCTTTTTGTGTGTGTTTTTAATTAGATACTACCTTAGAAAAAAACTTCAATATTGACATCCACATAAATTACCAATCACTAAAAGTTAGATCTAGAAAGGTACTACAGAAAATATCACTGTATGAAACAAACCTTCAAAATATTGCATTTTATGAGATAGAATGAGTGATTATTAGTGGAACAATGGATGGTTTGATTATGGTTTTCTTTTTGAACAATATAACAAAATGTAATTCAGCAGAACAAATCAACAGCTTAACTGGATGATGATGATGATGATGATTATGAAGAGAGAAACCTTAAAATAGAATTTGCCTCTTGCAGTGACTTCCAGTCTAGCTATCTAAAATCACTGATGAACTATAACCAAACTTCCCCCCTATTGTGTTTCCATGAAATGAGAATTTAAAAACTGGGGCGTCATAATCATAGTTTTGATGAAGCTCCAGATAGAGCATGCTTAACCAACTCCCTTCTCAATATCTTTCCAGCTGGGGTTTTCGGAATTGAGTTTATAAATGCAACCCGTCTAATCTTTTTGTATGGTGATACCTGCAAACATCAATGACATACATCCTTACAAACTCTGGTACATATTTTCGGCGTAAAGAATGAGAAACTGATCATTTTCTTTCTTTTTTATATGATTTTCTCGTTTAATATGAATACCAAGTGGTTAGCTGTGGAATAATCATGGCTTCATGGGTTTTTTTTTTCTTCTTAAAGAATTTATATCGAGCAAGTAATCAAAGAAGTAGACATGCCTGTTTTGCAATTATCTGCATAATTTGGGGCCCCTTGATTTTGCTTCCAGGTCTTCTCACTATATACGCCATGGGAATCTGTCCAGCTTCTTCATCCGGATATCTGATTTTTAATGTAAATATCACAATCAGATGTTACATACAATTATCCATCTCCAAAATGAAAATATATATGTGACAATCTCAACCCATTTACTACTGGGTTGATTAGGGTTGTGGTTTATCTCTCAAACAGGTTGAACAAGTCCAGCCAAAATTTAGCTAAAGGGGGAATAGGTCGAGCAGGTTGAATTCGCCCAAAGCCTATTCTCAATGCATACATACACACCTAGATTGTTTATTCAAAGACTTAGTTTATTAGTGTAGTGATATTGTTTATGTGGTCATAATTATCGCATTAATTATTGATAAAAATTAATAGTGGACAAGAAAGTGTCCTTATAAAATGGTTCAGACATACTTACGGAATCACAGCAGCATCTGCAACGTCTGGGATTGATAGAAGGTACCTTTCCAATTCAGCTGGTGGGACCTGCAACTTTCCATTGTCATCATCAGATCGAAGAAATCTATTAGATTTTAGAATAGAGGTGTGCATGATTTTGAAGAAAGAACGTCACCTGATAAGCCTTATATTTGATTAGTTCTTTTAGTCGATCAACAATGTAGAGGAAACCATCCGAATCAAAATAACCGAGGTCCCCAGTCTTTAACCACCCCTCAGAGTCCAAGGTTGCAGCAGTTGCTTCATCATTTCTAACATAACCTGTTCCATTCCTCTAGTCAGCAACCAAACAAGATTGAAAAAATGCACTACTTAGACTTAGAAAGTAAGAAGATCGATTTGAACATTATCAACCTAAAGCAACAAACAATTCCATAACAAAAAGATACTGATATTCTTGTCAGGGCCTATGTGATACAAACCCAATGAATCACCCTTAACATCAACTTCCATCTCATACTTGCAATGCAAGTGGGTCGCTTATTCAATATAAAATCATCTCTAGGGACCTCATTTTATAGCAGTACAAAAGATCCTTGTTCTAGTAGAAAGTAATTTTTCTGCGCGAAAAAGACATACGATTTGTTCGCTAGAGCTCAAACTTGGATCCATATTGGAAAAGTTGAAGGCTTTGTTTCGTTTTTAAATTATTTCAATTTTTCTCTAGCACAGTGCTTGCTTGTGTATTGCACACCAATCACGCTCTTTAACTAAAAACGAGTTTACTCCTACGAAACGAATGCCACTACATACATTATATAATATATATAATATATATAATATAGCATGTGTGTATTATTCATAAGTAAAAGCTATATTGTATATAAGCTTGTGTTTGACAGAACTCTATACTGCTAAATGCGTAATATATCGTGTGGTTCTATCATTATTGTGTGCACAGTAACATAAATGAGTTATATGGTTTTCTTTGCATAAACTATGTTAAACTAGCTGCAAAAAGGCAATTAAGATGCAGGAAAAAGTCAAAGTGTCAAACACTCGAAGAAGAACGTAACTATAAGGTTAAGTTTTTGAAACTAGAAAAGTTCAAGATGCATCACGTACCTTTCATGATCATAGGACCTCTTAGCCACAATTCTCCTTGTTGCATTGGAAATAAACCTTCCCCTGTTTCGGGATGAATTATTTTAGCCTCTACATTTGAGGACAAACGACCTGCTGATCCATAACGTTCACACTCATGTGGCCCGACCATTCCAGTAACCGCTCCACCAGTCTCAGTCATACCATACCCCTTTACAATAACAAACATACAAACATTTCTTTAGTTCGGTAGGGGTATTATCGTCATTTTTCAAACTTGAACGTGCAAAATACCTGCCGAATATCAATCAGTGGAAACCTCGCCCTCATGTTCTTAACCACTTCTTTTCCAAGAGGCGCGCCACCGCAACCTATCAACTGAAGCGAGCTCAAGTCGTAATTCAAAACCACGTCCGAATTCGCCATCGCCACCGCCACGGGCGGTGCTATCCGCAAATATGTCACCTTATAATCCTCAACTGCTTTCAACATTTTCTTAAAATTAAATCTCTCCATGAAAACCAGCGTATGACCAAGTGATACTGCACTGATCAGCACAAAAAAACCTATAACATGAAATAGAGGTGAAGTAGAAAATAACACAGGGGTGGTTTCATGTTTTACGGATGTGTTATGGTGTACGGCGGATGCTATAGATATAAAATTCCGGTGAGTTAATTCAACTCCTTTAATTCGTCCTGTTGTACCGGACGAATGCATAATTGCTGACGTGTCATTCTGTTTAATAACTCCCTTGGCATCAACAATAGGGTTAGGGTTTTGTAACATGGAAACGAATTCAGGTGAATCGATTATGATTGTAGGTACTGAGGAAGGGAGTTTAGAAGCGACTGATGACGTGGCAAATGCGATGGTAGGGTTAGATAGGTTAATTAGGTCTGTTAATTCTGATGACGTGGAAACCGGGTTAATTGGAGAAATAATTAGGCCTAATGATAGAAGTGAGAAGTAGATAACAGGAACGTGAATTGAGGTCGGAGATATAATTAAGGCGACTTGATTTTTGTAAAGTGATGGAAATTGAGTGACGAGTGACGTGGAGAGTGATTGAAATTGGCGGGTGAAATCGGCGTAGGTGAGACGGTGGCCGGTGACGGAGTCGACGAGGAAATCGGTGGTGGATGGTGAGAATGAAGGGTTGGAGTGGAGGAGAAAGAGAGTGTAGTCGGTGACGGAGAGTGGTTGTGATGGTGGTGGGAGTGGCGCCGGTGGCCGGAGACTGTGGAAGGTTTTAGCTTTTTCACAGAATCCGTTTTGAGGGTTTATAGCCATGAAAATGAAAATAACATGCAAATACTTGAAAAACAGTTAACAGTAGTTGCAAAAATACTCGGGGTGTGTTTGTTTGGTGGTTTTTATCAGGATTGGTAGCGGATTTGAAAGTAAAGATTGTGTTCGTTTAGCGATTTTGGTTTTAATAAGTAAAAATGATAGGTATATGAAACTCATCAAATTGAACGGTTTAGTAAGGGTTTAGGTTATAAGCGAGTTCCGTTTGTTTATTCTTTATGTTGTATTTCCTCAATCTGTACTAAAATAATTAATTAATAATTATTATATGTAAAATCTAA
The DNA here is from genome assembly GCA_963921325.1 of Logfia minima. NCBI lineage: Eukaryota > Viridiplantae > Streptophyta > Magnoliopsida > Asterales > Asteraceae > Logfia > Logfia minima. The sequence goes on along the minus strand of OY992771.1, from coordinate 3,953,419 downwards.
TTCTAAACTCATCAACAAAATAAATATTTTAGAAGGCGTTTAGTTTGTTGATGGATATCAGAATAAATATTTTTATATATAATTAAAAGAAGATACGATGAAGAAATTAGAACATTTTATTATTTTTTATATTTTGCGATCCAACAATCTAATTTCTTTCGTATAATTACACTTTTCACCTCTTAAGTATTTAATGTATTTATTTAAATTAAAAAAAGTAGACCATAATTGAAACGTCTCTATTTTACATTTTCTTATTTTTTAATTTCTATTTCATCCATGACCATTCCCAATTCTATTACCAAACCTATTTGTAAATAAACACACCCTTGATTTGTCTAAAACGATTCAAAGAAGCAACTTAATACTGTAGATGAATATTCATTAAAAACGTTAAATATTTAATTATTATCAATTCTTAATTATAAATATATAGATTTAAGTAATTGATTCCTTTTTTTTCTTTAAGACAGGTTACTTTCATTTGGATTCTTGTTAAGCTCCCTTTGTTTATAGAAAATACCACAATCAGTTTGATGGTACTTATGTTTTTCTGATTAAAAGAGTGCCGATCGGATCTTTCAAACGGCCTCTTGGTTGCTTGCGGTTCAAAGATTCCAAGTTGACGATTGATTTGAAAATGGGTTTCATTTTGGATATAAGTTTGAAAGAAAATAGTATAGAGATGATATGTAATTTTTTAAAGTACTATTTGTTTGTAAAATTAAAACTTTGTTTTTGTTGTCAATTGAAATTAATACAATAGATAAATTGTAATTCAAGTACACATTAAGCTTGATATAATATAGATACAAAGTTTGATGCATGTCTTAAGGCATTAATAATAATCGTCATCAATTTTCATAAAAATAAGAGAAACGAAGAAAGAAAAACTATTAAATAAATTTATCTATTTAAAAAAGGATATCGCACCTCTTTTCGGCTCATGGTCTATGTACTGACAAATATTCTTGCTTATAGATACCGATCTCGCTTGAATAGAACCGCGTCTCTGAGGGATCTTGAAACCAATCATAGTTCGACATTCGGCACCCGAATCTCATAGGTCAATGAAGATCTCTCCAATCCTCTTGCCCACTAAAAACGAACATGTGGGGTTTGAGTGTTGGTGTTTTCAATGATTTGTTTTTATTTGGGTCCGAGGAATTTACGACGATAAAGAGATACTCATTAGCCTGTGGAATTTGAGTGTCTTAATTCTGATTGGTTTTAAGATTGCTTGGGCCAAGGTTCCGTTCAAGCGTGTTTATTCCTATGTACAAGAAATTTTGTGTGACAGACCATGACCCGAAAAGAGATGCATTGACTGTCCATAAAACATATTTCTCTTAAAAAGAACCCCTCACAAATTATGTTTTAAATTTGTGAGTCTTAAACCCAATTCCTAATTATATTCCCACAAAACAAATATGTGTACGTTAGCGATCACAAAGAATATAAGAAAAAACACACCCTAAGATCAGATTCATATTCTTGGCTTTCTTGGTGTCTTACATGTATTTATATGACTCCTAGTTTTTTAGTATTTGCTATATAGGGCCCCTAGTCTTGTAAAAAAAAAAATCGTGTTTTTAATGAAAAACTGCCATACCGAACAAAGAACTTCTTCAATATTGACATGCATAAGAATTACCGATCACTAGGTAATCCAGAAAATATCGCATTTTATGTAACAAAACACTTTATGAGATGAAATGGGTGATTATTGAAGTGGGAAGCTTTGATCGTCTTTTATCTTTTTTGGAGAATAAGAGCACCATTGCACTGTATTAACATGGGTATGTTTTTATATTCAAAATACAATGTACTGATGTAGTTCAGCAGAACCAATCAATGGCTTAACTGAGTAAACCAAATGTTATTAGAAGTTCACTTGAGAAACCTTTACAAGACATTTGCCTCTTCCACTGAAATCCAGTCTAGCTACCTAAATTCACTGATGAACTATAACCAAACTTGCCCCCTATTGTGTTTCCATGAAACAAGAATTCAAAAACTGGTTCGTCATAATCATAGTTTAGATGAAGCTCCAGATAGAGCATGCTTAACCAACTCCCTTCTCAATATCTTTCCTGTTGGGTTTTTCGGAATTGCGCTTATAAATGCAACTTTTCTAATCTTTTTGTAAGGTGATACCTGCAAACATCAATGCCATATACAGTTATACATTAACTCTTCTAGATCAATGAAGAGTAAATTATTGATACAGATTCTAATCCTGTAGAACGCTTTTGATGTTTAATTGTGGGAATGATAGGAGGTTTTCTCAAAAATTGCAAACTAGTTATGTTGAGCGAGTAATGAAAGAAGTAGACGTGCCTTTTTTGCAATTATCTCCATGATTTTAGCCTCATTGATTTTGCTTCCAGGTCTTCTAACTACATAAGCCATGGGAATCTGCCCGGCTTCGTCATCAGGATATCTGAATTTAGATGTCAATGTCACAAAACAGATGTTAAATATAATTACTAAATAACCCACCCAGGAAATGAGAAAACGATTTTTGCGGTACAACTCGAAGCTGCTTGATCATCTTATAAGATGGTGGTCATTTCAGCCCGTTTACTTATGAATGGGTCTATATTTGGTTTGCTTTCTTATCTCAAACAGGTAAATAAAAATAAAAAATAGATAAAATGAAAACAGGTCAACTTTACTGAAAGTTGAGGGTAGTTGATGCAGAAACTTTCAAAATCATTTTATTCAAGAAATTTAAATTATCATTGAAAAAATATAACTTTTATATCACATTTGGTACACTATTTTGTTATAAATTCTTTTTTCAAGGTCAACCCCAAGCTGACTCGTTTGTGGGTCACCAAAATTTACCAGTTATCCAGCTCAAACGACCATAACTTATTTAGTACTTACGGAATGACAGCGGCATCTGCAACTTCTGGAATTGAAACAAGGTAACGTTCCAATTCAGCTGGTGGGACCTGCATTTTTTTCCTTGTTATCATCAGATGGAAGATACTACTTGGGCTTAGTATTTATAAGTTTGAAGCAAAAACGTCACCTGATAAGCCTTATATTTGATTAGTTCTTTTAGTCGATCAACTATGTAAAGGAAACCATCTGAATCAAAATAACAAAGATCACCAGTCTTTAACCATCCTTCAGAGTCCAAAGTCGCAGCAGTTGCTTTATTATCTCTGACATAACCTGTTCCATTCATACTTTAAGGTCAAATATATACATTTTCATTTTCCTGAGCATCACAAGAACATAACATGATTATCATCCATTGACATAATTTTCATTTTTCATATCTAAGTTCTAATTTATTTCACAAAGGTGTTGGGACGCAATAACAATTTTACCAACACGAAAAAAGGTTCTTCATTTTTTAGCTTATTTCGCAAAAAGTCAAATGTATGATGCACAAAATAACAATGGATGCAATCATGTAGCGTTCTGGTCGTTTACAAAATTTTCAGTTTCCATCTATTTCATCTTAACTTTTTTGCATAATGTACGTGGTGGTCACTATTCTCATGTAAAGTTGATCCCTGTGGCCCCCATCTAGGAGAAGTACAAAGGGTTGAAATTCTAGGCGTATGAGTGTATCATACACAAATCACGTTCTCTAACTACAAACATTACCCCCTATGAAAGAGGCAGCTAAAATAAGACATAATACATCTATTAGGTTGCTAGAGATCAATATATCAACTAACACAACTCTATACTGCCAACTGGGTGTGGTTCTTTTTAATTTGATGTGTCCGTCATATAAATGAGTGATTGAACTTTAGATCATTGTAAATAAACCATCATTTCTACAAGAAACTGCAAAGAACCAAAACATTGTCTTTTGCAAGATTGGCCTATTTTGGGCAAAAAGTGCCAAGAACAACAGTCTAGCTTGTTCGGAATCATGTTCTCTTGATCCGTCTAAAACAACTTTTACTTGCCGAAATCTAATCTCTTTTGGAACTTTAACAAGTCACAAGAACAATGGTTAACTTCATAACCAAAAGACAAATGTGATAATAAAGAAAACTAAAAAACTCAAAATATATACTACTATGTTAACTTTTAGAAACTACAAGCAGAAGATACATCACCTTTCATGATCATGGGCCCTCGTAGCCACAGTTCTCCTTCTTGCATGGGAGATAAAGCCTCGCCAGTTACTGGATCAACAATTTTGGCCTCTACATTACACGATAAACGACCAGCAGATCCATATCGATCACACTCATCTGGCTTGTTCATTCCTGTAATCCCTCCCCCAGTCTCAGTCATACCGTATCCCTTTAACATAAAAAACATACAAATAGAATCAGCCGTCATTTACATTCAGCCCAGTTTAATCAACTGATTTATTAAACTTTATAATTATCTTGAAACACGGTACATGGATATACATGACCATAAAATGCTTTTGAACATTAGTTAAGCATGATCTTTTGGTATCTATGAGACCCTGAATATATTTGATTTATGGAGCATGTTTCTAATCATGTTTTGTGTCTTTAGGCCACATTAAATTTTTATCCCAATTGTTAATGTGCATAAGCTTTAAAACTATGTACGAAGCATTTCCATAATCTAATCAAAAACATCAACTCAATGCATCACAGATACAGATTCAAAGCAATATCATAATTATGTAAAATGCAACATATATCGAAGGATAATTACAGTAATACAATAACATAACCGATGGGTATCAAGTCTATTCGACATTATATTCAAAACGCCAGTTCGAATATCATACTTGATTATTTCATAGGAAAAGATTGATGATCGGCAACCCAGACTGGCCCACAATTAGCTGACTATCATACTTGATTATTTATTATTTTGCAACAGAATTATTAGAAATGCAATAATTGTAGTTAACAACACCAATCATTTTAGTTTAACCTTTTAATATATGTCGTTTCTGAAAAAGGTAGAACACTTACAGGTTCTTTAATCAGTTGATGATCACTCCATTATTAAACAAAATTATATATCCCTTTTATAAGGCGTAATATCTCAAAAGTCTATAAGTTTGTCTCTATGTACCCTAATAATGTTGTATATATATTCATATTATCATTAACATAAATAAGACTTTGTGCCGTGAAACATCAATTCGTTATATATTTTAATTTAACCACTATATTCAAACTCAAATCCGATACAAACTCTATAACTAATCAATCCTCACAAAATGTGTTCAGATTAGTTATAAACTTTGACCTTTTGGTCTCCTGTAAACTACACCCGGTGCTATTCTTTAATATTTTTAAATTCTTTTACCGTAGGCAATTCTCCACAAGTTTGCATGATACTTCGTTTCAACATTTACCTTACGGGATAGTTTTCTAAGGCACTCTCCAATCATACCTCTATCTCTATCTCTATATATATATAGAGGAATTATAGAATCTTTTCAGCATATTCCTTCTCTAAAAAAAACTCTCTCCAATCATCCTCTCTAAACCTCCAACTCTATAATATTTATCTAACTTAATTTATAGTTAACAACCATTTTATTTAATTCTTTTATATATCTTTTTAAATCATTAAATCATAAATAGTTCACTGTAAAAATCATTTATAATTGAAAACATATTTATAATATTTAGTAAATTTGAAAGTATTAAAATATGTAACAAACATATTTAACATACATAGCAAATATATTGTAACAAACATATTTAAGATACATTGCAAATAAATTAGTAAGGGTAATTATGTCTAGCTTCCTTTATTTATCTAGCGATCGTAGTCCTAACTAATTGTAATCGTTAAGTTGTAGTTTATTATTTTAATATGTTTATCATTAATGAATGTTGTCTTTTTATTTTTATTATTGCATGTATTTAATTTAATAACATTAATTAATTAGTTATTAACAATTAACAATATTAACTATAAGAAAACATATAAACATAACTAACAAATATATTAACTATGGTTTAAAGTTTTTAGAGGATTAATAGTGTTCCTTTATATATAGAGGAAATCTGACTTCCTCTATATCTTTAAATATAGAGAAACTGTTGGAGTGCATTTTTCCTCCTCTATCTCTATATATAGAGATAGAGGACAAATTTAGAGTAACATTGAAGATGGCCTAATAATATTTAATATTACTTGTAATTCTATTTCAAACCAATCACAATGCTTGTTAAATTGAAAAAAAAAAAAAGAACATTATAACTAATTGCATCTCTTTAGGTTATTTAGTTTTTGCACCATCTTATGCTACACCATTTTATATAAAATATTATGTAAATTGTTGTCAGTTTAACAATGCTAGTTAACAAAGTTACTACTTACTAGTACAAAACTAAAGTGACATAATTGGCTAATTGTTCCTTTTTTAATTTAAATTTAAATAATAGTATATAATATTACTCCCTCCGTCTCCAAAAAGAATGTACCTTAAGAAAAAAGGCTGAATTTTTGATAGTTTAATACGGTTAATAATGGTTTATTCTTCAAAGTTTCACTTTTTTGACAATTTAACGCTTTAAGGGGATATCCATTTTTTATACTTAAAAAATTTGACGATTTAATCCTTAAATTTAACTTTTACAATGATTTTGCCCTTAAAAATTTATCTATCATAAGAAAAAAACTTGAATGGTTAAAATGCTAAAAAGATGAAACTTGAAGAATTAAATCATTATTTACCTTTGATAAAATGTCAATTTTATCCTTATATTCGAGTCAAGTTTGACTATAAATATATAAAAAATGAGTTATTAAGAGTAATAATTAGGTAAATATGAGAATTTAATGATTTTTTATAATTAATTTTTGCAAGTGGATAATCTTTTTGGAATAAAAAAAATAGTAAGTGGACATTAAAATTGGGACGAATAAAGTAACTATTTTCGTTTCATAATAAATGTTCACAATATTATTTTATTTTGAGTTGTTTCAAGTTAAGTGTCAAATTTACATTTCATTCAATTCAAAGAGACGATTTAAAAGGTAAAAATAATATTTTATTAACGAAGAATAAAATTAGTATATATTCTTAAAATTTTATGCATTTTCGACGTAGATAGTACACGGAGTAATAACTTTTGGGATGAAAAAAAATATATACGAAGGTCCGAACCATACCATCCACTCGATGGAGCCACCTAGGTTCAGATGGCCCATTTAATTTGTAGTTAACAAGACGACACCTCATGCATGCCCACACGAAAACACAAATAATGACTACAAAGTACATGCTACAGAAGCGCGTGAGATAAATATACCTGTACAATCTCCACATCAGGAAACCTTGCTGCAAAGCTTTTAGCCACTTCTTTTCCGAGCGGCGCGCCACCGCAGCCAATCAACAAAAGCGAGCTGAGATCATATTTCAACACAAGTTCCGATTTCGCCATCGCCACCACAAGCGGCGGTGACACCGGCATATACGTCACCTTATATTTCTCAAGTGCTTTCAACATGTTCTCAAAATCAAATCTCTCCATTAAAACTAACGTCTCGCCTATAGATATAGCCCTAATCAGCATAAAAAAACCGAATACATGAAACAACGGTAACGGAAACACGGATACAGGTTGAACCGTAGGGGCATTTTCGTCTTTTACAAATCTGTTATGATACGAAGCGTTTATTATAGATATAAAATTACGGTGTGTTAATTCCACTCCTTTTATTCGTCCGGTTGTACCGGACGAATACAGAATTGCTGACGTGTCAGTCTGTTTAATAACACGTTGAGATATTAAACTCTGATTATTAGAATTATGTAACATGGAAATGAATTGAGGTGAGTCTATTATGATTGTAGGGATTGAGGAAGGAAGTCTAGAAGCGACTGATGACGTGGCAAACGCGATATTAGGGTTAGATAGGTTAATTAGGTCGGTTAATTCCGATGACGTGGAGACCGGATTAACCGGAGAAACGGTAAGGCCTAGGGATAGAAGTGAGAAGTAAATAATAGGAATGTGTATTGAGGTTGGAGATAAAATTAAGGCGACTTGATTTTTGTGAAGTGATGGAAATTGAGTGATGAGTGACGTGGAGAGTGATTGAAATTGACGGATGAAATCGGCGTAGGTGAGACGGTGGCCGGTGGTGGAATCGATGAGGAAAACGGTGGTGGAAGGTGAGAATGTAGGGTTGGAGTGAAGGAGTGAGAGTGTGTGGTCGGTGACGGAGAGTGGTTGTGACGGCGGTGGGAGTGGCGCCGGTGATCGGAGACTATGAAAGGTTTTAGTGTTTGGACAGAATCCGTCTTGAGGGTTTATAGACGGTGTATCTCTATCTATAGTCATGATGATTAGTAGTCTTTTAATTTGAGATATTGGAAGAATGTTGAATTATATATAGTGATGACCGATGAAGATGAAGATGAAGATGAAGATTATAATCAGATTTGGTTTGTATAGTATAATCGGAAGATGTTGACTTAGCAACATATTTTTTTTATTTTATGGTAAAATGAAAATGATAAAATAAAAATTTAGGAAAAGATAACATAGGAGTAGAGACGTTTGCTACCATAAATAAAAAAGAAATTTATCACGTGATTCGATAATCGTTAATAATTATTTTAGGTTTGAAACGTAACATATTCGATCTTCGATGCATTATCACTTTGTATATTAACTCGTGATTCAAAATTTTAATTTTTTATTTGAAAAAGTTATTGCTCGACTAATAAGAATTATTATTTTATAATAATAATAATATATATATATTAATATTTACGAATTTTATTATTAAAAGAAGTAAAATATGATGAGAAGATATGTAAATTATTCATTGACAATCAACACAAAGACTTAATTTAACATAGATTTTCATTTTCTTTTCTATTTTGTCCTTTTATTTTTGTATTATATTATACTGAAAGTTTGTCTGATTTTCTGATTCGAATGAGTCAATAAACGACTCATAAGAGTCAAAATCATTTAAGAGTCGAAGTCCGAGTCGCATCTTTTTTCTAGATTTTTAATTCGTCATTTAGATTCTAACAACTATGGTTTTAATCTTAAACTTCAACAACTCTTTAAATACAAGAAATAAATTTGAATAATTTGCTTTAATTATCAATGTGAAAAAACTTAATTGGAGCTTCTCTTTTTCATATAATCATCATACATAATGCATATCAGAAACAACAAGCTGTTAAAAAGATCACAAATCAATAACCTCAAATCGATATCTTTTATTATTTATTATATATATATATATATATATAGATAGTATAGACTATAGATAAAGTATATTTGTACTATCATACGTTAACCTACATCGACCTTTTCTACTTTTATACCAAACTCAATAAATAAGCACACTACCATCATCGACTTACTAACATTACATTGAATAAAAAAATCCTTTGCATAATGTAGGTATGCTGCTATTTCTAATTAGGGTTGTAGCTATAAAATTAGTACTGATATTACGAGTGTTGTTAATCGACTTAACTTAAATTAAATAATTTTTCTTTTCTAAATAAAAAATATTTTTATTACTTAATTAACATTCTTTTTTGTATATCAAATGATTTTTTTTGAATCAGCAGCTTCCTCTTATTGTTTCTATTTTTTGCATGGGAGGTTTTGTAAACCTTATTTTTTAATTTTGTAGAAGAGGCTTAACAAGAAAAGTCTTACAAGTTTATTGCTCCAACGCAAAAAAAACCCATCCAACTAACAAAACTATAAAAATAAACAGGAAAGTGAGTTTAAGAGGTTTTAGTTTACAAAGTCATTCGACTCTATTTCCTATTATTTATATTCTTTTGTATTGATATTCATTAGGTGAAGTCACAATCGACTTTAAAATCTACCTTATAATGTGACACGTCAGCCTGATGAAGTCACAATCGACTTTAAAATCTACCTTATAATGTGACACGTCAGCCTGATGATGTCAATTTTAGCATCCTTTAATAGATAAAATAGATCGAAATAGAACACTTACATGATAATGTGAACTGAACTTTTGTGGAAGCGAGTATATATGTGAACTAAAATGTGACGAACTTTTATCATCAAATTGGATCTTTCATAATTAGAGAGCATAGTGTTAATGTTATACCCGTTTAGTATATTTTGAATCGGTTAATTCACAATGGTTTGTATCCTTCTACTTGGTGTGACTTGTAAGAGACAATAATAAGGATTGGTGAAACAGATTTAGCAATATAGTGGTATTTTTCTTGTTTCTTAAACCGTAACGATGAATTTTCATTAGAAAAATGTAGCTGTTAGCCATATATATAGAACATTTTACGATAATGACAAATGTCTATAAATATGATTATTACCGGTGGATGGAAAAAGTTACATTTTATAAACAACCTACGAAAATATGTAATGTGTAATTGTTAGCACGAAGGTATTATTTTAGACAAGTATATATATAGCACTATATAAAGCAATTATTTTTTTATTATTTTTGACGAAAAAAAAAGAGTATATTATAAAATGAAACCTTACGTTGAAAATCCAAAAGGATTACAAAACTGACAACCACTGTGAAGGCTATAGAACAATATCATGATAACTAGCTTTGAACTTTTTATACAATAATAGACCCAAATGACGATCATTACGAGATTATCTGAAGTTAGATTACTCCACGAAGCAAAACCATGGTTGTTGAAGTCATATGTAGCGGATAAGATGGACATAAGCTAGCAGTAGAGCCCCGTAAGACTACTCCCATTCACAACCAAAACCAACCCAATTATCTATTAAAATATTAATTTTTCTCTCTTCCACATATCCAACCCAACTAAACCCAACTTTACACTCCCATTAACAACCGAACTTAAACCTTTTTTTTATTAAATAATTAAGGTTTATTATTATTTTTTATTCTATTTAAATTTATCAGAAAATTAAAAAAAATTAATCAACTTAAAAAAATTATTTATTTTAAATATAAAACTAAATAAAAAAAATTAAAAATATTCTACATTCATCAAACAAACTTATTAAAATAGATAAACAAAGTTACAATCGAAACATGAAATACAAGTTTACAAATACGGAAGATCGAAACTACATAATCATTCGTCATTGCCAAATTTTTGCCATATATGCTCAATCAAATCGTTTTTTAAAGTGTTGTGAGCTTCTCTATTACGAAGTTGTGCCCTATTAGTCATATAATTGGATAGGTCTGCAATTCGTTGAGTAGACTATTGAAAACTTTGCTCATCATCTTCAGTAGAGGTTCTTTGTTGCCTGTTTCTAGGCCTATCATTTAGAAATTCTGATGGATCATAATAATGAAGGTATGTATGGCGTTCATCCTCAACAATCATATTATGCATGATTATACACGCAATCATAACTTTCCCCATCATATCCTTGTCCCATAAAAGACACGGGTGTCGAAGAAATGCAAAACGAGCTTGTAGAACTCCAAATGCTCGTTCAACATCTTTTCTGGCAGCCTCTTGACGTTCAGCAAACAACTTGTGTTTCCGGAGTTGAGGAGAAGTTATCGATTTGACAAAAGCAGCCCATGAAGGATATATGCCATCAGTGAGATAATATGCCATATTATTTTCCCTACCATTCACGACGTAACTTACATTTGGTGCTCGACCTGCCAAGACATCATCAAAAACAGGAGACCGATGGAGGACGTTAATGTCGTTGCATGTACCTGGTGTTCCAAAGAATGCATGCCATATCCATAAGTCATACGATGCAACGGCTTCCAAAATTATTGTTGGTTTACCGCTTCTACCTGCATATTGTCCAGCCCAAGCAGTGGGGCAATTTTTCCATGTCCATTGCATACAGTCAATACTTCCTATCATACTTGGAAATCCACGTTCTTCCCCGACACGAAGTAGCCTTGCCAAATCGGCTTCATTGGGCCTTCTAAGATACTCTTCACCGAAACATGAAATGACACCTTCTACGAACTTTATTAGAGCATCCCTTGTCACAGTTTCACTCATTCTCAAATATTCATCTTGTGCATCTGCTCCAGTCCCATACGCCAACACCCGCATAGCTCCGGTACATTTCTGCAATGGTGAAAGACCTAGTCTACCTGTGGCATCACGTCTTTGTTGAAAATATATGTCATTGGCTGTAACAGCTGCCACTATACGGAGAAATAGTGGTCTTTGCATACGAAATCTACGCCGAAATGTTGCTTGATCATACGTTGGGTTGTCAACAAAGTAGTCTTCCATTAAACGTGTCTCACCTTGCTCACGTTCTCGATCGCAATACCTCCTTCTTGTTCTAGGAGGATGATCGCCTATGAGTAATTCACTGATGATTTCATCAAGTTGTCGATTTTGTTGAACAACCCGATCTTCCCATTCATCGTATGCATTCGAACTTGATGAGTTTTCATTATGAGACATTTTTCAAAGATAATAGAAATGAAGAGTCAGTGTGGGATATCAAATGCTCGTTCATATACTCTATTTATACTAGAAAAAATGATTTACATTTGTATTATAATTATAAAAAAGTAATGTTATAAATGTTATATCTAAATGAAATTCAAGCATCCTATACAAAGTTGACACATGGAAATGAAGATAATGTTTGATTTGCATGATGATAAGATGAAACTGACAACTCCATGTGCTTGCTAGATACGTGAAGAAAATAATGTTAAAATTTTTATATCTAAATAAAATTCAAGCATCCTATAAAGTTAACACATGGAAATGAAGATAATGTTTGATTTGCATGATGATAAGATGAAACTGACAACTCCATGTGCTCTAGATGATAAGAAAAAGTTCAATATCTTACAAACACTTAATAAAATATATTACAAATACGTGAAATACAAAAGTACAATAGCTTACAAATACTTGAAAGTTGAAAATAGCTAATAAAATGTCTTACAAACATTAAAAGACATATTGGAAAAAAACACATAGTGGAATGTAATTAGTTTCCATAATACTTCGACATTAGAAAGCGTTTCATGTTTTCTTCTTCAAGTGACAAATGCTCCTTTTGTAGCAGTGTGTTCAGATGCACAAGTTGCATCTTCATTAGCTCCCTTTCTTCAATTTTTTGCTCCCTTTCTTGATCCAAGCCTAGTCTTTTTTTCATGACTTCAACTTCACTTTCTCTAGTAAGCCTCATTGCACGCAGTTCTGCAACAACTTCATTAGAAGCCTTACTTTTTCCCTTTTTTTTAGTAGCATCTCTACCCGTTGGACGTTTAATTGTTGAACCACCACTTGTTGGTGTTTCCGGGTTGGAATAGACACAATACTCTCCTTCTTCAGTAGTCCTTGATCTTTTCGTGCTACCACCACTTTCTTCATTTTCAACTTCACATTCAGGACGAGAACGTGTTATGTCACGATCTAATTGTAAAGCCCACTTCTCGTGTTTACACATAACTTCATTAAAAACAATAATGTCGTTAAACTTGTTTCCACTTGCCTCATAAAGTTTATGAGCTTCTTTCTCAATATCTTTCTGACTCATTCCGCTTCTTTTATCACGCCATGCTTCGCGATATACACCAACCCACTTTTGGGCATTTTCGCTCAGTCGTTTAAAACAACCTCTCATTTGATCTTCGTTCCTGTTATTAAACTTTTCCGGATTTTCAGCCCGAGCGGCATCATATAGTTCCTTTATTTGTGCCCACATTTACGTTTTTTTCTTGTTTTTTCCACGCTTGCTATCTTCACTAGCAAAACACCATGATGACATTAAAGCGATGTCTTCAGCAATATCCCACTTATTGCCTCGTGGTTGTTTTTCAGTATTTTGTGAGGTTTGGAGATTTTCTGTGATAGGAACTTGAGTTGGATTTGAAAAAAACTGAGAGTTTTCATAGTATTGAGTATTGGAATAATCTTGAGTGTCTCCAAGATTCAAATAGAAATTTTGAAACGAATGATCCATGTCGAAAAATATGAAATCAAAAGGGATTAAGAAATGAGTTGAGATTGGATATGTAAGTATATCAACATTACACTTTATTTATAGATAAAATTAATTTATGAATTTTGATATTATTTTTTTAATTTGGATAATGTTAGATTTCTATTGATAATAAATGTTATCTAAAAAATCTCAACATTTAATCTTATGCTTCCATGTGTAAAAAATAGATAAAAATATATTAAATATTAAAAAAATTCAACTCCAAGTTGATTGTTCAAGTTTAATTTATTATTATTATTATCATTTTAAGTTTTATAAAAATTAAAATTGTTACTTATCTTTAGAAATATCACATACCCATAAGAATATGGTACGGCCCATCCAAAAGTTATATAAAAATAAACCTCAACTGGTAGTTGGTTGGGTGAACAAGTCGGTCAAATTTGGTGACGTTCATATTAAATATAATATATATTTTACGATCGACTGACTTGTTTATCATGAATGGGAGTAGTCTAAGAACACTCTTATTTTGAACACTTTTACTGCATACACTTAAAATATGATTTATGATAATAAAAACTAAATTAATTTCAAAAGTAATACTCCTACATATTTAATTATGTAATTTGATTTTTCTCAAAAGGAAAAAAAAACAATCATCATCAGTCATTGCAACTTTTTAAAAAACAACTACATATGTTAGTCATCATTATATTATATATATTATTATTAAATATTAAATGTATATATTGTTTAGTGAGGTGTTTAGTGTTATATCACATTTAGTGCAACATTCAACATTATTTGTCATTGTCCTTAGATAATGCAATATTTAATGTTAATATGGGAGTACATTTTTTTTACACTTTAATATTAATATGTACAACGTTCCAAAATACATAATATTTTTTAAGTTGGCATGTTGTCGACTAAAATGAATTATTATCGATGCTTGCTCATGTATTATTCTAGTATGTTAAAACATTACCTAATAAAAAAACAGTATTAATTGAGTATTTGACAGCTTTAATATCTAATATTATCGCTTTTTAATTTTTTATAAGATAAGCCAAATATGTGTCGCATAATTAACCCTAAACCAAATGGTTACGCAAATCAACCTTATATATTGTGTCAATACTTCTAAAATAAAATCTGATGGTACATAATACACTTATTAACGATTCCAGTAAGAAATATAGTTCTTTGTACGTCTCCATGTGTATACAATGGTCTAAAAACTACTATAATACATATTTGTTAGGCTCAAAAATCATTAGCATAATTTGTATGTAATTTATGTAAGTGTGACACTCACTTGTCTGTGTTACAAGTGAGTAACAAAAGATGAGAATGTTCTCTTCTTCAAGTCTAATATCTAGTTTGTGAGAAACATCATGACCAGAGACTTGAACTCGCTGTCAGTGGTCTTACTGGCGTTAAAACTTCAAGAGAGTCAAAGATAAACTTTATTTTGTCATCGCTAGGTGGAACAACGACTAAGATAGAAACTATGTCTACAACAACCATCAACCAGTGACATCTGACAAATGTGTCATTGATCCATATCATTTTTTTCTCAACATCACTTAGATATTTGGATAATATCTTCACTTTCTGCAACAAAGTATAAAAGGGATGCAAGAAGCATGAACAATTGTTTTTAGTGTTCATACTTTTCTATTTGGCGTAACGTTATGGTGGTAACATTTAAGGAATCATTATATTTCTCTATAAGAATGTAACACGTTAAAAGCATAAAGAGAACGTTACAAGCATTTTCCGACTATAAAATACAACGTTGGATTGAAGTAAAAAAAATTACTCACTCGTATTTATTATAACATTTAACATACTATATTTACTCTTGTAGAATACCAATGACTGTATATCAGCGAGCCAATATTAATATTTAAATAATTTATCTTAGGAAAATGTTCACGTAAAAGCTTATCAGAAAATAACCAATTTGTCATTCTTTTAGGTGTGTTTGAATTAGGTTTTTAATCTTATTTTACAACACATTTTGTTAATTATTTGATTGAATCAATAAAAATATTACAACATTAAAAAATATAAGTTGCATATTTACTTATGTAAAATAATCTATGTTTGTATATAAGCAAGTGTATATGTAATTAGCCACTAATAATCAAATTTATTCTAAGTAATTCATACTTATTAGTATACGAGAACGATATTAATCGACGAACTCTATATTAGAAGGGTTATTGATTCCCTATAAAACTAAGGTTCACCATTTATCTGTGATACCTACGCATCTGTGAGTAAAAAATGTAAAATATTTGACTCCTTGATAATAACATAGCTGATATCTATGTGTTTAGTTAGGCGCTAATAATAATTTAATTAACAGATATTTAATTTCTTTTAAAAAATTTAACATTTATACATGGATAATCAAAATTTGTCTTTTTAATTTATTTGATTATTTAAAATAATAATTTTAATAATTGATAATCGGTTAAATAAATATTATTAATGACGTGAAAATAATCGACCTCGTTAGCTAAAGTGTTAATAGTGATTATAATTCTTCAACTTTCACCAATCTATTTAACCATTCAACCTTTTTTTACTTCATTTAATCCTTTAACTTAGTATTAATAAATGTTCATTATAATTATAGTAATATACAAGTTTAAAAACTATTTACTGAAAGAAAAAATAACAGCAGTTGGATTGTTATTTACATATTAAATATTTAACTTAACAAAATGTGATATTTTTTTACACATTATTTGTATTCTCTGTAAAGTTTAATCAAATTATTAAATATAAATCTCATTATAAAGCACAATACATAATAATGTTACATCATATATCGTTTTGGATACTTGAATATATATAATATAAATGCTTATAAATTAAGTAAAGTATATCATCATAATTATTTTTATAATGTTTTATTGACAATTTTTTTTTTTTTAATATTATCATGTATAATATTTATAGTTTTACAAAGACTTACTTTTGATGAAGTTATATTGCTATTTTTATATAAAATGTCTTAAACAAATTCACTTTTAATATGTGACATAATAATTATTTATATTAATTTGGGTATGCAAAAGATTACAATAAAATGGTTAAAAATATATACAAGGGGTTGGGGGTAAAACTATTACCTAAATGAAATTTTAGAGATTAAATTGACTTTGAAAATTCTGAAACTGTCAATCTAAGATAACATGTTATAACAATTTTTTTAACCAGTCACATAGAGTTAATATATTAAAACATAAAAAAAAATGCAAAAAGTTTAAGAATCTAATGATTAAATCATCATTAATGATTATTAACGAGCTCTTAAAAAACTAAAATAGTACATCTAGTAAATTTCGAGTTAATTTTGCGTCATTTTTGACGGTCAAGTAATAAGAGCGGTTGGGCGAGGTTATTTTATGAGGAAGTAGGTATGATGGTTCATGTCCTTTCATCCGTGCTCATGGTTCCGAGCGGCTGAGCATGTGTGCCAAAGGGCCAATCAAGGTGTGCCAAACTGGCGATCATGGTGTCTTTGGATGGTCCTCATTAATACTAACTAAATTTATATAAAATCACTGTCATTCAATTTTCAATTGAACAACCATTTTCTTTTTCTTTTTTACGGAAAAAAGAATAATATAATAGAAATCTTTTATCAGCTAATACTTGAAAAGGCAAGAGATGAAATGTTTTCAAACTCGATTTTGAGGTTAAACCGACCTCGTTTCCGAGTTCGATTGGACCATTTCAGACTGGTTGAATCGAAGAGTAAAACCGGGCTCTGATTATTTGACCTTTTCATTTTTACTTTCAAACTTTTAAAACTATAATTGTAAATTATAATATTTGAAATGAAACTACTAATTTGAAACGTTAATTTACACGATTCCGAAAAGAAAAAAAAACGGATTAATCCGGTCCGATCGAAAATCCAATCGGACCGTTCCGAGCTGAAATACGCTATTAAACTAGATGTAATTGTCCCGGTCTAATCCCCAAATCTGACCGACACCCGAATTTCAAAATATTGCAAAAGATACATTAAAGAACAATCATGTGAAATCCAACCCCAAAACATAATAAATGTTCCATTGTATGGAATGGACCAAACAGTAAAGGCTAAATATAGAAATGAAGACTTTTTGTTATGTGAGAACATAATTCAAGAATTAAATTGGTATACATGACAAAAAGTTGTGGTAAATAGAAGACAAAATTTGTCTACAATGTTTAAAAAGAAATTTGTTTACACCATATGTCAAAACAATGATTTAGTTTAGTATAAAGAGTAGAATTTTATTTCAGACGGGTGTTTGGAACTCCTTATTTAATTGTTGTGAAAACGTTTATTTATTTATTTTATTTTATAAGAAATATACATTAAAAATAAGTATATTTTATTTATTTTTTAAACGTATAAAAACTTTAAAATTAGTTATTTATACACTCCCTACTTTCCTTTTTACCTATATAAGCTATTAGCTGTTTTGGTATATGATTACACTTTACATTTATAGACCTAAACATGTTTTAGTGCGACAGATAACTAACTTTATGAAATGTCTTCTTTTGGTCGTTTTACAAAAAAGGTCGACTCTTCCGCACTTAATAATTTCGACCCTATGTGGGAAATAGGTGAAGCAAACTTATAGTACATGTCGCCATATGTCATTGTCCTTTATTCAATGATTGTTATGTTATTGTTATTAATAAATAAATATTTCGTGGACTTTCATCACTTCCATCTCCTTCACCAAAAAAATAAAAGCAATCAATTCATTATATGGTCTTTGCTACTCATTTTTCTAAGTCCATTGCTAGACAAGGTTAAGTTGATCGCGACCCAAATTACTAAAGTTGCATTTGTTTTGTAAAATTTTATAGAATTTGATAAAATTAATTTTTTTGTTCTATTTCATAAGAGTGTTTAGTTCAAAATGAATTAAATTGAAAGTCATCAAATTCTTTCACCTAAATGAATTCACATTCTTTGAAATTTCAATTTATTTGATGAATTTCAATTCAATCAAAAACATTCACGAACTAAACACTTCATAAAAACTTATCCTCTGACAATAACTAAGGACTAAAAATCTCACGATATCATGAAAATATCAAACAAATGGAGAAAAGACACTTAAAAGACGATAAAATCAAATTCGTCAAACATCATAAATCAATATATACGTCTATTCGGCAAAGTGTACGCGGCATAACCGGGTTATTCCGTAACCGTTTATGAACGCTTTCCATGATCATCCCAAGATGTGCTGCTAGTGAGGTTTGAACCAGAAACTTCTTGTGAGGATATCAGGACGCCAACTACTAGGCCACCTAGTGTACGCGGCATAACTGGGTTATCTCGTGACCGTTTCTGAACCCTTTCCCTGGCCACCCCAAAATGTAATGCTAGTGAGGTTTGAACCTGAGACCTTTGTGAGTATATTAGGACGCCTACCACTAAGCCACCTTGTAATGATTATATATATATATATATATGTGTGTGTGTATTATATTGTGTACCCAGTTTTCCCTTATTGTACATAAATATATTTACAAATTTCCAGCCATAACTTTTTTGGTAAAGCAATACTATATTATGAATACAAATAATATGATTACAAACCCGTGTACAAGATGCATATTGCTGATTAAGCTTACATCAGTTTAAAATACAATTGGACCCTTCTAATTGAACGAATACTTATTATAAAGAACATGAAATTCCTTTTGGCTCTGCGTTTCTACTGTTAGTCTGGAAAATTTGCTGACAGGAGGTATTTAGCTCCAAAACTCTTATAAGATCACAACTGAGTACCAACTCCGGCATTGTGGTGTTACTTTTGGGTGGTTATTATTTGCAACCATAACTATAAGTTATAAGTAATGTATTATCCAATAACAAAAACGACGACAAAACCGTGCCTGATTTGCAAGATTCAATCCAAATTTTCATCCCTACTAAAGAACAAGATCTGCACAAAAATATGTCAGTTACATACTTTTGAAAAAATATCTAATATGTTATGTCAGTTACATTAATTGTAAAAAATCAAATAATAATAAGTTATATAGTTTTGAAACTGAAATTAATTATAACATATTAACTTTTATAATTAATTGTATTGATTTAAGTGTTTAATTGTGTATTGATTATAATATATCAAAAATATGGAGGGCAAAATGTAAATTACTCTCTCCCCTTTCAAAAACTTTTTAAGACTTTAGCTCAAATGTTTTATTAAATAGCTTAGATATCTATAATCTTTAATCCTTAACCTTTATAAATTGTTTTAGGGGTTTTCTTTAGAGACTTTTACTTTTAAAGATCAAAAATTACAAAATTATCCCTATATACAACGAGAAGGACAAAACTACCTATCCCTAAATTTGAAAAAGAACATATGATATTCAAAGCAACTTTTTTTTATATTAAATAACATGTAATGTCTTCCATAAATAAATAATTGACTTTTGAAAGTAACCTTAAATGGCAAATATTATTCTTCCATAAATAAATAAATATATATATATATATACTAGATTTAAACTCGTGCGATGCACGACAATTTAAGTTAAACAATTTTTATATTCGTAATTTTTATAAGTTTAATAGTTTAATATTATATTCAAATATTATATAACTCTATCTAGATCTATTTTTTAGTTTATCTTTTAAATTTAAATAATTATTTATATTTAAAATTACGAGAGACCACCACGTGTCATTTTACCTACGTAGCAAATTCTGGAGCAAGCTTTTATTCTCTTTTAGTATATATATATGTTTTAAATTATCACTAATTCAATGTTCTACGTATTAAGTATCAGTTTGGTAATTTCTAAAAATATTATGTATGAGTTAATTAGCTTCTAGAAAGTCACATATATAAATATGGATTATACATGGATTGAAGTCATCATATTAAATAAAAAAATGTACAAGTCATAATTTTGGTCGTATCCGATGGCAGTGTCATCAAACTCGAGGGTATAATATGATTAAAAATTGTAATTATTTACTATTCTAATAAATATTTTTTCTTAATAAAATATCAAGTAATATTGATCTTCCAAGTAACCTCAAAATCAATACATTTATAGAAATCAAATCAAAGTTGTCTGTTTTAGTTAATACATGTCAAAACCCAATCACTCGGTTAAAAGATCAACTAATTTTAGCATTTTTGATTAAATGCTTCATAATAAAATACATTTACACACATGTTTCAACTTACAACAAAAATACATCATTTAATTCAAAAGATGTTACGCAATAACTACGCAATTGTAAATCATATTATTTATATTTTGCTGATTTTTTGGCTTTTCGCCACATAGTGTGGTTTAACGTTACCTACTATATTGATAACATATAAATCATTTCAAATTTTATCTTTATGTTGACTGAGTATCTAAATTACTATATTGCACATATCTTAATTATAGATATTGTTACTACATTGTTTGGTTTAATTTAATCGTAAATGATTGTATGGAAATACACTCCTCCTGTCTTGATGACTATAAGGTGATCAATATTTATGTTAATTATTAGAAATTATATACTTATATTAACATCGCGTGAAAGATACATGTCAAACCGATAAAAGAAAGAAGTGCAAACAATCGTGAAATAGGCAGTAGACAAGATAGCACTTGAAAAAGTCAGTATTCGAAGTAACATTAGCCACACCCGAAAGACATGTACTACGAAATTTGACCTGAAACAAGTTTCTAATAGCAGTAAAACACAGAACAACATTGAGGCATTTGAGCTATACATGTACGTCACAGAATTGGTAGAAGTAACTAAGGGATGCAACTATATTATAACCCTTATCAATCATCAAACAGTTACCTATATATATATATAAGAAATTAGTAAATGATAAATTTTGTATTTCCCCTGTTTCCAATTTGTTGACTAAACTATGTATGATTAGAAAGGCAGAAAGAACTATAACATAAATTTTAAAAATGACCATTTATCAACATAGTTTAACCTTTAGATTTACAGTAGACCTGACCACCAGTCGAGAAACCAGCAAGGGAAAAGAATACAATCTGAAGTCAAGTTGAGGGTGTCTTATCTTCCTTCAGCTGCAAGTACCTTTCATAAAGAAAACAAAGGTAAATAATCCGTGCATATGGAGATGTTATGTACAAAAGAATCGTGAAAAACGAAGACAGTTTTAAAACGTATTAGTATTAGTATGCAACTAGATTATCACATCCAATGTAGCTTACCCTTCACCTTTTGCCCAACGTGAAAGTTGATAGAGTTGAACCGTTTCATTTGAGGCATGGCATGCAAGAAGTAGATAGTTGCGAGGGCGGATCATCCACGCAAATCTCATGCATAAAGCCGAATAGACACACATTACTGCAACCAAAAGTTATGGTTTACAACAATAATTATAATAATCATAATATCACCCACTGCACATACTTTTATTTAAACACGGCGTTACGAACCTGCAGTCATGTTTCCAGATAACATCTCTGGAGGTTTCTCGATGTCAGCCATAGCCTGCACATTTCATCAATCATAACTACTTAAAAGTGAGTACTCTTGCCATAAAACAAATGAGTAGTCTTAGTGACAGCAATGGAACATGAAAGTTTCTATTTCGAGGGGCCAGATCTAAAGTTTCTTCTGCTATGTTATATACCAATTCTAACTACTTGTATGTAATAGGACAAATTAGTGGAAAAACATACCGCTGCAACGAATCCCCAGTTGGCTACTGGACCCCAAAAATGGGTAGTCTTGGGTCCAACAGGACTGTTGAGGTATCTCCTGAAGAACGACATGAATGATGTTGCACGCAGTTAACAATGCGTCTGTAATAATACATTTTGGATCAAGTTATACAAAGCATAACGGTTGAGACTGTAGATAGCTAGATTGATAAACAACAAAATAACAATCATTACTGCAGCTATGCAAGTGGTAAAGAAACACGTAGCTGATAACTACATCACTTAGAGCATCTCGGACGAGAACTCTTTACCATTAGTATGAAGCATCATAAGAAGTTTTTCGCATCGAAGTTGAACACTTCTTCATAAAGTATTTGGTAAAAATTATATGGGTACTATCTTTCTTCGTTATCTATTTATTAAATATTCTTTCAATTGAATTTTCTATACATTTTGCCGTTTGAGTGAAAGCTTAGAGAAAATAAATAACTTTACCATTGGAGAATGCTCGTAGGAATCATAATATTTTGGGTAGATTATCAAGATAAAAGTAAACACATTAACACAAAAAGAAAGCAGGGAAAAAACATCAACGAAAGAGCAAAGTGCTCTGATACAACATATATAGCAAGAAAAATTAATATGTTTCATCCAATATAGCATATGTTATAATCATAACCTAATTGTTGTTAGCTTTTTATGTAAGGAAACTAATCATAATCTAATCGTTGTTAGTTGTTACAAGTACATTTGGATCAAATTGTTCTTGTAAATTATAATTTTTTAGTGACAGTCGCACGTAAATGCTTTATCTAAATGAGACTTAAACCCACAATTTTTCGGTTGATGTCCACGACACCTACATGCGGTTTGACTATCTCAAGTCAAATCACCTAATCAGTGAATGGTGTATTTCTTTAATGTATTCAAGTGACCAGTTATTGAAAGGGTTAAAGTTATAGATTGACAATGTATTTTCACTTTTGTTCCAATGTAGGTAAGGAACCTATTTTGTTACCAATGTAGGTAATGTACGGGTAAAAAGTACTCCCGATTAGTAATGTATTTTACATAATTTTTCCAAGGTAGGTAATGTGCTTATGAATCATATTACCTACATCGTCGCATTTTTACAAAGTGCAATACCTACATTGATATAAAATCGGTTCATTACCTACATCGAAACAAAAGTGAAAGTACGTTGCCATGGCTTACACCCTTACTGAAACAGTAGTAGATCATAAATTAAATTCCTATAAATTAACTTACTTAACTATCTATATAACAATCACCAAAGGTGATTGTTTCTTGTTCATAATCTATTCACTGACAACTATCGGTTAACATGCTTGGGTGGTGTAGAAGAGGTCAAGGGTTCAAGGTTTGGGGTCTACATATATTAACAGATGTAACTTTTTCAACCAATAAATATATATATATAGGTGTATGTGTTTGTATTTGACTTATACATTATAACACCACTATTTGTTTCTTCCATCAACTTTAAATGTTGAATATCATTCCTTAAGTTTCACTCATAATTCCCATACTTTTAAACCGTATTTTAGTGTTAAAGTATGTAAATTTCTTAAATAAATTCTATTCTACTACATACAATACCAAAGGGGTATGAGTATTTTTCCTAAATAGAGAAACATACATAAATATTTTGATGTATGTAATATAATTCTGGAATTTAAAACTAGTAGTATTAAGAAAACAAAAATATAAAGATTATGTATTCTTTATAACTGGCTCTAATTTCAGGACAAACATAAAAAGAATGTTAGAAAGACAGTAATAGAAGGTCGGAGATTCTAACCGTCGCCGGAGATGAAATGGCGGAGAATACAAGACGACAAATGATCGGTGATCGGTGTGAAATTAGAAGTCCACTTTCACACGGATACTGTTTATCGCACTAAAATAAAATACTACGGAGTATTTAGTATTCTAACAAACATTTTATAGATCAGTTTTTTATTATGGTATCCGATGCCCAAACGGTCAAATTCGAAGAAATGGAAGTCAAACTTTTATCCAATTGTCAAAGGCTGTTAGACCTATTGTCCTCTGATTCGACTTATATCAGGGTCTGCTTGGGACAGAGCTTTTAGGAGTTTAAAACTTTTTGTTTTGAAAATTAAGCTCCTTCAAAAAATAAAGTTTTGTTTGGATACATAAGCGTAAAGCTTTTAGTTTGACGATTAAACTCCTATTTTAAAAGCTATTCCAACTAGCTTTTAGGAGCTTTTTGATCATTTTACCATTTGAAATTACAGCTACAGCTACTTTACCAAACACAGTTTACAAATAAAACTCCATTTTGCAGCTACAGCTACTAGCTTCAGCTACTAGCTTCAGCTTACAGCTAACAGCAACAGCTACTAGCTACAGCTACAGCTAACAGCTAATTTTGCCAAACATACCCTTAGTCGTACTATTTATCTTCTATTTTAAAAAATAATTACAAATTTAATTCATTGATTAAATTTAATTAATAAATTAATTTTTTGACCAACACATTTAACAAATTAATTCACTTTTGATTGACAAAACCTTCGATCACTTCGATCAACAATTAAAATTCGAAATCAAGCCGTTACCAACTTATTCAAATACTAATTAATTCGTTTACTATTTAAACAATTGAAAAGAAAAAATAATAATAATAAGATCGAATTGGACCCTCTTTCGATCACCAATCATTTTGTAACACGTCGACATGCATGATCGACATGTCACAAAATGATTGGTTAAAAATAAAATAATCATTTATTTTATTTTTAATTTCTAAAATTTCGATCAAGCATGATCTAAACTTCAAACATGTATGTCGACGTGTTACAAAACGATTGGTGATCAAGGGAGGGCCCAGTTTGATCCCATTATTATTATTATTATTAATTGTTCAAATAGTAAACGAATTAATTAGTATTTGACTAAGTTGGTAACGGCTTGATTTTGAATTTTAATTGTTGATTGAAGTGCACAAAGGTTTTGTCGATCAAAAGTGGATTAGTTTGTTAAATGTGTTGGTTAAAATACTAGTCTGTTAATTAGGCTTGGTCAATAGATCAAATTTGTAATTATTTGATTTGATATTTGAATATAGCGAACTGATTCAAAGCAGTTCCACCACCTCTTTAATCGTTGCTATTTTTTAGCCTAAGAGTAGTTCTGTAAAAATGAATATAAATAAGTTATCGTAACTAATTAGATAATATTCGATTACAATAAATATAATTCAGTGGCTTACATTTCAAAATACTTTTTTATTAAATTATACCAACCACAATTATTAATTATTATCTACACACTTCATCATCATTTTTGTAATTGCAGCTCCCACATTTATTTTTATCTACCATAATACGACGTCTATGTTGATATCTCATGAATAATACATGATCTGCTGTATCAAACCATCAACTTCACAAACAAAAATTAGGTTTCACCAAACAATTCATCGATATTTACCAACTCAAATATCTATCTTGATATCATTTTCTTACACTTTTGTTATGCGCGAAACATACTTTGACTACAAATTTAGCAATCTACCGCATAATACTATATTGTTTCTAACATTAAAAGCACAATTTTGTAAAATTGACTTCTGTCTATTTTTCAGAAGTCTTGGATCTATACAATGTGATAATCATGCTACATGTCCCAAATGGGTTCAAAAAGAGCCAACAATCTGCCAAACGGGCTAACTTGTACACATACATTCGGGCACCGAAAATGTTATTATGTCTCTGTCTCTGTCTCTCCTCTTATCTCTTGGCTGTGGTTCCCCCTTGAAATTCATCGACCTTGTGACAAATTTTCTGTGTCCAACATACGCTCGATGCCCCTTAAAAAACACAAAAAAGATCAATACCAAACAAGTTCACTATAAGCTATAAAACTTGTAGAAACCAAGATATATACCTGCAAGGCTCGAACCATGTGACCATCATAAGAGGGTAGAAAAACGTCACTACTTAATGATATAATATAGTTGATTGCTGTCAATATAGTACTTCTGTTTTTGTAGCAGTTGAGCTCACCATCTCAAGCCAACATCTCCTTTTTCACCACATACCAAACTCTGATTTCAATGGCAAAATGGCTCAATCACCTCCAAATGGCTCTCCACCTGATGTACACTCGAGCATTTTCTGGGGCCCCTAGTTCTTTAAGAAGTCTGCAGTTTTATTACAAAAATTTTAAGTCATTTAGCAAAAAAATATAGAGCATTTTTCAAGCATATAAGCATATAGAAGTCAACCTTGCTGTTTCTAAAGCATGAAGAGGGCAACTTATGTTTGATGTTGTGGTAAGAAACTCGGGATTAGACTCCCTTTCTTTGTTTATAATGATATCATACTTCGGGCCTAAGCCTGTGGGACAACCTGTTTTTACCAACAAATCTTTTTCTAGACTTAGATGATACGCTACGTATGGACCTTCGATCCACATTCTCCTTGCAATTCGATTACCAAGTTCTGTAACTGGTTTAGCAAAATTCATTGCATGAAATGCTACCTGCAAAAACCAGATCTGATTATAAGACTTAATTACTTAAATAATCTAAAAATGAAAATTACGGAAACAGTTTATTCTTTCAATACCTTGCATCGAAGTTTTTGAAGATCAGGTGGGAGATTATTGATAAGTTTTGAATGTAACCCTGTTAATACAAGAGCCCCTTTTTCATTGAGCTTCAAAAACATGATGGTTTTGAAACTGTTAATGGTGGCCATTTTTAGAACTAGAAACTGAGCAGATATGGTGGTTAAAGATTCTTACTTTCTTGAAGAATCTTGCTCATATCCAAAATGGAGGAACATTGTGCGGAATTTTTGCTTCTCTAATGACTGCAATGAAACCAAATGTGTAGAGGAAGAGATGATACTACTCGAATGTCAGATTTTAATGTCTTCTTGTAGTGTTCAACATCAAAAATTTCTAAAAATTCACTGCACAATCAAATAAGCAGTTTTAAGCCCTAAACCAACAATTAGAAACAAAAGAATGCTCACAGTTAAGTCCAAATCAATCATATAGAATCAACAATTAAGAATAGAAACATGAACATAATAAACCCCTAGTCAATTATATGAAGCAGTTTTAAGCCCTAAATCAATAAATAAGAATAAAAACACGAACATATTTAACCCCAACTCAATTATATGAAGCAATTATGAGCCCTTAATCAACAATCAAAAATAAAAACATGCACACATTTAAGCCCAAATCAGTCATATAGAACATTTATAAGCCCTAATCTGCAATTATTAACATGCAGTACATATTTAACCCCAAATCAATTATATGAAGCAATTATGAACGCTAAATCAGTAATTAGGAACACAATTACACACCAATGTAACCCTATATCACTAATTTTAAAAGCAAATGGTTTTCTACCAGAACTTGATTACACATAACAAAATTCAATTTCACAACAATCACAAGCCCTAAACCCTAAATCAGATTGGGGCTACAATTAGTATAATTACCTCACATCTCCTAAAACCCGCAAAACAGCTTCAAGAATTCTAGCAATAACAACCGCATCAACAATCTGATTTCGAATCTCAAACAACCCATCCGAAACCACAACAACTAAAAACCTCTTCTTCTCATTCGCAATCTTAACCGATCTTTTCCGATACCTCAAACTAAACTCCAAACACGGCCTAAACCCTTCACCATCCGGCTGCTTCCAAAACTCAGCCGCACTTGCGCCCACCGACCGCGGCGGCAACGGCACCATCGCAGTAGTGTCAAGTCTCACCAGAGCATCATGATCCTCGCCGGAACTCGATCTTGAAACACGGAAGATAGCGACGCCATGAAAAGCGGCGAGTGTGTAGCGGTGTGTGTGATTACAGATAACGACGGTTTGTTGAAATGAAACGAATTGATCGATGTACAACATAGAATCGATGTGAGTAATAAAGTGATGAAGAAGAGTGTGTTTGTGTGTGTGTGTGTGTGTGTGTGTTGATAGTTTGTGTGATGATGAACGGTGGTTTCGGGGGTTCGATTTGGGGTTGAATAGATGGTTGAAATGCTGGTAGAGATGAGGGTTTAGGGTTAAGATTGAGTTCTTGATGGATTTTGATTTCTCCATTAGAGGTGAATGTGAAGAAATAGAGATATGATTTGTGTATATAATTATAACAGAATCATTTTAGGCGGTTTATGTGAGAATCTGTTTAATTTGGCGCCAATATTACTGAAGGCCCAATTGTTTGTTTCCTGAACTGCAACATAATGTTAGTTTTGTAAAAATTTGGTTAAAAGTCCTCTGTAGAGTGTATTTAAATGATAAAAAGGTGATAAAAATATTTAATTAAATAAATAATTATTTTTATGAATTTTGCTTAAGGTAACTTATTAAAATGGATATTGGATTTTTAAGAACATATACAGTGCATTTTAGTTCTTACGCACTTCTTAGCCATAATGCGATGCTACAATTCTATTAATTATATGTAGTAACTGACGGATCCAATAATTTACATTATTAGGTATTAAAATTAACATAAACTAAACATAGTTCTGCCAAAAAGATAATAATAAATAATAAATTATTTAAAAATGGAAGCGAATTTCTTCTTTCATTGTTCATAGATGGGCTTGGGGAATGGTCACATTGGGCCTTAGGGCCTCTAGAAAAACTTGCACTTTTTATATTATGTGGCCCATAAGGACTGAGGGGACCTCTCCCCCACTCACCAAGATCATTAATCATCCAAACTTGTATCATTCACGTTTAAGTTCTTTTTGTCCTCTATTATTTAATATGAATAAAGTATCGAAAGATGCTATTACTAGCACACAAGTGTAGCAAGCCATGCTTGATAAAACTATAATTTATTACAGCAATAAAACATGTAAACTCAATAATGGGTCTAGAAGTAGTAAGAAAGAAGTTGAATGCAATAATAAATTAGTCAGGGTGTGCTCGCAATAGAATTGGCACCGACTATACCAAATAGGTTGGTATTGGAATTTTTTTACTCAATACCAAATATCGAACTGTTTAAAGCATGCTAGTATTCGTTTATGTTTCGATATAAATTCAGTAAAAATGGTGTTATACCTGATTGGTACCGAATATATATATATATAAGTTATAATCGAAGAAGTAACACGTCTTAAAATTTTTTATATATAAATACCGGAGACGGACCGTTTGAAGCCGGTTGGTACCGATTCAGTAAAATCTCAGTTTGATATCTATTTGGGATTGGGAATGGGATACGGATGCTCATCCGTGAATTAGTACTTTCTAGCAAGGTTGTATAATGTAATTCATAACTTTTTTTTTGTAGTAATCTTTCTTTAACCCCTTAGACAAGAGAAACTTAGGTTGCGATTGGTTTGAAAATACGTTTGAAAGAAAAGTACGAGGGATAAATGATTTTATTATTTTGGTAAATATTATTCTTAAGTTGAAGATATTAATTAAAATATATTTAATGTTGAAGACAAATAAAAATAAAGACAACGGACCATACAAATAGGGGTGATTTATACATAGTTATTTCAGGTCCAATCATGTTGGAGATAGTTGTTATAAAATTGATAGAACCTAAAATGAATGAAATACCAAATAGATGATGACTAAAAATTGTTGAATCAACTGCTCATTCAAAATGATCACTAATACTACTTAAGGGCGAATAGACTGTCACTCAGTGCCACTACCCACTACATGATGAGAGAGACAATGGATGGTAAATATGTGTAAAATATATAGAGAGAATAAAGAAATAGTACGTGAGAGATAAAAAAAAGTACATGTTTACACTCATATAAAAAAAGTTTGTAAAAGTAACAATCATTCGTAGTGTTGATTTCAAAAGCCAACTACCAAAAAGCACCATTGAAAATGATTCCAATCTATCATTTCAAAACCCCTTTACCAAACGCCACTTTAGTAAATTAGATGGTTCGACTCTCTTCACCCAAAATATAGTGTAACGTTATATTTAGTCGTCATATAATCTAGAAGAAAAACCTCCACTAATGATCATGCATCATTGAAATTATTTGATTCAGTCTATGGCAAAAGCTTACGAGGATAATAAAAAACTTTTTGTTAGTATATTATAACGGTGCTAACGCTTATAACAAGGAAATGAATTCGAAGTAGAATCCTTATATATGAAAATTATTATAAGTAGCAAATGGCTAAAGGGGGTGTTGGGCCTATTAGGTTTGTCCCACATCGGGTGATTAGTAGAACCTGATAGTGAGAATTGCTCTATATATAGAACCCAGGTACCATGTGTTTAAGCCACGCAGCCATGCAATGAGCACAAAGCGAACTATTCTTTCGCCTTTTACTAAAGAATACCGTGTGCTCGTTGTATAAAATGGCATACGCCTATTTTTGAAGAGTTCTCTCCATACCGGAGAGACTCCAACCAATTTAATTTTCAAGTTTTCTACATTGTCATTGGTCTCTTTTATTTTTTAACAAAAATGCAGTTAAATAATTAAAAGCTTGTTCAAGGTACCTAATCTTATAAAAAAAGTGACGATCAGTAAGAGAAAAGTGTGCTTTAGTTTTGATCATCAGTATGAGAGACATTACAATAAGCCATTCAGAAATATGCATTAATATTGATTTATATAAGTGTTAAATCACTTTTAGGTGTACAAACTACTTTATATCCCTCATTATGTATCACTTTTAATAAAGTGGTGTACAAATCACTTTCAATTCTCGGAAGAAGATTTTACGCATTAGACAAGCTGGGAGTTCATAAGACAATCGATGTTTTCATTTACTCACTCATGATTAATTAATGTTCAATTCTAACTATCAATAACTGAACCCGCCAGTCATTCACATTCCCTTACCAATATAAACTTGTTCTTAACAGTAATCAAATAATCGCATACAAGATTTAGTTACGCGGACTTTTTAGGGGTGTAATATAGGAAGGAAAGGATTAGAAGTCCGTGGAAATCTCCAGATTTATCTATTGCATAAAAAGAAATCTAGTACTATTCCTTGCTTGATGCTTTAATCTTTGGCAACTTTTTGATTTTTGAAAGTTGATTAAAAAACATTGATTTAAATTACAATTATTGTTATATTGTTCTTTGAAATTGTAATCAGTAAAACTATATAGTTTCTGTGATTGAAATAATTTAGCGATTGTGGGGTAAAAGTGATAATAAATTTGTTTTATTTGAATAAATTCTGGATGGCAAAATCTTCTGAAAAATATTGTTGAAGTGTATGAATTTGAATTATATGATAAATTGTTTATAAATCTTTTTAAAAGTTTAATGAGTAAATTCTGATTGATAGTTTTAATAAGCTGATACACAAAGTAAAAAGCTTCATTTGTAAAATCTTTTGAAACTGTAAAGAGTATTACCAGTAATTTTAAGCAAATTACAAAAATATTTTTAAATTTAAATTAACCACAATGTTAGAAACCTACTTGATTAACCAGCAACGATTTCAATGCAGACTTCAAGCCAAACTAAGAATCTACCATGAGTAGTCATGACCAAATGCGTATCATCCGATTGTGGCACTACGAAAGTCTTCGCTAATGACAGAACAGGACCAGGTAGAATTGATCTCTGTTATGACAATAATAACATAAAATACCTAAAATAAATCTAAAACAAAACTTTGACATGAAATAAGCCCAACTAACTTCCAACCTTACGTTTATAACAGTAAGTCGAGCATAGCACGAAAACATGATATCAAAATGGAGGCCATGGTACAGAGGTTGGCAAAACGAATACAACTATTAAACATTACCCTCACACGAGTTGCAAAAACACTATAATCGTCTTCATCCGGCTGACTTTTTCTTCTTTAACTTCTTGCTTTCAGTAACAGCGGTAACACACTCCATTTCAACATATTTGCTCTTCTTTCTTCATCTTTTCTGTTCCATTCTCTGTATTCAAACCGTTGGTTGTACCATTTTTTTTGCCATATGTAGTGGGCTCTGAGTGTTCTCTATTTTCCTTCTTTCCAGATTTAGGTTGAGTAAATCATGAATGAAATTAATTCTACCAAGTGAAAAGGCTATAACAAGCATACCGATGTTGCTTTCATATTTTGATCATGTGTTACATAAGACACTCAATGTTTCATATGCTCGCCCATGATCAATTGACATTGAAATTTAATTACCTATCAATTAGCCTTGAGCCATCCACAATCCATTAGCAAAATAAATATGTTTTTTAAATAAAAGTACAGTTATTATTAATAAACCTACTTAGACTCTATTAATCCAAACGTGTTATAACCTTTGACTTGTCGTAAATAATATGAGAAATTTATCTTACCAGTAATTTTATATTATATATCATCTGATAATAATAAAATAAAAAAAAACGAGAACACATATTATATATATTATTAAATTATTAATTATTATCGAATTGAATTGAACTAGTGGGAAATGAAGGTGGGTGAAGAGTTTGTCCCACATCGGCTTGGTTAGTGAAAGCAGGGATTGAGGATGCCTTATATAATGAACCCAGCTGCTAGCAAGAAAAAGCACGCAGCCACGCAATGAGCACAAAGCGAACTATTCTTTCGCCTTTTACTAAAGAATACCGTGTGCTCGTTGTATAAAGTGGCATACGCTTATTTTTGGAGAGTTCTTTTGTTGACGAAAGGACTCTTATCAATTGTTGTAGTTCAAATTTCAAAAGACTATGATGTTTTTTTCCACCTAAAATTAAAACATAAAATAACTTTTAAAATCAATTTCTATTAATATAGCTGCTTGTTCAGTAAAATAAAAGTAAATGATTTAGATTAAGAAACTAATTTGCTAGACTAACAAATGTATATAGCACCCCAGTTACCCTAGAATGTGAAATGATCACAGTGATGTTTTATTGTTGTATAATTGAACACGACTTAAAATTACAAGCAACCAGACGAAACATAAAATGTTGGCAGGAAGTCGATATTTAACACGACTTAAAACATAACGTTGCCAAGATACAAGTGTGAAAAATTGATGAAAAGTGAATGGAGAATTATCAAATTGAATTACAAAACCTCATAAACATAGTGTTAAAAAAGAGTTGACAAATAAGTTGAAAAAAATAAAAGCATTAAATAAATAAAATTTTAGCGGCAGGATTTTGAGGATTGTCAACAGCAGGTAATGACGGATAACAACAGCAGGCTACCTGGGCTGAAGGGTGGATAGAAAGAGGAAGGTAGTTGGGGATGTGAATGGTGAAAGAAGGGATTAGTGAGAAACAGGGGCGGAAGATATAAGGGGCAGGGAGGGGTGCCTACCCCTCCCCCCTCCTCTCGCTCTTGAAAATCGGAAATAGAACTAATATATATGTATATATTTAGTGGATTTAAGATTAAAATATTTCGTATATTTGTTATTCGTCCCCCTTACATTTATATTGAAGGATTTCGCCACTTTAAGTACAACTTTCAAGTTACGCCACTAGTGAGAAAGATGTAACACTTTTCAATTAGTTTCCAATTTCTCAATCGACTAACTTTTCTTCCTTAGACACAAAATAAACATATTCTTAAAATTGCAGTACTAATAAAAAGTTTAAAGTAGACATAAACAACATCGTCTTTATCATCAAATATTTTTCACTCACAACTTAATCGTTATTTTGTCTATACCTTAGGTGATTGTGTAACACAAAAGTATTTATCGAGTTATTTTGTCTATACATATAATGCATTTAATCTATAACATTCGATTCAAACATGAAAAATAATTATGTTACTCTTATATAATTATTATTTTTTATATTTCAATAATTTAAATAATTACTCCGCATATTTCATATTATTGAGTACTGACTTTTTACTATATATAAATTTAATTTATAAATATTAGTATTATAATAATAAATCTTCAATACAAAATATATACAACAAATCTTTAAAAGATACACACTACACACATATTCATATTATTTCATCAATCTTACATCATCACTATTACTATCATCTTTCCCTATTCGCATAACATCTACCGTACTTTTACGCGGTAAAACACTTTATTTATAAGGAAGAAATAGATTCGATTGGAACTCCATGAAAATCTCCCGACCTATTAAGTAAAAGAAATTAGTATTTTAAATACATAAATAAAGGTAATCTAGTATTTATTCCTTGCTTGAGCGTTAATCTTTGGCAACTTATTTATTTTTGAAATATGAGAAGTTTATTTAAAACATTGATAGTTGGAATAATTATTGTGTAAAACTATGATAAATAAGACTATATAGTTTCCATGTTAGAAAAAGATAAGCATATCCACAGTTGAATCTTTCAAACTACAAGAAAAATTTTAGGGTACGCCGGATCCAGCAACCGTTATATGCTTAAAATACATGCACAACAACCACACTTGGTAGTAATACTCTGCATAACATGGTGGCTGGTCCTAGCTTGCAATAACTGATCTAACTGGTCATTGGGCCATTTAAAGAACCAACTTGATTGACCCAATTGTTGGCACAACGGAAGATTTTGGTGATGATGGAACGGGAAGACTTGGTAATGATCTCTATTACGACCATAATAACATTAAACACTAAAAAAAGATCTACAACAAAACTTTGACAAGAAATTAAACCTAACTAACTTCCAACCTTGTATTTGTAATAGTAAGTCGAGCATAGAAATAAAACGTATCAAAATGGAGGCCATAATACAGAGGTTGGCAAAACGAGAACTAATATTAAACCTTTCCCTCACACGAGTTGCAAAAACACTATAATCTTCTTCATTCAGCTGACTTTTTCTTCTTTTTCTTCTTGCTTTCAGTAACAGCGGGAACATCCTCCATTTCAACATCTTTGCTCTTCTTTTTCTTCTTCTTTTCCGTTCCATTCTCTGTATTCGAACCATTTGTTGTACCATTTTCTTTGCCATTTGTAGTGGGCTCTGATTCCTCTTCAAGCGTTCTCTTCTTCTTCTTCTTTCCAGATTTAGCTTCAGCAGCATCTCCATTTGCAACCGCGTTCTCTTTGTCATCTGCCTTTGCATCATCATTGTCCTTGGATTTCTTTTTCTTGCTCTTCTTTGATGCGGTTTCAGAAGCTTTATCAACATCCATTTCTGCACATGCAGATGGATATCAACAAAATATTTTTATCAATCAAAATCTAAATAACACAAAAGAAGTTTTGGGTCCATGATCCAGGCAAATGACCATTCTACACCCAATCTGCATAAAAAGAACTTCGGACTCTACACGTACCTTGACTTGCAGCATTCTCAATAGCAGACTTCATCATGTCAATGTTCTTACGGGGTGCAACACCCTTGTCATAAAAGTCAAGACGCTCCTCCACTTGCTCACGGAGCTTGTCTCCAAAAGAAGTGGTGCTGCTCTCTGTAGTCAATAAAAGTCAAAAGTTTAGGCAATACAAAAAAGAGTAAAAGACTAAGCAAGTAACATCTGAAAAGGAATATGGACAAACCTGAGAAACAATCAATTCGAGATGCAATTGAACACTTGTTAGCTAGATAACGTGCCATACGACCTTTGTTTTTTGCAGATGCACGCCCAATGAAAGATGAGTGGAAAATAAGACCATATTTAGGTGTGTTCCCTTTGGTCTTCAAAGCCCTGAAACCAAAACAGAAAAATCAACAGCGATATCCAACTACTTTAGCCAACACTTGATATTGACATTACAGGGCGAAAGCCCGATCCAGCAACATCACGTGAGTGAAGAAGGGCAATGCCACTTGTAAAGCTCTTTCGTCGAGTTCGCGATCATAAGACTCTAAACTACATAAGTAAAATACCTAAACAGAGCCTTCTCAGCGCCAAGAATCTGAAGGGTGGACGAAGGGCACTTGGCCAGATTTGTAAGACTACCAGCATGAGATATCAAACGAGCACCAACAACTTCTCCTATCAATGCAGCCAAGTTTGGTGCTATGTCACTCATTTTAGAAACGAGATAATCATAAAGCTTCTTCCTGTACTCCGCAAGATCCATCACCCGCTGTGCAAACATCTTCACATTAATCAGGTCAACTGGTGACAAGTCCTGCCCTGAAAATGAAAACACGAAAACATCAAAACCACATAATGCGATGTTACGTTCACTCAATGTAACAAGTATCAACACTAGCCATACCCATTGATGCTTTCGCGGCTTCTATTACTTCCTTTGCCTTATCTTCATCCCCAAGTATATCAACTAGGCCTTCTAACTTATCTTCAGACAACTCTGACTTATCATCAATATATTTTGCGAGTTTAGCGTAAAGATAGTTGTCATTAACAATCTTTACTAGCTCTGGGAAATGCCATGAGTACCATTCCCTGCATCAAACATCATACACTTCATATCCAATTACAATTCATATATCTGAAACCCAACTGCAAACGAAGTGAACAAACCTGACTCTCATGGAGAATGAGTTTACATCCTTATCAAGAGTATCGAGAAGGAATATTGCTTGAATGACCATATTGTCAACACGGTTAACATTAAACTTCACCTTCGCCCTGCTGTAACTGTGGCCCAAACCAAGTTGAGCTTTCTCCAAGTCACCAGGCTATATAAGTTCAAGCAAACCAAACTCTTTAGTCAAACAGTTTCAAAACGAATAAAATTACACAAATTCAAAACTTTATACACAAAAATAACACCTTGAGATTCTCAATGAACCTATCGAAATGCAAACGAATACCACGAATAATCTCAAGAACAAGCTCATTGCTTTGGCACGGGATCTTGGTTTCTTCGAATATGTGAGAACCAATTTTAGGCTCCCCTACTCCTAAACTAAACTTAGCCTTTTTACCTTCCTTCACCTTAGGAAGACTAAGTTCCAAAAAGTTCCTCAATTCATCAGTCATTTGTCCTAAATAAGAAACAATCAAATAAATCAACTTATAACATATAAAGAACAACTTTTTCCATACTAACTATCAAATTGGACCAAATTAAACATCAAAGAAAATTATTATCTCGTCTATTTGTAAGTTAAAAGGAAGAACAAAATGTAGAATCAGAATACATGAGTATAAATTTAACTAAAAACATTAATTAAATAGCAAATACATATACATCTATATGTAACACATTTTTATGAAAGCAAAATAAAGTACTGAAATTGTAAAACAGAAGACTCTGCATGTATAATTATACACATATATGTAAACATTTTTCAACATGATTCAGCAACATGAAATAATATGAAATTATAACAACAAATAAAAAACTAAAAATATCGTTATCTAATTGCAGTCGTTCACAAATCATTTCAAACAGCAAATATATATATGTACAGATAGAAGTACCTTCGGAGACAGCATTGCACTGATTGAGAGCATCAAGAGCAGATTCAAAAGGATTAAAAGCAGCAAGTTTAACAACTTTACCAAAACGATTAAGATCAGTTACAGAGTTACGAACAGCCTCTGTATTTTGACCAATTTCATCAATACCGTGAGCTAAAAACAGGCCGTAGCCAGAAGCAGACTCGTATAGAACATACAACGCCATTGAAGAAGAACAAAAATGGTTTTAGGGTTTTGGGCGTCGCTTTTGGTTCTCGCTCTCTTTTTATGGAGAGCCGCTAGGTTTTTTTTAGGGTTTTAGAGCCCATTTATTGGTAAAAAAAAAGGGGTTAAAGAAGATTTGGTAATTTTCAGTTTTGCCCCTGTTTTATTGTTGTAGTCTAATTGACCCTTCTTATTTGCTGGGGGCTCTAGTTATCACTTTATTAAGCAAAAGAAAACAATGATAATAAACATTTTTTTATGGGTTAACGTTTTTGATATAATATAATTAATTTGTTTTACAGGGTTTTCGACTAAATTTCATGTTAAAAGATGAAAAATTAGGTAGTGCATTGATTGGAGAGTTTGGAAATGAGTTTAAAAGATGGTTTATAAAGTGACTTATTTATTTTAATACTGAGAATAAAAAGCTAGAATGAAATTTGTTTTTTAAGAGATTTTAGATGACTCATCAAACATCTCAATAATATTTTTGAGTTTAAATCGATTTTATTTAAGTCGGTAACTTTAAGTAGGTGGGCTTATAAACTGATAACAACTGACTTATCAACTTTAAAAATATATATATAAATTCTCAAAAGCACTAAAACAAAAAATTACTATTAAAAGATATTTTCATATATATTAGTAATTAGTAATGTACTTGGGTTGTGCGGCAATTACAAATAAAAAGAAAATAGGGGTAGATAATAGTGATAGCCGGTAATAACATGCAACTTCTGTGATCGTTGTTATTGTAGAGTAAGGGCCGGAGTAGTTGAATAGGTGGATTAAGATGACTATAGTCAACGATAAAGTTGATCGTTGATGATGTTGCTCGATATTGGCGGCCAACGGTAGCGATATTTTTGCTTAGGTGATAATTTTTAGTTCAATATTTTTTAACTTTAGTTGATTTTTTTACAATCATAAATTATAAGGTCCTGTTTGGTCCGCATAATGTCTTTTAAGGAATTGGAATGTGTCAAAGGTATTGAAATCTTATTGAATTGGATTCTAAAAGAATTGAAATATGAAAGAATTAAAATTCGAATGAATTGGAATCTGTCACGTTTGGTAGGCAGTAACTAAAATGGAATTCGAATAAATGATAATAATATAATTAAATAAAAAATAAGGAATAGATATTGTCAATATAACATTAATTAGATTATATAATAAAGTAACAATTAAAATTTAATTACTATAAAATACAAATAGTTAATGTATTTATATATTTAAAAATAATTAATATCAATATTATTATTTTTTGGAATGACGGCTTATATTAAAGAGCTAGCTACAGCTAACGAAAAAAATTACATGAAAATTGAATTTACAATAGGATTATCTATCCAATCTAACCAAGAACATCCAAACTTTAGATTTCTAGATGAAATCCAAGTAAAAGAAGTATACACCATTATATCCCAAAGGAACATCTTCTTCGGCTTTTTGCGGGAGAAAAGCACACCATTTTGGAAGTTCCATATCACCCAAAAGAATACTCTAATAAGAGCATCTAAGAGCGTCCGCACCTCCTTAATACATTTTATCGAAAATAGCCACATATTTAAATCCGAGTAATCAGTGCACACAGGAACATCCATATGACACCATTTTGCAAAGTTGCTCCACATCTGTTTTGCAAGGTTGCACTCAAAGAAGAGATGATTAGTCGTATCTTGTTTATCCCCACAAACTAGACACATTACCGAATCAACATCAATACCTTTCCTATCAATATCAATATTAATAGTAAAATAAAATTAAATATTGAATTAATATAGGTGTACAATTAATTACATATATCTTATGAAAATAATAACAAGTATTAATAATAAAAGTAAAAATATATAATTCTTTATACAACTATTATTATAATATATTTTTGTATCTTATATAATATAAGATAAAAATATAAATATAACAAAAGTAGTATTATTTAATAATATCAATAATATTATTAATAAAAAAATGTTATAAATTTTATTTTCTTTTATCAAAATTATGAATTTAATGGAATTATAAACATTCTACTCAAAATGCTAAGGAATCTAAATTATTTACATGAGGGATTCCGAATGATTTCAATATCTTACAATTTTGTAAAACAAACACAATGCATTGACATTTGAATTTCATCTTGTTAATCAAGCGAGATGTTTAATGGAATTCAAATTTCAATTCCATTAGATTTCTATGAGTTATGTGTACTAAACGGTATCTAAGAATTAATAAAATAAAATTATATGTTACCTAAATGCAAGTTGACATCATAAATGTGTGATATGTGATATGATAATATGCGAGTAGACATATATAATCTCAATTTCTTTAATGAAAGTAGTTTCTAACAACTCAAATATTGTAATTGTAACTAACAACTCAAATATTGTAATTGTAAAGGTAAATATGCGAGTAAAAGAAGAAAGTAAACATTATAAATGTGTGATATGTGATATGATAATAATTGGATATTTGTTTTCATATTGGTATGCCAATGATAGAAATATAATAGTAATTTTCAATCTTTAAACTTGAGGAGTTATAAGTAAGTTGGGTATGTTTTATAAGAAATATAGATATAATTTACTATCAGCAGAGCAGTGGGTGTTATCTTCTTATTTTATCCCTTATTCTTTTACCCCGACCAAATACAAATAAACAGACGCTCATTCATAGATGTTTACTTCAAATTCACAAATCATGTTGTTTTTCGTTTATGACAAAAATACCCTCTTAGTAAGGTAAATTTTGATAAATAAAATAGTAAAAATAGCCAATTAAACCGTTCAAATCCTATCCACAACAGTTTTATATAGTTTTTATTTTTCTAATATTAATAATAAAATATATTTGTTATTGAAAATTGAGTATGTATTAACCGATCAAATTCTTCTATTTCATTAAATACATTTTAGTATCTGATCAAATTCATTTCTCTAAAACTTTGCTAAGAGATATTCTAAAAACATGTGTAATTACGTACACAGTGAATTTGATGTTCCTAAAACTTTGCTAGTCAATTTTTTCCGAAAACAATTAGACCTACTAATCAATTTTATATATTCACTCGATTTTTTATCCATTTTTTTTACATTTATTTACTATATATCTAAACTTAACTATTATTACTTTTATATGGAGTGTCATATTTATCAACATTAATGATAAGGATAATATTATAAGGATTTTACAACAAAATAATCATTAAGAGGGGTTATTGTACTCAAAATTTTTACGGTAATAGTAGTAGGAGAAGATTTGAATTGTCGATTTGAAGTTTTTCTTTTTTTAAAGACGGTGGCATAATACTAAATAATGGAACTCGGTTGTTGAAGGAATTGGGTGGTCGCTGTTGAATATGATCAGTGAATCAACTGGTAGGATCAATGACTAACACGTTATTCATCAGTGACCAATTGGTCATATCAGTGACCAGGTATCAGATATCTACGGTCACTGCCAACATCATCTATTGTCACTGTCGGTGTTCGTCGGAGTGACTGCTTTGTTTGTTGGAGTGAACACCACTTTTCTCCGGAGCTAATTGTTGTGAAACGAGGAAGGTGAGAGGATCGAGCATTACTTGGAATGGAAGAAGGGGTAAAAAGGCATGTGTCATTTTCTTATATTAATTATATCAT
Source organism: Logfia minima (assembly GCA_963921325.1). Taxonomy (NCBI): domain Eukaryota; kingdom Viridiplantae; phylum Streptophyta; class Magnoliopsida; order Asterales; family Asteraceae; genus Logfia; species Logfia minima. Next base: position 3,911,686 of record OY992771.1, on the reverse strand, counting down.
TAATATAATAAGATTTAATTTTATTTGAACCTTCTTTTATAATACAATTACTATGTTTATCATACGAGTTCAATGATGTACGAGTTTATCTATCTTAATATATTATTTTTAATTGATCGATGATTAACTCATAAAAATCATACTACGTAACTAATTCTATATTTATTTATTTATTTTAATTGATGATGATAATAATATGTCAATGGGAGAATACATTATTGTCTACACTTTTTTAAATGCTTTAATTAGTACAGTGAATGATGGTGTTTAGATTCTTGTTTAAGTCGAAAAGGGCAGTACGAGATGCTCTGAAATTTGCACCAAATGAGGTAACAATAGTTTGTTGAGAGGCTAAGAGCACCTTTAACCCTTTTCGTGCTCATTATTCTTTCGTGTGCAGGTAGGCAAATATTAGGGTGGATACAACCTTTTCATGTCCTAATTAATCGTGAATTTAAGCTTTAACTTATGAGCACAACGCCAGTGTATATCATTGATATATTTTACATTTATGTTGCCAACTATTTATTTAGATGTAAGTGCACTGACAAAACTTGAAAGTTGTTCGTTAGGAGGCGAAATCGTTCAGTATAAATATAAAGGAAGCGAAATCATGTTCATCGAAATATTTTAGTGTTAAACCCTCCGAATGTATACATATATTCTAGTTTTACCTTCGACTTTCAGGGAGCAGCCACTCCTTCATGCTCCTATTATGTACCGCCCCTGTGTAAGTGACGCCATATTACATAATAACAATTATATATATGATAAATTAATACGTAGTATTATCTATATTCTACATGTTGACAAAGGCAAGCATTATTTAAATAGATATTTTATATTATAGTTCGTGTGTATAGAAGTGTATAAAATCTAGTATATTTCAATAATCGAATAATAACTTTTTGAAGCGTTCATTTAACTGTAAATAGAAAGGGTTACGCAAAGATGGAAAAAGGCAAAAAGCCCATTTAAAAGGGCCGTGTTAACTGAATCAGGGGCCCTTTGTTTATAAAATAGTCTGGACTTTGGGTCGTTTCCATGCGGACCATGCCTCTCCGTGGCGCATTATTTTCATTCAGTTGTATCAAGAATTATAGATGGCCAAACTTATCATAACTTTTATGATCAGACTAAACTCATGCTTATATTTACTTCATTACTATGAGCTTGTAAAAGTCAGTAAAACATACTGTTGAACTTCTGGCTAAGGGCTGGGAAACATTGTGTATGTCCATTTAACTCAAAATGTTTTGATAAACGAGACTTTACTGTCGTAGAGTTGTATGTCCGTATAATGGGAATATGATTATCAAGTGCCATAATGCCAGTTTAAAAACCATGGATGTTCCTAAAACTATAGATGATAGATGTTCGACTTCTAAATGCAACAAGCCGACAAGGGTTATGAAGAATGCACTAGTAGGGAAGACCGGTTTGGTACATATATATGTTTGTTAACTTTGCTCACTTTTGAAATTGCATAAATGCAAGTGATTTGGTTGAGTGAAATTGCAAGTTGTGGAGAAATGTGTTGTTAATTATTACTAAATTCAAACATTTTTCTAATGAAATGAAATTTTTTGTTGGTTAAAACAGAACAATGTCACACATCTTTTTGTATAAGATTAAACGTTTCAAACAAAACAAAAAACTTATAGTAATTTTACCCGTGTTATTCATAGTTCTAAAAATCAATAAGCTGATTTTTACGCCTTATGAGATTTATCATTTTCACTTTTTGACTTGTTGAAATTGATTAACGGAATTCATGAGCTCAATTGATAAGCTCTCGAGTCGTAAATACGTGATTATCTTCTTTTTCGTACTTTTATGTGCTGATTTGTTTGAAGAAGCTAATAACTAATGATTCACTTGCTCGTACTAAGGATTAATTAACATTTGCAATTGAAGGATCCGATTCTTCTTTGAACTATTCAAGTAATATGCTAAGAAGCTAAAAGAGGCTGCATATGAATCAATATCTTTTGCTACTACCTAATGGTCACGGGCCACTAAAAGTCCAAAAGTTATTCGCATTATTATAAACAAATAAGATACATTTTTCAATTAGGCTAGCGACTAACTTATTATCTATAAAAATAAATCAATAAATAAATAAAAGAACCATAATAATTGTATCAATTATAACAACAGAAAAAGGTTATATTTTAGCTCCATTATATGTGTGCATATTTGACTATTTGTAATGCACAACAACTTGAAAATTATCATTATGCTATCAACAAAAACGATAACGTATAGCCTTCTAAAACACAAATAAAACATCAGTGTGTTTCCATAATACGAACTTGATTATTTTTTACGTACTTTTCCTGTGAATTCCCTTCGTTTTTTTTAAAGAAAAAATAAACATTTTGAAAATGTATGACGAAATAGTACAAAAAGGTCACACCCGGTGGGACTCGAACCCACAATCGCCTGATTAGAAGTCAGACGCCTTATCCATTAGGCCACGGGTGCTCTGCTGTTAATCATTCTCATAAAACCAAAATATATCCGATTCTTTAGCAAATTAGGACATAGGATTCTATCATTTAAGTGGATAAATGCTCTTTTTCTTAAATAAAAGACAACTCCTTTAAATATAAAGTACATCCTTTTTTCTATTCCAAAATCATGAAAGTGCATTTATTTCACAAAGAGAATACATTTATTTATTATATCATGATAACGTAAACCTTTTAGAAAGGTTTTAGGAACCTTCATTTGACATTGTTGTGGTTTGGATACAACTTTTTTTCTTGTGTCATTAGATTCGTAAGTCAATTATATGTGTGTATTTTTACATATATATATATATATAAAAGTAACTAGTAAGATGTTAGAAGCTAAAGAGTACAAATATATTTAAAAATACACAAAAGTAACATATCATAGATACCTCTCGAGACTTTAACTGCAAGGACTATACAAAGAATAAAAAAACTTTTATCAATTATACATGTGTATTTGATTGTGAAGATCGAGATTTTACCTACAATTACTTTTTAAGTAATATGAAGTTCGTAAAATTAATCGTAATTTTAAATTTCTACTAAATAGTAAATATATTTAGCATATGGTTCTACTCCATTAATTACACGATATAATCATGAAATATTTAAAGTTCATTAATCATATTATAGTTAAATATTAATCATAAATTGAACACTTAACAAACTAACATTGAATACATTATATGTAAGTATATTACTTCACAACTCTAGTAACTTTGTTCTCTTTTTAAATTAATTATTTTTTAAAATTGTACTTAAATGTTTGATCCATCATAACTTATCATTTCAAGAAAATGTGTACATTTTATCTGTAATAAAAAAATGTGTAACACGAGACCTTACAATCTTATATATGACCCTATATAGAAAACGATCATACTACAATCCAAGTATATTTTCATTATCAAAATCGTATATTTTACGATAAATATCTAGATCTTGGCAACTTTAATATTTGGATTATACGTTATAAACAAACCATATACAGTAATAATTATTTTGTTATATTGACTCTGTATCTGTATCCGGTTGAGGCTTGTGATTTAGTCACATAATGCCAACTCGAGTTTAATTATACTAGTAGTACAGTCTCACTATTAATCATTGAGCAAGCTGTTACACACAATTGTTGTACATATTATTTTATTGATTTGACAAAACAAATTAATCCAAATTATTAATAATGACATATCTGTTTCTAAATGATTTGAGATTGATGTTTGGGCACTTGATCATGGTGGGTCCTATCACTTTAATTTTTTTAAAAATTTAAGTGTGTTAAAATGTAAGTAATTGAAATATGATATTGATATCGTATATCTAACTGTTAGAGTGTATATTGTATAAAAAATTTATTATTTATTTTATTTTATATAATTTAAAATAATTTTATTGGTGTTTATTTATATAAGTTATCACATTAGTATTCTTATGAATTATTATATTACTAAAATATATATAATAATAATAAATAATTATTTTTTTTGCTCACAATAAATTAGAATAATTAAGTACACTTTACAGTACAAATGTATTGCATTTTCAAACATTTAGACTCTTTGTTTACTAAATAAAAGGAAATAAGTACCATAGCCCTTTTCTCTCATTATCCACTTCAATGCTCTCTATTTTCTTCAGTAGCATTTAAGTTGCCTTACAGTTTATGACATGTGATGGGGCCTTATTTATTATTATTATTATTATTATTATTATTGTAATGCAATAATGCATCATGTAGTATAGATTTTTGTCCAACATTTTGTTTTTGTCGATATAGCAATAAAAAAATAAAAAATACATATTGTTATAGAAAAATGTATAGTAAAACTTGAACATTATATAATTCACTTATAAAAATCCAAGCGCCTTCATCAATTTGCCAAATACTCAGAGGATATAACATGTGTGTAGAAAATATGAACGCTAATGATTTAGATGTATTCCTTTTTAATGATTTTAGAAAAAAAGATTGCAACGAAAAGACATATTAACTACTTGAATTTAATAAAGTTAAAGTTTCATTGCCATTTTCCAATCTTATTAATTATTAAAATATTAATTATTATGTCATTATCATTATCATTATCATTATTATCATTATCATTATTATCATTATTATTATTATTAATATTAATATTAATTATTACCCTGTTTATTGATAAAGATAACTCACAAGGGTTGAATATTTTGTAGAAGTGAATTGACATCATAAAAGGGGGCATATTTGTTAGTGAATTATTGATTCTTGAATTTGCCTTGATCCAAATAAATATATCCAAAATCAGGATGGCTGGATTGGGGTAAACTTGGAAGTTTGCTCATTTTCACATTGTTAATAAGAGAGTGACAGCCTGTCTCTTGTTCTCATACTCATAGTCTTCAAGAACATTCAAATACCTAAGTTGGCCTTTGAAATCTTGATCATTTACCATTCAAATACCATTATTGAATGTCATAAAACACCCAAAATCATCCTTAGAATATTTTACAAAGTTAAATAATTAAATCTTGAATTGAAGCCAAATTAAATCGTTGCTATTGCTAGAACTATTATAATAAAAGTTACAAGTCATTAAATACTAACACACACTACATTTATATACATGACACGTGTGCTAATTGAGACGTAAATTTATAACTTTTTCAGTTGATTAGCTACTCACTCTCGTAACTCGAAAGCCATTTGATAAGCGAACATTTTCTAACGAACCAATGAGTTGGTTCAAACATATAATTCACTAATGATGTTACTTTAATTAGAGAAAATTATCTACATAATCCTTTCAAATTTTAAAAATATCAAAACGGACAATATCAGACAAGATTTTCAAATCTAGACCATAAAATTGTTGAAATTCTAAAAACGACCTAACGATCTAGGCGATTAGTTAGGGACCAATAATATATCGCCATGTATCTTCTCCCAATAGGCGGCTAAACAAGTCAATAAAGTAGGTTTTTATCGGATAATGTAATAGCAAAAACTCAAAATAGCCCAGCGATTCCGGAATTTACTTTGTCTAATTAGAAATCGATACGTGTCCCTGAACACCCAGTCAAAGGACAATTGCATTTCAGCGATTTAGATCCGGCGATTCCGACGATTTACTTTGTCTAATCAAAAATCAACACGTGTCCCTGAACACCATTGCCTTTCGGCGATTTAGATCCGACGATTCTGACAATTTTGTTAAATTCTCAAATTTCATGAAATCAAAAGATTTTAATTAGTGGATTATACTAAATCGTTGGGGTCATCAGTTGAATTTTATAATTCCAGTAATTTAACTGTTTATTTTTAATAATATTTTTTGATAAAATTTATTTAAAAATAAATAATTTGAATGAGATATTCGGATAATTTTCTTTAATTATAAAGATAAATAATAATATATTTGAGGACATTAAGTTAATTATTTTCTAAATGCGTGTCTAAAGTATGCACCGACTACAAGTTGGGGCACGTGGATAGTATAGCTAATTGTCCACCCATTTACACTAGTAGGATCTACTGTTTAATGTGTACTATTTCTTCTGCATAATGTACAACTCTGATTGATGATTGAGTTTAATTTGGGAACTTTGATTTCTTCCTAAATTCTTTTTGGGTTCTTCATTTATGTTTATATCTGATTGTGGAACAAAGACAAAGGTATGAATGGGTCCTGAAAACTAAAAAGCCCACCTCTTTATTTTCTTGATCTCTGTCCTCTTCAATGGCAGAAAAACCCCCATGTGGACAGCACTAAATTCGTTGGAAAATCAAATTTTTGAAACTTTCTTACACACTGACATTTATTTTCAATTACCCACGTCAGATTTCATCTTTGTTGTCTACTTTCTTTGCTTGATTTCTCCAACTTAATTTAAAAAATCAAATCTTGATTTCACATAAAAACAGGGGATAACAGAGCATAACATTTGTCTGTTTTCCATCTTTAAAAACTTAAATCTTGACTTCTAGCTTCTAAAGATTCTTTCTTTGAATAATTCTGCATGTTTATCTTCTTGGGTTACTATCAAGTTTCTTAGTTTATGTGAATTTCACACTCTTTTTCTTCAGAAAAAAACAGAGCATTTCAATGGCAGTTTCAAATTTTTATCTGGTGTTCTTGACTATTTCATGGAGTTTGTTCTTCACAAATGCAATTCAACCTTCACAAAAACAAGTGTTGCTTCAAATAAGAAAACAATTGGAGTACCCAAAGCAATTGGATTTTTGGGTCAACACAAGTGATGATTTCTGCTACTTATCAGCACCACAAGTCAACATCACTTGTGAAAACAATTTTGTTACAGAGCTCAAAATTATGGGGTTTGCAGCTGATCAACGACCAAAAAAGGTAATTTCAACTTATAATGGCTTCCCAATTCCTTCACAAACCCTCTCTCCAAACTTCTCAATGGACTCTTTGATTGCCACTTTATCAAGATTAACAAGCTTGAGAGTTCTTAGTTTGGTATCTTTAGGAATATGGGGTCCACTTCCTAATAAAATTCAAAGATTATATACACTCGAGTATATTGACTTAAGTTATAATTACTTGTATGGTTCAATTCCTCCTACTTTCACAAGATTAGCAAGTCTTCAAAGTGTGAATCTTGATGGCAATTTCTTGAATGCTAGTTTTCCTGATGGGGTTGACTTATTATCAAGTTTGACCAGTCTAAGCCTTAAAGAAAATGGTTTGACAGGTCCATTACCAGATTTATCCAATTTGCCAAACAGTTTAGTCATTTTATATCTCAGCAAAAATTCATTCTCTGGTCAAATTCCAGTCAAGTATGGTCAACTGAATCGCCTTCAAGAGCTTGATCTTTCATTCAATTTACTTACTGGTGTCATTCCACCTTCACTCTTTTCACTGCCTTCCATTACTTACTTGAATTTAACATCAAATAAGTTGACTGGTCAACTACCAAGTCAAATACAATGTGGAAACAAACTAGCAGCTGTTGATATTTCGTTGAATCGGTTTACGGGTGGCTTACCTTCTTGTTTAAGCAATGTAGTGACCAATAGAACTGTTAAGTATGGTGGGAATTGCTTAATGATTGATGTGAAGAATCAACACCCTTCAAATTATTGCGTAGAAGAAGCTAGAGGAGTTGAAGTAGATCCTAAAAATTTCAAAGATTCTGGAAAAAGAAAACATAGTCCAGGAATAATTGTGGGAGTGATTGTAGGGAGTGTATTAGTTCTGGTGCTTTTGGCGTTCGGGTTTGTTGTTCTTTTTCGAAAGGTTTGTGTTCGAGGCTTATCGGACCCCAAACTGCTGCCTAAAACGGTGCAAGATTACTCTGTTACGGGTTACCCATCTGGCCTCTTAACGAGTGCGAGTAAGTCTTATAGAACCACAATATCTTTAAAAGAGAGAAACTTATAAATTGATTACATTTTTTTTTTCACTCTTCGAAGAAAAGTAATTCATTTAGACTTAAATTTCTGACTATGTAACTGATTGGATACTTTTATGAATAATTATATAGATGCATTGTTAAACAATACAAGATTGGTCTTTTTCTAGCTAAAAGTATAATAAGATTATGATTTAATCTTGATTCTGATTATTTTTTGAAAAATAGGACTTGTTTCTGAGGCTGCAAAGTTGGGTACAGAAGGAATCCCATTACACAGAGTGTTTTCATTTGAAGAGTTGAAGGATGCTACTGATAACTTTCATAGATCTAACTTAATAGGGGAAGGTTCAACCGGCAAGGTACCAATCTAAAAGTACCATGTACACAATCTTAACTAATAATGGTGGCAAATTGGTGGGTCAAAGTGTCAATTTGGGTAACATGTCAAAATGGGTAGTTTATTGGGGTAAGAATCTCATTGGGTTGACTGAAAATTACTAACATCCATTTTTTTCCTTTTTATATAAATTCTTGTCAAACACTACTAGAAAACTGTATCATTTGAATAGTAACATAACCTTTTGATTAAAATAATCTTGAGAGGTTTTATGCATTACAAATACATTATGGCGTTGCGGGCAACATTCAACTCAATTCACCGGTTCCTTCTAAACTACTTTTTATTGTATCCATTTGAGCTATTAGAGATAAAACAAGACCTAAGTCACACACCAAAAAGATGATTATTTACCTTCACATTTTTTATAAATTTATTTATCTATTTATTTTATAGATCTACAAAGGAAAGCTAGCTAATGGAACTGACATTGCAATAAGGCATTTGACGGTGTCAAAAAAGTACACGATAAGAAACCTCAAACTAAGGCTAGATTTGCTTGCAAGGCTTCGGCACCCTCAATTGGTGTGCCTTTTGGGGCACTGCATTAGTGAGGAAGGGCCAAATGACGGTGATGATTCAAACAAAGTATACCTTGTGTATGAATATGTACATAATGGGAATTATCGTTCGATTCTTGCTGGTAAGTATTGGTACAACAAATGAGCATCAGTTTGAGAACTTTAAGTAATGAAGGTTTGATTGTTTTTTGCAGGGAATGATCCCGGAAAAGTTCTTAAATGGGAAGACAGATTGAGAGTTTTAACTGGTGTAGCAAAGGCTGTGCATTTTCTTCACACGGGACTTATTCCTGGTTTCTTTAACAACCGATTGAAAGCAAATAACATTTTATTGAATGAAAATGGCATGGCAAAGCTGAGCGACTACGGGCTTTCTATTATAGCAGAAGACATCAAACAAGAAGATGTACGTAAAATAGCGTACTTATAAAAACATGGTTTATTATAGCCTTCACTTGTGCATGCAACAAACCACAAGATCTGACCTTTATCTGATTATTTTCATTTTGCAGGCAAATGGGGAAGGTGTCGAATCATGGTAAGGGCTTTTTTGGTGAAAACCATTACTTCTCGATAGAGGTGGCAAAATGGATGGATCATACAAGTTACAATGGGTTGTGTTGGGTTGACCCACAAATACTTTTTGGTCCATTGTATTCTTACAATAATATTGATGTTTGCATAAAACAATTTAGGAGGTTGTATACCTTAAGAATTCACTTTTGTGCCATCTTTTTTTCACTATTGCACACTTTTCAACCTGCTTTTCAGTTTTAGCCTTTTTTTGCCCGCTTGGTATTAGTATACCCAACTTGAGTATTTGACCAATTTATAAGTAATTTGATCGAAATTGCGGCCTCTACTGTTTGAGTAATTAATGGATCTTGAGAGAAACATTACGTAACTACTTTGGTCTTTTGCAGGAAAATAAAGAACTTAGAAGATGATGTATACAGCTTTGGATTCATTCTACTCGAGTCCCTAGTTGGGCCTTCATTAGCATCCAGAAAAGATGAATTTCTCATGAACGAAATGGTATTTCTTCGAACTAAACTGAAATAATAAAAATAGTAATGAAAACAACAAAAGACGAGTTTTGTCTTTTGGAGTGATAGATAGATATAAAGAATTTACCTCCTATTGGATACTGCAGGCTTCGTTTGAAACTGAAGTAGAACTAAAGAAAGTGGTGGACCCCGTTGTACTTGGTTCGTGCTCACAGGAATCACTTTCGGTTATAATCTCCATAACCAAGAAATGTTTTTGTGGTGATTCATGGGCTCGACCATCTTTTGAAGACGTGCTTTGGCACCTGCAATATGCTGCTCAAGTTCAGGCTAACGCACAACGGCCTGCTCAAGCTGTTTCATTCAATGGATGTTGATGTTGCACTAATTGTATAGATAGTAATTTATAATTATCTTCTAGATTGTTGCCATGATGAAGCATCAGCATCTAATAAAAATGTAATAAGAATATACATTTTGAATCTTGTATAGATCTTGTAATGTCATTGTATATAGTATATATGTGATAATTAATTTCTAATAATTTTTTTTAAAATTACAACCTTAATGGCTGATTTCGGTCGACCATTGTTCAATTCTTGTATAAAACGAGGCCGATCAATTAAGAAACAATATCTGGATTCATCATATCGATTTTGGTCGGAAATAAACCGAAATAAATTATAAAATTAAGACTAAATTCAATCATATTCAACAGTAACTAGATGTTATATTCATGTCAGATATTTTGTAGGATCAAGCAGTTATCATACACAATCAATCATCTAAGGTTTTTGTTTCCTTTTGTCTCAGTTTCCTCTAGTGAAATTCTACGCTCGTTCAAATCAAGCAAATGCGATCGCAAGTGAATGTTCATTTCATTCACACGCTTTGTCATGTCATAATCGGCCATCTACTCTCGACATTCATATCGACTTCTAACTCTAAGCCTTCAGGTGTCCGTTCCTTCTGCAGAAATAAAAAATAACACGATTTACCGGGCAAACAAGTAGAAAAACCAAATCAAGAATCTGTTGGTCGAGTAAATCAGCACTTTATATTGATGGGTAATTTGTTGTTCTCCTGGTGATAATAGAAGCGTGAAAGTTTTTTTTAATGGATCATTCGGTTGAGAATATTTTTGAAGCAATGATACAGGCAAAAGAGTAGATTTGCGCTGATGACTTTTCAAGGGAACCAGCGAGGATCTTGGGATCACGACCATTGTTAGTAATAAAACCAGAATATATTTATATAATATCATCCATTAGAGAACAATTAAAACACTAACAGTAATAGTACCCAATTCCACCGGGGCAGGGTATGGGGGTAAGATGTAGACAGTCATGCCTCTACCAAAAGGTAGAGAGACTCCTTCCAGATAAACCTCCAGCAATAGTGAATGCATGTAGATATAATGTGAAGGAAAAATAAAATATTAAGTAGATAAAATACTTAATAAAAGAATCTTGTAGACTCAGAACGATACCATCAATTTATTGTTTACCTTTCTGATGCTGATAATCTTTGAATGATAACACCCTTAATGACATCCCATAAGCAGGCAGTACAGTCCTCTGAGGCAGAAATAAGGCCCGACGTACTCCAGGTCAATGCCGTAATGGATTTCCTCCAGATTTCAGAAATTTATAAGTTTATAATGTATTGATCGCAACAAGGTTAAATAGAAATGGCAAAATTGGTTCAGGCCAAAATAGGCACTTTTTGTGCGAGTTGGGTTTGACCAGAAACGCTTTTCGTTCCAATACTTTTAGTTTTGTTGTACAAGAAACTAGACAAATGTGTTCACAAATATATTACCTCCGCACATTTGTTTAATAAAGTATATTGTTACGGTAATAATCTAACTTTTTGAATAAAAAGATTTAGAAGGTTTTATGCATTATACATACACTTCGGGCGACTTTATTAAAGATAAAGATAAAACATAACCCAAATCAACCCATTTATAAGTAAATGGGTTGAAATTGCCACTTGTCCAACCATCAAATGCCTACATATATTTGTTTGCCATCCTTATATAAAATTAGCAAGCATTAACATACTCGTGTTCATTCAATGCCAGGTTTTGATCCTCAGAATCAACACTAGATTCGATTAATCCAACATCAAGGGGTCATGAATATCCTTCCATCTGCACTTCCAGAGTAGAGGAACCTCTCTGCAGGGTCAAGGACCACTGCAGTAATTGGTTGCGGAAAAGAGTAAGTTTGCAGAACAGTCCCTTTTAAGAGAACCCTTGCCTATTGTATAGAAGCACAATTTTTTATTTTAAGATCTCAAATATGGATAAATCTGGCAACTTCATTCCATCTATGTATGAATGGGTTGATCTCAATTCGGTTTATGTTTTATCCCTAGCGGGTCAAATAGGTAAAGCGAAAAATGGCGCTTAATAAAACTTCAAAACCCACCCAGAGTTACTTTTTAGTGCATAACACAAATTTTTATACTAAAAAACTCAAGGAAAATCGGTGCTGGTAACATCACCCAAGTTAAGTATTATTAGTCTAAAAGGAGGGGTTAAACATGTATAAATGAAAATGTTGAAGGGTATATACTGTAAAGCTGACACCAGTTATTTAAAAAATGGACAAAAAATATTTTGGGTCAACCCAACCGGATCTGGCCTGTTTCGTCCATGAAAAAAAGAGAAAATTATCTATATGGACATTCAACCAAAGCCTTTACACCATATGGTCTATGTCAGTAAGTTTTGCATACAAATGGTCACAATTCCCTCTGAACAAAAACAGAGGAACGGAGGAATTCAAACACCAATTAAATCACGCCACGCACAACAATTCCCTCTAGTCAACCATAATTCCCTCGGTCAAACCCCGATTCCCTCTGGTCAACCACAATTCCCTCCGGTCAGCCCCAAATTCCCTATGTTATTGGATAAGTCTCTTGCATGTCAGTTTCAACTTGAATTCCCTATGTTTTCTACCAATACCCTCTGTTTTTTGTTTAATACCCTCTATTTTTCAATTTGAATTCCTTCTTTTTCCTATCAATACCCTCTGTTTTTTGTTGAATCCCCTCTGTTTTTCAGCTTTTTCGAAAGTACACAGCAAAGGTACGATTTTAAGCGGGAAAGCTTGTTTTCTTTTCATTTGTCTCCATTGTTTCGTTACCGTTCATGATAATGATACTGAAGTATGATTTTGTTTTTTGATTTATCAACCAATTATGTTTAGGATTAGGAATTATTTTGTAGTTTTTGTCTCATTTTGTCATCAAAGAAGATAACGATGGGTGGCAGCAGTTCAAGGTAAGAATACTAAATTTGTTTTTATGTTTTCTTCTAATTACCATATATTAATACTAATACTAATATACTAATTGTGTGTTTGGTTACTATATACTAATACTAATATAAATCAAGAGACCATTTCAATGATTTTTAAACACAACAATTCAAGGTAATTTGTTAATTTATTGCAATAACAATAAAATAAAATAAAATGGACTCAAACATATATTAAAGATAGGAATAAAGTTCAGTAGCTTCATGAAATGTAAAAAGAATGTATGTTTAGTTCATATAGATATAGCTATGTGATGGATTGTATGAAATGTAAGAATGACATTTGTACCAGATTAATTTTGAATTGATTTTTGTTAACTTAGATGAGATCTTCTTCAAATATATTTGCTCAATAAGTTTTGGTAGAGCATTCACGAAAATAGTGTCAGATGGCATCGACAATTAATGTGGTAAGTTGTTAATAAAAAATTTGTGAAATTGTTCTTCATTTATACTATATAAGTCAGTAAGTTTTTTGATTTTGTGTCAGGGTAAGTATTATTATGTGGATGTGAAATTGAAGACCCGTTTTGCTATTATCGTAGATATAGATAAAGTATTGAAGGAAATAGGGGATTGTCATAGACTATTTAGTAAAACATGTTTTGGACATTGGTTTTTCACCGAGGATTGTACACTACAACCCGAATTGTTACATTTTATGCTTTTAAACTTTGTTGGGGTAAATAAGGATAAAGAAGAGTTGATTTTTGATATTGTTGGTATTAAAATACATTTTGGGCCAGAACAATTTTGCTTGATGTCAGGGATGAAGTTTGGTGTTTTACCGCGAATAGCTGGAACTGGCGGGGGTTCATTTAGAGAGAGTATTTGGGAAGATTGTAAAAAAAAAGTTTACGTATGTGTGCGTGATCTCCATTACTGTTTTAGAAACCTACTTTCTAGCCATACGGATTTGGATGTTGTGCGAATTTGTTTATTAGAGTTCTTGCATGTCGGATTTATTGATAGGAATGAGTACTTTGTTGTTGATGAGGAGTTGCTACGACTGGTTGAAGATTTAGATGCTTGGAATAATTTTCCATGGGGTTCCTATGTTTGGCGTCCCACGTACGATTCACTTTGTAAAGATCTTAAGACCCGATTAACGTATTGTCATGAGAATATGAAATGTCCTCCAAAGTATTCACTTAGAGGTTTCATGTTTGCTTTCAAGGTACTTAATCTTTGCACTATTATTCTATTCAGCGTTATCAGTGCCCATATACAACTTGTTACTAATTATGTATACTATGATTTAACAGACATGGATTTTAGAAGTGCTACCGTGTTCCGCAATGCTTTATGATAAAGAAATTTATTTATGTGTACCAAGAGGTATTGCTTGGACCCAAAAGAAAGATTTTGATTGGTCCGTTTGTGTGAAGTTCGATAAGATTTGTAGGGAGGTATATGTTGACAACTTTTTTACCGACCTAATAGAGAGGTTATTTGAACTCGTTTACTTGTGTTTTTTAATCCAAACATTTGTTGCATTTTTGAACATTTAGGCCAAATTTACACCGAAAAATATTAAGGTGACCCCTTTTGAGACTCAAAGGCCCTGGTATCAGGATACCATGCGGTTCCTTAAGGGCCCGAAGGAAGATGTTAATTCAATATTGGCTAAGTTTGAAAGATGTTTTAATGATATGGAGGGTAAACAGGAAGAGAGACGGTTTGGTAACATTGAGCAACTACTTGAGGTATGTGATATATCACTTTTGTGTTTAATATATTTATATATTAATGAGTTTTGACGCGAAATATAATCTTCTATATAATAGGTGTTGTAGAAGAAAGCATATCCGGATTATAATATGCATAATTTTGATTTTACAGAAGAAGAGCTCGAGCAAATTTTTCCAGTCGTTGGTGCTAAAGAACCAGTTATTGGTAAAGTACAACATGTAATTAGTGGTGAACAACCGGTTTTTAGTAAAGGACAACCGGTTATTAGTACACAAGAATTGCTTAATAAAGCTGATGACGAGTTGACTGATGAAGACATGATTAGGTGTCTTGAAAGTTGTGATGATGAAGTGAGTATATTTTTAAATATTTAACATCATTCATCAAGTAATTTGTGTTTTGATTTGATTTTTACTCGTAGGTAATGATGGATGAGGATGTTGGAACAAGTGGGCATAAAGTAACGGTACCATCGGCAACGCCCGTTCGTGAGACCATTTTTGAAACCACATCACGTGAGTTCTATATACGCAGGGTTCACAATGGAAATCCTGTCGACCATTATTTATTTATCACAAGTTTTCCCTACCACTTGGATTTGGACTTTTGAGGTAGGCTTCTCAACCTCTCTTGCAATGGTTGGCTAGAAAACGAGGTAGGATTTGAGTTTTTTAAATATGAGTTTTTATATAAAGTTTATGTGTAGTAACTAAATTTTTGATGCATTTTAGCACATTGACATTTGGTCAAATACGGTGGCTTTATCACCCCGCAAGGATCAACGGTGTGGCATCCTTCCTGTCGATTTCCATTACATACTATATGACTGTTAAAGGATATATGATTTGGCTAATGGCATTGAGGGACCTTGTCCTCCTTGGTGGCTCTTGATAGGGTAATTAATTTTGGCTTAAAGTTATCGAGGTTAATAATGTAAATGTTCATTAAATTAACTATGGGTTGCAGGTTCTTTTCCCTTTGAATCAATCAAGTCAGGATTGGATGCTCGCAGAGCTATCTCTTAGTTTTTGGAATGTGAGGATTTATGATAGCAGTGCTTTGTTTGACCCAAAAGTCCCAACTCCGAGGATGACCTATTTGGACGGTATCCACAATAAACTGCAACAACTCATTCCTATAATTTTAGACAAGCTAGATTACTGGAGTAAAGCAAGGGTTAAAAGAGTGCACAACTTACAAGTAAACATGCAATATCTTGGGATTGAGGCCCCTCAACAAAGTGATAGTTCTAGTTGTGGGGTTTATGTTTGTCATTTCATTGAGAAATTAGCACATTTGCAATCAGTTCATATACAATGTTTTGAAGAGGTCTTTGAAGCAAGTTATAGGCAGTTTCTCGCTGACACTATTTATGCGACTCGATATGGTTAAACAATATATGTAAAATTAGGATTATATAAGATGCGATCTTTGTAGTTGTGTATTGTAACCACAGTCAAATATAAGTAGAACTTCATATTATAGTTACATAACGACAGTAAACATGTACTAGTAAAGTTTTGTTGTTGTGTGATAATAAATAACTTAAACCTTAAATTACAAGCAAGCAGGCTATTATGACTTCAAAGAAGTCGATGTTTTACAAAACACAATGCTGTCAAGATACAAGTGTGAAAAAATGATAAAAGGTGAGGGGAATTATCAATTATATATGATCTTTTAGTTACCTTCAGTAAGTCATTATTTATTGAAGACATACAATCAACGAGAACAACTCCTACACATATAAAACTTATTTTTACAAGTATGTTTATCACATCATTTACAAAGTTCATCCGGCAATCCATCAATATAAATTTGACAGAGGTATTTTCCAGAAAAATAATAAATTAGATTATATAAATTACCTAACATATTGTAACTAACCTACAACAAAACAAATATCAAAACTAGCTTAAAATGTTATGCTTACAATTTAAAATGGAGAAGATTTTGTACCTGTTGTTCCTCCTCGCACCTTCTTCCCTTGTTTTCTACCACCACCGCCGGCATTACCAAACCACCACCACCACTATAAAACCTAACGACCACCACCGACCCTTATAACCAAATGACCACCGCCGCTGCAATACCTAACTACCACCGCCAAATACTAAACACCTGCGGTCACCAAACTACCACCGCCGCAATCACATTCCCGCTGTCAACCCTTCGCATATCAAATTCTTGCGGTCACCAAACAAAATCAAAACCAAGCGCTATTAAAAATACCAACAGAATCATTAACTATAATACTCTCTTAATCAAATACCCTCTTAATCGTCGCTCGAATAACTGACTTGTGGCCGGATTTGGATTTCAACGGTCGGAGACTTGGATGGTTTTCTTCCGGCGACAAATGAACAAGGTTACGCGGTCCGGCCCAGGATACCAGCGGGCAATTTCGAAAAATGTGATAACAGAGGGTATTGGATTGAGTACAGAGGGGATTTGTTCAAAACGGGGGGTATTGGGACGAATTAAGAGGGTATGTCTATAACAGAGGGTATTTGGGCCTTTTTCAGAGGGTAATGGACGAAAACGGAGGGTATTGGGCTTTAATGGGTTGACACGCGCGAGACTTTTCTAGAAACAGAGGCAATTGGGGTTTGACCGAGGGAATTATGGTTGATCAGAGGGAATTGTTGTACGTGGCGTGATTTAATTGGTGTTTGAATTCCCTCCGTTCCTCTTTTTTTTTCTGAGGGAATTGTGACCATTTGTATGCAAAATTTACTGACATAGACCATATGGTGTAAAGGCTTTGGTTGAATGTCCATACTGATAAAAAAAAATCATCCGCTGACCCATTACCCAACCCGTCCGACCTGCCATTTTGCCAACTCTTAAGATACCTATACATATATCATCCATAAAATAGATAACCTTGCATGTGCCATCAAGACAGCTTGACACAAACACCGAGTGAGAGATGTTTGACGATGGTAACAGTCCAGTTATGAAGGATATATGGTCAGTTGAAAGACTTAGTGATACAGGAGGGGATCTCGAGTCTGTCTCATCTAGCAGACTGCCATCAAAGTTATATAACTTTAATGTTTAAAAAAATGTTTCCAAATGGTTACTGAAATATAACAAATAAAAGAAACCATAGACATTATGTTACCTTATCATAGGCCAGACAACTATCATTCCATCTTCAGAACCAGATATAAGAAAAGAAGCATCGTTAGAAAATGCCAAGCAGGTTAACGGCGAGTTATGCGCATGCCAAGTCTTGAGCAGTTTCCCGTTTATTACCTAATAAAGTTTCAATTAACAAGATGAAAGTTTTGGCGTTCTGACAACAACATCCGTTTTCCATATTGTTCATTTACGTTGGGTTAAAAGAAGGGGTAAATAAGTAATTTTGATTAAAGTTAATTACATAATCAGACGTTGAATTTTTCCAAACACAAAAATCTTAACTCGCAATGATCAGATAAACAATTCCAAAACGCAAATCCAAACACCCTTTAAGAGCCATAGCAGAAGCATAGATGACAGGGTAAATTGCTGAACGTAAATACTGACCTCTAATTTTCTTGTTTCGCGCAACAGACATGTGTGTTTGTGCGAGATTTATATACAAACATGGTTTAGAAATCTTCTAAAATAGGGAAGAACTTGAGGTACTAGTAGTAGTATTATCATAGTGAACTAGAAGATTGTTCACCTTCCAAATATAAAGATTTCCTGAAGCGGCTCCACCGGCTAAATACATATCATCTTGTGTGCTGGAAATTGGGCCAACGGGTTCAAATGAATAGCTATGTTTCAAGGCACTAGGCTGAAATTATACGTCTTCTTTGTATCAACAACAAAATCATAATGGAGCATAAATCTACATTCAGTTCATGCAAATACGCAATTCTATAGTAACATGCTTTAATATATCCATTCAGTTTAAGGAACTCGTTACATTTTACATCAAGTAAATGAGACCCTATAATCCTTCATCATATATTTATGTCCATATAATGAGACCCACCGACAAAAATTACTAGAAATATGATAAGTAACCACGTGTCTGGGGATCGCTTATCTTAATTACACTTTCAATACACTCTTCGTTTAAAATTGTAATTTATTATATTTCTTTTTTTATTCATCTCAATTTAATTATTTACGTTGATGAGACATAATTAATTAAATTTACTTACAGGTATATATTATAAAAGAGTTTATAAAAAAATAAAAATAATATTATTATATTACTAAAAAGTAAATGATAATAATTATATTTTTTCAAAATACACGTATATTTTGTATGGATAATAATTATGAAAATGGAGAGAGTAATAACTTAAATGCTTTATGTCCATGTAATAGGTTGTATTTGGAATTGCTTTTTGTAAGGTGCTTGATGTACTTAAAAAAGTAAGCATTCTTATCATGTGATAATTATTTCTAAAAACAGAAAATAACAAGTTTTTAAAAGCCAGACTGTCTGTACTTCATAATTAGACTCTATGGGTGGTTTGGTAAGCCTTTCAACTGTGCTGATCATGTTAATTCATGTTTGGAAAACATTAGATGGTTTTGTTTATTGGTCTTGGTGATGACAACTTGAGCTCTACAAGTCCATTTTCATGTCGATAAACTCCGGGGCAGTTGTTGTTCGAAATGGAGCTTGGTGGATTTGTTCATAATTAGTTACCCATTTTTCTGAGAAAAGTTTGATCAGTTCATCTTTTGATAACTGTTTGGGGACATATGTGCATGTTGGTGTTGCATCTGAATCAATATCAATGTATAAAGCTTCACTTGCATTTTCTTGTCCTAAAATCATGATGTTTAAAGAGTGGTTTTGAACTCTATAAGTCATCAGGTAGTGAAACGTTGCTTGGAATGTAGTTACTTGAGGTGTGCCACCAATTTGTATTTGTGCTTTGAGGGCTGTGAATAATGATGGATCGTGAAGTGGCATGTTGAAATTTGGGTAGAAGGTGACAAGAACTATTCATGCATTTAACGTTGTTTGTATCGTACCAATGCAAGCATGTTGGTATTCAACAAATCTGGTGTCGAGTAGGGCAATAAGGGAGTAAGCTGGTCATCCTTTTGTACCATGGAATGTGAGTGCTAACCTTATTGCTCCAAAGTGGATATATTTATACCCTTGAGACAAACAATGTCTAGGGAGATCTTGTGGTATGTACAAAGGAACTAGGTGTTCTATTTGAAAGGCTAGTAGTTGATGAGAGTCAAATTTAGAAGCTTGGACATATTCTTTGATTTGTTTATTTGGGGTGGATCTTATCAATTGCTTTACTTTTCTTGCGGGGAATTGGAGGGTTTACTTGTTAAGGGTTTATCATTGGCATTTGAGAGATGGGTATTTTTGAGTCATTAGAGACATAGGTTATATCATATAACTGATCGATTTTGGATGTAGAGGATTGTCGAAAACTAGAAGAAAGAGTTAAGTATTCAGAACTCATTGTTGAGGAAGGTAATAGAGGATACGTTTGTCATCAAGGATTGCTAGTATGATTTGAAGAATTACTTTTATTAATTCTAAAATATCTCGGAGGAAAACAACCGCAACCATCATTGTCGTTTCACACTTTCTATAACGAACCAAGTAGAAAAAATTTAATTTATTCTCCAAAAATTAATACCAAAATATTTAGTTTTCTGAGGTGAAAGATCAGTTCATTGATTGCAGAGATGGAGCATACTAATCCAAAATCAGGCTCTGCCAATTGATGAGAATGTGTGCTAAACCAGCCCTCCCTTGGTTCCCGGGACACACTCGAATCTAGTTTGTTGTAATTTGGATGCAGGGTTAATTATACCTTCCCGATAAGATGAATTTAGGGTTTTGATACAATTGAGCAAATGTATTCTTGTGACATTATATGTATGTCCTATGATGGCTTAGCACAACTTAAACCCCTTCAACCATGTTGTAAAAAGCCAGGTAGAATTCATGGGAAATTGGTCAATTATTTGTTGCAGAATGATACTTGCAATAGTGTGGCATGCTGATGTAGTGATGTTACTTTTAAAGTGAAGTAATATCAAACTTTTACCGTTATGTACACATTACTAGAAAATATTATCTTGGATTTTGCTCCATTCAGTTACGGTTCTACTTATAAAATTGTACTACAAAATATACAAGACGAGTGTCTTCCAAGAACATACTACACCAAGAATATATAAATGTCATAAATAAATCACAACACTAGTTACAAAATTGTCTTCGATACATTATTAGTAAAGTCAGCAAAAACCTATATATATGTGTATATATTGTGATGAGACAGACAGAAACAATCTGACACGAAAACTAAAGAGAAGATGTGAGTTGAGAGAAATGTGCTCATTGTAGGGCTCTCACTACTCCAACTACTATAATATGCAACCATCCCTATATAAGGCACCTCCAAAAAGGATCAAAAACTCTAAACTAAAAACTTATTTCCGCTTGTCTATCTTGAGGAGCAACTAATTGCCACAAGGAACGATATGCAGGAATCTTGGCTGCTTCAACCCCAAGTGCTGCAAGGTTACGCCCATATTCCTGAGTGTTCAGAGTTCAGACAACGAGTAAGTATTTGCTCATTATGGATCCAATTAAATCCATTGCCAGAGGTGGAAACAAGTTCGTGTCAAAGCAGTAACGTGTTTTTTATGATTAATTAAGCAAACTGTATTATTAAAAAGAACTAACAGATTGAAAAAAACAATCAAAAAGATTGTAGGCATTAGATACACTCCACGCTACATGACCCCATTTGGCCTATTGGATTTAACCGAATGAACCCATATCTAGGTAAACGGGTTGAATATGCCACCTCTATCCATGACATTGCCGTGCATATTATGAAAGATACATGTGTATATAGTATACGCACCTGAATGTCAAGAAACAACTGCATGCAAATTCTATCTGTTTCAGAAACATTATGGTCCAAGACATCTGAGCTAGCTCCAGCTCGTCTCTGTGCGCCCAGACGTATTCTCTGAAGTGAAGTCTCTGTTTTCCTTGCCTGGTTGATTAAGATTTCAAGATTACTGAAGATAAAATATTCATATGCATTTCCCCATTATTTAATGTTTTTTACCGTGTTAACAATATCAGCAGCCAACTCATTGTAGCGACCAGTAATCTTGAAGGCGGCACCTTCTGTGAGTTTATCTTTGGTATCTTCTGTCAAATATTTGGTGGCCCGCTCACTATCCAGAAAAACCTGTGTACATTATTTTTCTTAAATTTTATATAAAAACATCAAACATATCATGCTTCAATTTCATCCATAAATTAAGAGAACATGTTACATTGATACTCTTTAGAATCTAAACCTAAATAAGAAATTGATGGATACCTTCAAGGGACGCAATACGCCTGACACGTAATGGGAGTGTCTCACAGGAGGTGGTTTTTTAGTCATTCTGTAAGCAGCAACTATCCCATGAAGCTGCTTCAATTCCTACAGTTATGTATCAAACATGTTATCAATGATGGAAAATACCATAAAATCATGATACTGAAGTTATATGAAACTTTATTAATTATATGATGTGACAATATACCTCGTTAGACTTTTCAACTAATGTTTCAATGATTGAATCAATCACTGAAGGGATGAGATCTTTAAGAGATTTTCCACCTTGCAAAATGCTGTTTTTAACATGATCAAGTACTTCTTCGGTAGAGCAGGAATTAAGAATCTCGAACACTTCTCCAATGTAGTTGCCACAAACCTCTGTAGCTAGATGATCTAAATCATGAATTACCTACAACAGTAAACGAAACTTTTATCAGAAAACATCTCATGAGACGACAAATTCTGTTATTTGATAAATGCAACCGCATTTGAGATAAAAGACAACCCAAATAAACCAGTTTATAAGTAAATAAGTTGAATTATGACCTCTAGGAAATAAAATTAGAATTAGATAAAGGGTGTGGTTTATCAGGCCCATAAGCTCATGTGTTGTACCGAACATTCAGGATTCTCCAACAACTATATTTTATTCAAAACCTTACAAGATTAAGTGCAATGTCATACATACATAAACAAAATCATCTGGAGCAGCAGCAAGTGCCCATTCAAATGGAGAGTTGGAGCCTGAGTTGCGAGTTCTGCGAGCAGACAGTCCAGCTGACAACCAATTTGCATATCTACAGATCAAACTTTCCACGCGTCAAAACTATAATTGTAACAAAATCCTACATTAATCCAATTTGATTGCAGCTTAACCTAGATACAAGTTGTAACGTCAAGCGAAGAAACTTGTCAGAGATAGAAATAACAAGAACATCTTCTCTCCAACAGGATCTGAGGCATTCCAAAAGAGTAAGACTTTGCTTTAATGTCATTCCATTCTCAGAATCCGACTTCTGAATTGGGGTAAGACCAGAACCTACGAGTGCAGAATCTAAGGAACCGGCAATTTCCTGAAACCTGCAAGCAATATACAGACAAATCATTCATCATTTTCTTTCTGTATATTTGTTTTATGTACTATCTGTAAAGGTGGCAAAATGAGTGGGTTGTGTAACAGGTCAAAATGGTTCATATCGAGTTGGGTTGGATGCAAGCACATTTTTGAACTTTACAGAGTAATAATTAACAAGCTAAATATGATTACAAAAGCAGTCCAATACTTATTTATTATAATTATATTATTACAAGTTATTATTAACGACCTAAATATAATTAAAGAGTTTCAGGCCTTTTGACCCATTCAACACTTTCAATGTATCAAATTTATTATAAATTACCCATTTGACCCTTTTGGGATAAAATACAGACCAAATTGATCCATTTACATATAAATGGGCCCAAATTGTCTCCTTTAACCACCTCACATCAGAAGAGGTGTGGGAGTAATTGAGTAATAGTGATTTAGACTTTAGATAATGCCACAAGTTGCGAAATGTTTTGTACCTTAACGAGAAATACACCCCAATGTTCCACTGTTTCATGAAATCTACATATACAGCCTCAGCTCGGAAGTTGGCAACGGCGGATCTAGACGGACAATATCCTTTGGAAGACAATGCAAAATTACAATCATAGGTATCAGAGCCACCCTTGATATGAAGGAGTTATTAGGTCCAATAAAAAGGTAGATACTATAAATCAAAACTTTTTTTGATACCTTCTAGATCAGCCAGGAAACCCAGACTCGATTTGTAATTTTTCAGGAACTCAGTAGGCCTTCCAGGAGAAAATGCCCCTGGCTTTCCCTGTTGGATTGCCCAAAGAACCTCCTTAAGGATTGAATTTGCAAGGAAGCTAAATACATGAAAGCCTGAGTTTTCTGCAAAAGTGAGGAACAAACAGTAAAAAAAGATAACCGTTAAAATGTCCCTTTTACTTTTCAGGCACGTACCTAATGCATCCATATTTGAGCAATTATACAGAAGGCAAAATATTTAAACAAGACCACAGAGTACCCAACAAAGGAATATCTTTGTCAAATGCGAAAATATACCATTGGCAGGGCTTTAGATTAATGATTGTACCTGTAGAAGAAATCTCCAACAAAAATGTACAAGTTTCTGCAATGAGATGCTTAATTTGTTTATAGTTTTCTTCAAGTTCATCCCCAATGGACCCACTAACAGCTCCAGACGAACTATATGGAATCACTTTCTGAACTAGTGGGGCCACAACTGTTGAACGGAATACCTCTTCTGCATTGCGGGTGTTGTCCACAGCAGCATAAGCACGTAAGCAATTGTACACTGCATTTTCATCTTTGTGTATCAGTCCATCTACAAAACAGTGTCCCAAGCTTGTATCCAACAATGAGCTTGCATTCTGTATTCTCTTTTCCATGTTTTCAATAAAAGGCAGGTTCTGTACTGCCGTTAACAGAGATAATATGTGTAAGTTCCTAAGACACTATTAAGAACAGCTTTCAAGGTTTTCATGGGTCAATGAAACTACAAATGAAATAAATTCTACAATCAACAGAAGTTCCATGAGCTTAATGATAAAGAAAGCACTATAAATGCTTATTAATATAACAGGGATCAGTGGAAAGACCTTGGCATGAGCAAAGTAGAACTTTAGCCTGTTCATTTCACTAGAAATTCTCTCCAAAAGCATACTTTGAGTTTCCCTGAGGTTTATTCCAATTTCAGCATGCTGTGTAGAGACACCATTACTTAAATGACCTTTTTCTGCAGTGTGTAGATCTCCATTTGAACCATCAACAGGCACACTGTGCAACTCCTTTATTAGTTTCTCAACCTGCAATCACAACAACAAAACTGCATAAATCCTTAAATGACTTGATGCATCCCATTTAAGTAACAGAATACAAATCTTTGCGGCAACCTACTGGGAAAACTAAACCGATCTACCAATAAAATCCCAACCTGTAAGTAGATCATTTTGCCATCATCAAGAATCAAGAAGCAGCTATTCATTAACATGTAGTGGGCTCAGATCTTTCTCTCTCTCTAAATCTATATTAACTGCCTTTTTACCACTATCCAAGGCTAACATGCGCTTAAGAAAAATACAATTGTATAAATAGTACTCGGCAGATAAAAATTCAAAAGGTCAACATAATTCTCTGATTAGATTAGGCAAGCAATTTTTGGACAGCTAGGACAATTGTAGCTCGTATGTGAGACAAGACAGTTACCACAATACAATGCCAAATACTTCAGTTCTCATAATTGTATGAAAATCATTTCCTCAGACCAATTGGTGTAAATACTAAGATCACAAGTTTATCATGGAAAACAAGATATATTTTTATTTATCTCTAAAAATCTGGGAAATGGTCATCAATGTGATACGTACGTACTATTAAACATGCCTAAAGTATAAAAAATCCTGGATTAATCAAATTATCCACTGACAATCAAATCCCACTTCAATATCCTAAATAAGATCGTCATTCTCAACAATTCATTTAGCTTTAATAACTTTTTATTTTTTAAAAACCCTTCCTTCTAAAGCCACCGACATAAAGCATTATCATTCAAATTCTACGAGACATCTAAAGGTGCAAATGTGTTTTGCCATTTTCACCGGTCAGAGGTACATAATTAACAAGGTCAATGAACTTAATAACAAAAAGCATACTTGGATCCAACAGAATTTCAATTCAACAACTTGTTCAAACCAGAATCACTTCAATCCTAATAAAATAAGTTAATAGTTCAAGAATAATGATCTTAAATAAACTCCAGACATATCACATTATATTACCTTTGAGAAAATTAAATTAACTACTACAAAAAGACTACTTGGATCCAAACACACTGCCAATTCAACAGCTTGTCTGAATCGAACTAGCTTATATCCGCATCAAATAGAGAAATAATTATGTATGTATGTGTAACTTAATTAGGCTCCAAAAGTATCACATTGTATTACCTTGGAAACAACATGAGAAGTATCAATCAAAAGTTCTAAGATCTCTCTAGCAGCAGAAGCTTCAGCTCTTTGCTTAAGTCCACCTTGTAATGACACAAGCGATCCTTCAACAGCTCCACGAAACCCTAATATCTTCTCACGGATCTCAATCAGCGGTGCTCGCATACGCAATACAGCAGCATCAACATCCACAAGTTTCGTACTTAGATTAACGAAATCAGCATAATCTCGATTAATTAATTCCACTAGTTCATGTTTAAGAGATGAAAGATGTGATTGTAGTTCCGATCTTAGGGTTTCGAACGGAACGAAGGTCCGCAGATCGGAGATGTAGGATTCGGAATTGAAATTAGGGTTTAGGAATGAGGATTGCTTGAACCATAAAGGATGTGAGTCGATTGGATCGCCGAATAGGTCGGCGGTGGCGGTACGCGGTGGAGGTGATAGTTGCGGCAGTGTTGCCGGTGGCTGGTCCGGCTGGATCCCCATTGGCTATGTAGATTAGAAAGTACAGCTGCAGAGGGGAAGAAGAAATAGATCCAAACTTTTAATTGACCATTTAATATGAAAATTCGTACTGTATTTTAGCTAGCTAAAAACAATAAAATTAAAAAACGGCAATACTCCGTATAACGTTGAAGTTAACCGGTACAATACTGTACAGGGTGTTCGGATATCGGGTCTTCGGATAACTGAACTTCGACTATCTAATTTTAAATAATCTAAATTTTTTAGATGAAGTTATTCGAACTTCGACTATCTGACATTTCGGATACGAATATCAAATTATTCAAAATTTTGAATACGAATATTTAGTTTTTTGACATCCGATTGATACAAAAAGCATAAAATAGGTAAACACCCATCTAAAGTGTTTTATGCGTACCATTCGTATTTTTACATAAAATTTTTAAAAAAACATGAAAATTAAATAATGTTTATAAATTGATTATCTACTAATCTTTATAGATTTGTTTCCCTTAAAGTCCACTATCCACTAAGCCAGGGCCGTCTCATTAATTTTCTTGGCCCTGTTCAAATAATATAAATAGGCCCCTCAATATAAAATCTAATGTACAACTAAAAACAACTTATTAGAATTACGATAAATTTTGTAACTATAAAAAGCCATAAATATGATAACAAAGTGTTTCTATCTCAATACTTACATATATTATAATTTATTACTTGAATATTGCAATTCTTCTAGCATTCTTAGAAGCAAAGTCATCAATCAACTCTTTGTAATTCACATTCTCCAATAGATTGCTCTCAATAGCTATTAATGCTAATTCATTAAGTCTCTCTTGTGACATCGTGGACCGCAAATATGACTTCAACAACTTCAATTTTGAAAAACTTCTTTCTGCAGACGCCACGGTTACTGGAATAGTTAACAATACTCTATATGCAATTATTGCATTAGGAAAACAATCAACTTGCTTAAGAAAATTCAAAACATCGGCAGCTCTCATATTTTCATGTGGCAACAAATTGTTAAGTAACTTTAACTCCAAATAAAGTTCATTTGCATCAATGTCTGATTGTCCATTATTCTTGAGTGCGGATTCAAGATGACTACAACACAATTTAAGATCCTTGTCATCAAGGTACTTCAACTTATCAGAAGTAAACAAGAAACCAAAAATGTTCTCGTAAGCTTTGTATTTTTCAAATCTTTCTCTAAGCGAAGCAAGTGCCTGATCAACAATGTATAAGAAATAATTAACTTTAAATGACTCCTCGGCAGAAAATGAAGCATCATGATCACTAGAGTTCTCATCAAATTGTCTTTTTCTATGAACTTCACGTTTTTTAGGGAATACTGGATCAATATCCAACTCAATGGCAATTTCTTTAGCAACATCTATCGCTTTGGACAATCCGGTGTCTCTATACGACTCAAAATAAGAAATCAATCCATTCACTTCTTCAATAGCAATATCTAAACGCATATCCTTGGTTTGTAATTTTTTACTCACCAAATTTACCGTGAATAAAATCTCAAACCAAATGACTATTGCAACTAAAAACTCATATTCCCCAAGCTCATATTTTGCAAGAGATCTAGCTTCACTTTGGATTTTCGCATCTTTATCACTTTCTGCAACTTGAAACAAGGCTTTTCTTATGTCCTTAATCTGAAATCTAATAGCTTTAACACTATCAACACGACTTTCCCAACGAGTTGTGGACAACGATTTAAGAGTCAAGCCCGTAACATTGTCTTTCAAAATTTGCCATCTTTTAATAGAATTAGCAAATATTGTGTAAATTCGTTGTATAACTCCAAAAAACTCTCTAGCTTTGCCACAAGTGTTAGCCATATCACATAATGCAAGATTAAGACTATGACAACCATAAGGAGTATAAAATGCTCTACGATTTATTTCTAAAAATTTCCTTTGAACTCCCTTATTTTGACCTTTCATATTTGCCCCGTTATCGTAACCCTGACCACGCATATCATCGATGTCAAGATTAAGAGATTTCAGTTCTTCGTATGTAATATCAAAAAGTCCCTGGCCAGTGGTATCATCTACATTCAAAAAACCTAAAAAGGATTCCTCAACAATAACACTTTGAGAGGAGAAATTGACATACCTTAATATTAAAGACATTTGTTCTTGGTGACTTGCATCAGGGGTACAATCAAGTATCACGGAGTAATATTTTGCTTCTTTTATTTTCTTGATGATTTGTGATTTGATATCATGGGCAAGTAAAAGTATTAACTCATTTTGGATGGAATGACCCAGATAATGAACATGAGTTTCATCACTAGTGATACGTCGCACGTGCTCTTTGATAACTGGATCAAATTCTTCCAACATTTCAATCAAACCCAAGAAGTTACCGTTGCTATTTCGATATAATTTCTCATTTGTACCGCGAAATGCTAAATTATGTTTAGCTAGAAATTTGACAACCGAAACAATTCTTAGGAGAACGTTTATCCAGTGATCTCTCTCCTTTTGAAATTGTTCTTGAACCACTTTATTAATTACATCATTACTTTGTAGTCTTTGACGCATGTCGAACCAAGTAGCCATATTTGTGAGATGTTCTAAGCTAGATTCATGCTCTTTGAGTCTTACGCTTAGATGTGACCAATCTGCGAAACCCTCATTCACTAACTGACCTTTCACAACCCCTTTTCTAAATATCTTACAACAAAAACAAAAAACTTTGTCAAGCTCTTTTGAATATACTAGCCATTCTCTATCACGTTTCTCGTTATTTGGTAGGATTCTAGTGTACGAAGTTGCCGTGAACCTTCTATGAAGTTTATCTTTTGGATCCTTCTGAATAGTAGTATCTCTTTTAGGACCATTAGCTACTAATAAATTAATCATATCAGAACTAAGGTTCTGCCATGATAGTGGATCAAATATATCAACATGAGGAATATCAACATTTGCATCATCAACATTCACATCCTCAATATTAATATCATCAATATCGTCGTCGTTAATATTAATACCATCGTCATTTACATCAACATCCTCAACACCCATATTCTCAATATTAGCATCATCAAGACCATCATTATTAAGATTAACATCATCCTCATTATCATGTCCACCATTGTCATCATCAACGTTTTCATTATATGAAGAAACTTTTGGCTGCCTTTGAACAAATTTATCTATAGCCCCACTTTGAGACTTAATAAGTTCTTCAATTCTTTTTCTCTTTTTACGCTTTTCATATCCAGATTCTTGTTTAGGAGCCATAGTTACTGAAGATGTTCAAACACAAAACGACAAATTTATAATTAAATGCTTAATATATTAAAGACATTTATAATAGAATCTAAGAATCATAATGGTGTTATTTAAAAATTATTATGTCAAAATTTAATACTAAATCATAACAAATATCATATATTTAGTATCCTAAATAATTATGTCAAACTAAATTATATTATAAACTCACTAAATTGTAAGTATCTAATTCCTAAAAGGTATACAATATTGATCGATGGAAATCAGAATAATTAATATAAAATTAAATGAATAATTAAATTAATAAATGATTTAGAATTATATAATCGAAAAATTAAAGAATCAAAAGTTAAAAAGCCATGTACCTTTGACTTCCTTTCTGACGCAATTCGCAAATCTAAACGGAAAAGTTTTTGTTGGCGTGCGGCTGCTAAAACTTGTGGTATGATAAAATTATCATATTTTATTTATTTGCATTAATTAATTATATGATATTATATGAAAGGGATTAATAATATATAAATAAAAATGGATCCCATGGTGGGCTGGAAAATCAGAAGCTGCATGTTGATTAAATTGTTGGGCAGCTTCATTGAATTGGGCCAAAATTAGTAACTGATATAAATGTATATATAATATCTATTGGATATAAAAAGGCCCTTTAAGGATTTTGAGCCCTGTGCAATGGACCACCTTGCACAGGCCCAAATCCGGCCCTGCACTAAGCTGTCAAATTATCGAATTGCTTCGTGCATCCCAACCTATTAACTGCAAATTAGAGGGGAGACTTACCACTTGTTATTAAGAATGCGAGAGATGATATCGAATGTCAGCCGAGGGAGTGAGGGGTCAAATTTGTGTAGCTTTTAAGTGGACCTTTTTTTTCTTTTTCTTTTTTTTTTTTTTTAACTTTGCACCGCTAACTTTATGAGATCAAATTAACAGCTCACGTATATTCGGATATTTCGGGTATTCAAATATCTGATTATTTGAAAAAACACTATCTGTTATCCGAACCCGAATATCGGATATACGAATTTTAAGTATCAGGTATATGAATTTTTGAATAGTTTCAAATCGAATTTTTAGATATTTCAGATTTCGGATACATATATTTTGAACGCCCCTAGTACCATATTGTTTTACTAGTTTTAATCCCATGCAATGCACGAAAGCATAAATTCATAAGTAAATTCTCACCAATAACATATGTTATTCGTAAGTAAATTATTACCAACAATTATTATCATATATACTTATATATATATGTTCGACTTTTAAACATTACAAATAATATTTTTAGCATTAAGTGATTCTCGTATATCATACTATACAAGTTTAGAATATTATTAATTCATTATGGTTGAGTATACACACAATGATGATAGGTCGATTCCCCTTATCTGAAATGTGATCTATCGAGTGCTTACCTATAATTTGTTTTCTCAAAACAAATAATTTTTAGGTTCCACAGTAGAGAGATAACGAGGAATGTGGATTTTTTGCTCTTTACTATATAAAGATCTTTGTAGAGAATGCTCCTGAGAGTTTTAGTGTATCCAGTGGATACTTATATTTTGTAAGTTGCCTTTCCACATTTAGTTCATACATCTTTACCCTCATTATTAAAGTCAAGTAAGCTATATCGTAATTTAAACCTGGATAGCCACATTTAGTTCATATCTCTTTACCCTCATTGTTGTCGCTGATTTGAGTTTAATCAACTACAACTAGTAAATGTACAGATTATACAATTTGGACAAATATTTCTCAATCTCTGAATGTAGACATTCTTTTTGGTATTGAGTGAACAACCGAACATTTCACAAAACCAGTTATGCCTCTTTTGAGTTTTATGTCTTACTATGTGTTAGAACATGATAAACTCACAAGAACGCAGAAAATACACTTCAACCAGAGGAGTAATTCCATTAAACTGATACCGGGATTAAACCCAAAAACAAGACAAAAGACTCGATACACGAAAAGATACAGACTACAAGAAGAACCTATGAGCGATTATACACTCAGACTATACCACAAATGTACAGAGCAATACAAGAACTTAGAAAGCCTAATTTTGGTTTAAAAACAAGAAGATACAGAGAAAGCTTATTGTGATCTAACCAACAGAGATAAAACGAATAAAAATAATAAATACAGAAACTTACAACTCTATTTATATTATTTTCTATAAAGACACTTTACACCCTAAACCCTGCACTTGACCTTCTGTACAACTTCAGTCCCTGAAGCAATATAAACCTGCACAAACAAATAGAAACAGCAAATATATATATTCCAAATAAGATTGCAACTTACACATCACCTTTCAACATTCCCCCTCAATCTTATTTTGGAAGAGATCTATTAATCCCAATTTCTCACAGAAACGATTATGTTGACCTGAACCCAGCCCTTTAGTAAATATATCTGCAGTTTGTTCAAGAGTATGAACTTTGTAAGTCTGCACAATTCCTGCTGCAATTTTTTCTCTTATGAAGTGAACATCCAATTCCAGATGTTTAGTTCTTTCATGAAAGACAGGATTAGCAGACATTTGTATAGCAGATTTGTTATCACAATGAACAGGAATAGGCAAAGATGTATTCATATTCAAATCTTTCAAAAGCTTAAGAATCCACATAATCTCACAAGTCACAATACTCATAGCTCTATACTCAGATTCAGCAGAAGATCTGGAAACCACACTTTGTTTTTTACTTTTCCAGGACACTAAAGTTTTGCCCAAATATATACAATAACCTGTTACTGACCTTCTATTATTAACACACTTAGCCCAGTCAGCATCCACATATGCAGATAAATCAAACCCATCAGATTTTACAATAGTCACACCTTTTCCTGGTGACTTTTTCAAGTATCTTAACACATGTAAAGCAAGGTTCATATGAGATTGAAGAGGAGAATGCATGTATTGACTCAAGCACTGAACAACATAAGATATGTCAGGCCTAGTCAAGGTAAGATAAATCAATTTACCAACCAGTTGTTGATATTTAGTGATGTTTGTAACCAGTTTATCTTTATTAGTTTTAGTAGCAGCAATGGTTAGATTTTGCTCCATTGGAGTAGACAAAGGTTTGCAGCCCAGCAAACCAAATTCATGAATCAATTCCATACAATATTTCCTTTGGGACAAACATAACCCATTATCAGTTTCCAAAACCTCTATGCCTAAAAAATATTTCAGTTTTCCTAAGTCTTTTAAAAGAAACTTAGATCCAAGATAACTTTTAAACTTTTCTAATTCACTATTATTGTTACCAGTCAGAATTATATCATCAACATAAACAAGCACAGCCAAAAACACATCATCAGATTGTTTAACATATAGAGAGTAATCATTCATACTTTGAACAAAACCAGTTTCTTTTAAAACAGATGACAATTTCTCATTCCATTGTCTGGGTGCCTGTTTCAGCCCATATAAAGACTTAATCAACTTGCAAACTTTGTTTTCATCTTTTGTAAAATAACCTTGTGGTGGTGTCATGTAGACATCCTCAACCAGATCACCATATAAAAAGGCATTATTCACATCTAGTTGATACATAGACCAATTATTATTCACAGCAAGAGTTAGTAAACACCTTATAGTAGTCATTTTTACAACAGGAGAGAAAGTTTCTTCATAATCCAAACCTTCCCTTTGACTATAACCTTTGGCAACCAGCCTTGCCTTATATCTTTCTATTTCCCCATTTGATTTATACTTAATCTTATATATCCAATTGCATCCAATAGGTTTTCTATCAGGGGGTAAGTCAACTAAGACCCAAGTATTATTTCTATTTAACGCTTCCATCTCTACATTCATTGCATCTACCCAGTTTTTATCCTTGGAAGCTTCCCAGAAATTAGAAGGCTCATAGGTTTTATTCAAGTTAGAAGTAAAACAATAATTTCCTTTACTTAACAAGGAATAATTCACAACTTTCTCAATACCATATTTAACTTTTCCTCCTAAGACAAAATCATCAAGTCTTTTAGGAAGCACTGATGTCCTATCAGACCTTCTTAGATGGTCAGTTTGAGTTCCAGAATGAGTTGGTTCAGTAACAGCACTATCATTATTATTAGTTGTTGCAAAAATGCCCTCAGGAGAATTTGTGTTATCCACACTGTCAACTAATGTTGCAGGCTCAATGTCACTAGGAACATATACTTGCTCACTAGGACCAGAAACACTGCCATCATTAGGACTTCTAGATTCTCCCCCTTCATCATTGGGACTTTTAGGACTTATAGACTCATGAAACAAGAAATCAAAAAAGTTCAAATGATTAAGAGTAGAATCAGTTTGAGAAAAAAATTTAGACCCAATTTTAAGAGGAAAAACAGTTTCATAAAATTTGACATCTCTAGAATAAAAGACATGTTTATTATCCAGACTAAACAATTTATAACCTTTCTTCTCAGTTGAGAACCCAACCAACACACATTTTTCAGCTCTACTTTCAAATTTATCATGACTTGTTAAAATAGTAGAAAAACACAGACATCCAAAAGCCCTAATATGGGAGAGATTAGGCTGAAATCCAAAAACCAACTCAAATGGAGACTTCCCAGACAAAACAGAACTAGGTAACCTATTAATCAAATAAGCAGCAGTCAATACACAATCAGTCCACATATTTAGTGGAAGCCCACTTTGAAATAATAAAGATCTAGCAACATTCAATAAATGTCTATGTTTTCTTTCTACAATACCATTCTGTTGTGGAGTGTATGCACAAGTAGTCTGGTGTATAATACCATTAGTTTTAAAAAACTTATCTAAATTGAAGTTAACAAATTCTAACCCATTATCACTCCTAAAAAGTTGAACACTGACTTTAAACTGATTAAGTAACATGTGATAGAAGTTTTGCACATTTTCAGAAGTATCAGATTTAGATTTTAACAAGAAAACCCACACTGCTCTTGTATAGTCATCCACAACAGTTAAAAAATACTTGTATCCTTCTTTACTCTGAACTTTATATGGACCCCACAGATCAAGATGAACCAACTCTCCTAACTTTTGAGTTTTATGCTCACTTAGAGAGAATGGTTCTCTAGTTTGTTTTGCTTTATGACAGATTTCACAAGGAGAATTTGTATTATTTTTAACTTCAAATTGCAAGTGTGACTTTAATATGTTTAAAACTTGATCTGCAGGGTGTCCTAACCTACTGTGCCACAGATGTTGAGAAGCATAGCAAGTATAAGTACAAACAGACAAATTAATTCTACCTTGATCAAGTTTAAACAGATAAAGACCATCAGATTCACTACCAGTCCCCAACACCTTCTTTGATCTCAAGTCCTGTATGTAACAATTATAATCATCAAACCCAACATACAACTTACTATCCCTAGCAATTTTATGCACAGACAACAAGTTTACACAGTATTGAGGAATATACAACACACCAAACAGCCTAATTGAATTATTCAATTGAATATTGCCAATTTTTTGAACAGATGCTTTAGTTCCATTTGGGTGTCCAACAGTCAGATTTAAGTTTGATACATCCACACTATCAATTAAGTATTTGTCATTGCCAATCATATGCTGATTGGCTCCTGAGTCAATAATCCAATTATGACACACAGTTTGAGATTTAATACCAACATTTGCACAGAAAAACTTATTAAAATGAGAATTAAAGAACACATTTGCATTATAGTAGTCACCTGACATATTTGCAGACTTACTAGGACCTGAATCATCCTTGTCATTTATAAGACTCATCAATTTCAAGACCTGTTCATTAGTGAATGGCATACCAGATCCATAAGATGGAACAGACACATTGCTATTAGACACAAATTTAGGATTCCCTTGATTGAAGGGTTTCCTTTTGTACCCAGGTGGGTAACCAACAACCTCAAAACACCTCTCAATAGTATGACCAAGCATTCCACATTTAGAACATTTAAGATTTGGGTTAGGAGGTCTTCTAACAAAGTTATTATTGTTAAAACTTCTGCTCATAGTATTAGTATTATTATTAACAGTTTTAGAAATGAAGGCAGAACTTTGAGTTTTGCTAGAAGCATGACTGGAACTCACTCCCCTATGAGATTCCTCCCTAGAAATCAAGGCAAATGCAGCCTTAACATTGGGAAGAGGATCCATAGAAAGAACATTGCTCCTAGTCTGCTGATATGAATCATCCAATCCCATAAGGAATTGCATTAGTTTTAGCAAATGAGAATGATTCTGAAAATCCTTTGAAGCCTTACAAGTACATTCTGGTAATTTAATCAAAGAATCATACTGTTTCCACAATGAGTTAAGCTTGTGATAATAGTCAGATACACTACTTCCATTTTGAGTTAATGAATTGATTTTTTGATGTAAACTGAAAGTAACTGACCCATCAATTTTATCATAGGTTTCTTTTAGTTCAAGCCACACAGTTTGAGCATTACTAGAAAAGATTTGACCAGCATACAGATCATCAGAAATAGAAGTTAACAACCATGTTAAAACAACAGAATTACATCTTTCCCATTGTTTAGCCAAAACAGCATCAGACTCATCTTTTTCACATGTACCATCAATAAATCCAATTTTATTTTTTGTACCAAGGGCAAGAAGCATTGCTCTACTCCAAACATTATAATTTTCAGTTCCTTTTAATTTTATAGACACAAGAGCAACACCAGTGGTGTCACTAGCATGGAGATACAAAGGATCTCCAAAATCCAATTTATTTATTAAAGTAGCAGATGAACTAGCATCATCAGCAGCAGCAGCCATTTTATAGAAAAACAAACAAACAAAGATATTCACAGATTCTTTAACCGTTCTTTGACACAAGACCAAATTGAATCACACAATTTACAGGCAAGAACACCATATATCTATTAAAAACATACAGAGACACAAAGAATGTCAACGGAACAGTAAGATTTCAGCCAAGAACACAAGTTATTAATCAAGAATGCACAGATACACACAAATGCCTATAGTTTGCCACAGCCAAACCTAAAGGGCAGTCTGAGCAGTGATCCAGATAAGTGAATTCTCAAGAAATTCACCCCAGGTCTTACTCAGAGTCCTCTCTTCTACCAAGAATTGTTAGTAACAGCCTAGGTAATCAATCACACACAGATAAACAGAAATTAAAGCAAAGAACAACACAAATCAGATAGATATGCACAAGGTTTTTCACAGAATATGCAGAGAAGCCTTGGTAATAGTCCAAGTAAAACACCAGAGGGCAGTTGATTCCCTTAAGCAAGGAAACTCCCTGATGTAGGAACTTGCTACTACACAAGAGGGACAGAAGGTTCTCACTCAGTACTCCACGCTCGGAATGCCACAAGAACAGGAACAGCAGCGGAAGATCAATACCCGAACTGGATTTCACGATGAAATCAAGAAGAACCCTAAATTTCTCAGAATTAGGGTTTTAAGACAAGAGCGTAATGAACACCACAGTTTCACCAATTAAAGTGATGAAATATAACCACAAATCACAACCGAACCCGATAGATTTCTTATTTATGCAACAAAATCAAACAACAGCAGACAAGGTATGAGAAACCCTAGTTTCAACTAATTTTTCCCAAATGTAGAATCAATCGAACCATGAACGCTCTGATACCATGTTAGAACATGATAAACTCACAAGAACGCAGAAAATACACTTCAACCAGAGGAGTAATTCCATTAAACTGATACCGGGATTAAACCCAAAAACAAGACAAAAGACTCGATACACGAAAAGATACAGACTACAAGAAGAACCTATGAGCGATTATACACTCAGACTATACCACAAATGTACAGAGCAATACAAGAACTTAGAAAGCCTAATTTTGGTTTAAAAACAAGAAGATACAGAGAAAGCTTATTGTGATCTAACAAACAGAGATAAAACGAATAAAAATAATAAATACAGAAACTTACAACTCTATTTATATTATTTCCTATAAAGACACTTTACACCCTAAACCCTGCACTTGACCTTCTGTACAACTTCAGTCCCTGAAGCAATATAAACCTGCACAAACAAATAGAAACAGCAAATATATATATTCCAAATAAGATTGCAACTTACACATCACCTTTCAACACTATGTTTGTAGACGAAGAAAGATTGGTTTAATTTCGAGGGATTGGATAGCTTTTGCGAAACTCTTGATTTTACGCACGTATAGCATTTGGCGTGCTCATGTACAATGATCGGTAATGGTAT
The DNA here is from genome assembly GCA_963921325.1 of Logfia minima. NCBI lineage: Eukaryota > Viridiplantae > Streptophyta > Magnoliopsida > Asterales > Asteraceae > Logfia > Logfia minima. The sequence goes on along the minus strand of OY992771.1, from coordinate 3,873,548 downwards.
ATAGACATATTCATATTTAAGATATTGTATTTGAATCAAGAGTTTAGTTGGGCACATTCTTTGAGTGATTACTCAAATAGTATATACTGTAGTATTTACCTTTAAAGTAAATTTACCAATGAATGGTGTTTTGCTATCTAGTATTCTAGTTTATCATTTTGGAAATTGTAGGTACCATGCGTTACGTGAGGCTAAGTTTACGAGTACGTTACACTGAGTTTCTGTTTAGTTTGTCGCATAAACACTTCAGTTCTTGGTAATCGGTTGAGTTCATAAAAAGCGACCCTCCAAACTGCACAAACCCTTGTTCTTCCAGCGATCATGGCATTTATTACGCTTGACAAAGAACATTAAGCAGCAAGTTAAAAGGTTTATCAATTATTCCACATAATATTGCACCCACAAACAAACTTGACACAGGTTCCTATAAATTAGATATTATTAATTATTCCACTTTGAAGTTTTTAGGATCTTCCAGTTTATATTTAAGTTGAACGCATATGTTTCAGCTGGTGAAAACAAAGGATGGATGGCATAAAGGTCACTACAGATCATGGTGAACAATTAATGGCAGATGTTGTACTTTTTGTGACCAGTAATATTGTGCCCCTCATACAAGATAGTCATCTTAATTAGATCTCAGATTCTTTTAAATAGCTCCTTTATTATTTTACATCATGCTATAAAGATATAGAGTTATTTTTTGGTTGAACCATGTGATAACTCTTTTTGCCATATGGTGCTAACGCATACATATTTTCTTTAGTAAATGGAATCTTCCTTTTCTTGTTACAGTCTCACAGAATATCGATTTTTGCTATTTGATAATTTAACATTCATGTTCATGCTATAAAGCTCTCTTAACAATGTTAAATGAATGAACAAATGTTGCTCATTGTAAGGGTTTGCTCTCTTATTCATTAATAGTGCTCATGACATTTTCAGGAAAAAAATTCAGGGGAAAACGGGCCTCGACCCAACCTGGGTTTGACCTGACCCATTCGACCCATCTGAAAAATCTGACCCGTTTTGACTCGACCCGTTTTGACCCAAACCCATTTTGACCCGACCCAATTGCCAGGCATAGTTAAAACTGCCATTTTGGCCTATGGAAGAAAGTTAAATGTCCCCATAGATGTCTTTTATGGACACTGAAGAAATGTTATAGTTTCTTTCCGCTAATTCTATGTTCGAAACTATTTATCAGCTCATTAGCTATTTTTATACATATATATATATATATATTATATAATTAAAAAGTTTGTTTCTTGATTGAAAATATCGTATCTCCGGTCTCCACTGGTAAAATTTTGTTTTGCTAATCTGAGGTTCGTAAAACACATTCAATTCAATTCAATCAAAATATTAAAACAGAATAAAAAATGTATCTGATCTTAACTAAATGCGTTTTTATCCCATCCTAAAATTTTTACTTTCATCTAGCTAAATGTATTTTACACAAACACCCCTGTGCCTATTGAATAAAACCAATACCCGGTCAACTATTCCGGCACTAAAATCTCACTGGTGGGATGCAAATGTTTAGAGAAACAACGATTGAAGGGAATGATAACTAAGGGTGAAAATTAATAACCCAGCCATCGATGTATATACATAATTGTTACTTCTTACACGCTCGTTTTAAAGGAAGCACTTACGTAAATGTTCTACCAACTCAAGTCCATGTCCTTCCATGAACGATCACCCTTCATGTTTCTCAATAGGAAGCACTTATTTATGTTTTCACGTTGTACTTTTTTCTAGTTACGTTTCTCAATAGGGTTGTGTTTGCAATCCCCATTTGTGTATCTTCTAAATTCAATTGAAGGTTTTATGAAAGTTTAATTTTCACCGTAAGAAAGAATATGAAGAATTGTGTCTAAGAGGAATTACTAACCGTGCTTGATTTCAATTATTATTGTTTACATGTTTGGTTACTTTTAACACGGTACATCAAAATTGAATCCTCACTTTAAAAATGGATATAAAAAAGGGTAATCAACACTTTGGCGCTCTCGTTGACGGATCCTACGACTTACCTAACCCCTAGTTATATGGACATACGTATGAGATTTGAACCCATGACATCCTCTTTTATTCGGCATGTTCCTACCGATACATTGCCATTGTGCGGATAATCATAATCATAACTCAATATGTAATAGTAAGATATATTATTGATTTTGAAACCACCCTAAACCTCAAAATTTGGTTTCATTGAAATTTAATAACTCAGGAAGGTGGATTTGTTTTGATTTTTTGTTTAAGTTATGGAAATTTTAAAACCCACAAATCAAACAACTCGTAAACCAATTCTACTAGGGGTGTAAAAAAACCGAAGAACCTAAAACCCGAGGTGACCCGCTTGATCCGAATAAAAAAAAACTGTAATTCGGAAAACCCAAAACTCAAAAATCTGAAACCCGAAAAATCCCATATAGTATGGGTATGTTACGGTTTGTAATTTTAAATATTTACGAGTACCCAAACCGAACCCATTTAGAATTAATATATAAGTTAGATAAGTACATACATTCCTTTTTTCAAACTATAAGACTATCATCATATTCACATGATCATGATCATGATGTATTTTGAAACGTCAATAGCTCTTGTAACACAATTGTTAAGTCTACATGTTTTTAATTTAGTTGTCGTAAAGAGACAAATTTAGTATGATTTGATCTTTACAAATCATATATGGAGTATATTATGTTATGATTATCCGCAATCCGAACCGTAAGTAACCGTTAAGTTTCGAGTACCCGCAAGCCTAGTATAATTCGGTTATGGATAGTAAAATGAAGTACCCGACCTACAGAGCACGGATCAAAATTTAACTATCATCCTAACTGACGCGAACACACCCCTAAAATCTACAAAGCACTACCTCCTCTTAATCAAGTAAACCTCAGGGCCCGTTTGTTTCACATAATGTTTTTGAAGGAATTGGAATTTGAAGAAATTGGACTATGAAGGAATTAGAATTTGAAGGAATTTGTATCGTGTTTGGTTGGCAAAAATTTATGAATGGAATTGGAATATAAATAATAATAATGACAAAATAACCCTTATAATATTTTACATACTTTTTATAAATTTTTCATTTTTATAGAATCTTTTATAAAATTATTAACTGTTATAAATTTGTCATTTTTATAGAATCTTTTATAAAATTATTAACTTTTATAAATTTGTCATTTTTAAAGAATCTTTTATCTTTTATAAAATTATTAACTTTTATAAATTTTTCATTTTTATAAAAACTTTTATAAAATTATTTACTTTTATAAATTTTTCATTTTTATAGAATCTTTTATAAAATTATTAACTTTATAAACTTGTCATTTTTATATAATCTTTTATAAATTTGTCATTTTTATAAAAACTTTTCGTAAACACGATTATATTTTTATAAAGTTTATAATTAAAAAAATTATTTGTGTTGTATTTGGAGGGTTTTTTGGTAAAAATGAAACATTCCTTTGGAATTTCAAACTTTCCTTCCATGTATGGATAGAATGTTGAATTCCATTAGGTAAAGGAATTTGAAGGAATTTGACAAATTCCAATTCCGTTGTATTGTTTAACCAAACAAGAAAATGATGGAATTCAAATTTCAATTCCGGGGAATTCCAGGGAATTCCGCGAAACAAACGGGCTTATAGTATTAATTTGATCATGTAAGTGAGAACAATGTAGTCGATTATACTAAACCCTATATATAAACACCACTATTCAACTACACTAAATTATAAGTTAAACTCTGATTTTAATAACTAACTTACATGCTCTGTTGGTTTCTATTTTTATTATTATCTTTTATTTATAAGTTAATGGTTGATAAGTTTAAGTTCATGCTCATGTATGCTCATGCAAACTGGCATTCTATCAAAGATAAACATTAATGTTGTATTCTCGAGTTTTTTTAGTTGAAAGGAATAGGATGGAAAAGAAAAAAATAATAAGAAAATGATATAAATGAATGTAATATAAGATAACTCATATGTATTATCGAGTCGGAAGGAAAGTTAAAGAAAGGGAAAGAAAATAGTTAAATTGATTGTTTTCCCTCACACTCACCTCAAAATTGGAAGGAAAAAATTTATAATAAAAAACTCATTCCTTTCCATTATTTTCCTTCCTATAAAAAAACTCGAGAATGACTTTTTATTATTTTTTCCGTTGATTTCTTTCCCTTTTCACTGTAAAAAACTCGAGAATGTTTGCACTAAACATACGAGGACAATAAAAAAATCAATTCATGGGGAAAAATCACTTTGAAAAGCATATAATTTCATAATTAGTTTTCCTAAATCTTTAACATAATAACTAAGCTGTTTTTATTAAATACATCAAGGAGTTGTGCGTAATAAAAATAAACCATTTCTTTATTCTTAATATATTTGAAGTTTTATCAATACAAATATATAATACATTTCAATGTTTTTTTAATAGATTTTACTATTTTGCTCATACGATTAGTAAGAGTTTTTTTTTTTAAATTTATAGAAATAACTAACATAACCCTAATTATTAATTATTAAATTCTTATTAATACAAACATTATTTAATTCTAAACTACTTAATTTATGACATTTAATTAACATACCCATAATTTTCATTAAATTCTCATTAATTATTAAATCATAAACTAATTAATATATGACATTTAATTTTAACTTAAACGTATTTATATTTATAAACTATTATATTACATGATGCATTTGAGATGTTTTTTAGAATTACCCTTTAAAGTAGATAATAGTTAATATCAAAATATAACAAAATAAATAAATAAATAAATAAAAAATAAAAAATAAATAGTGAAACTTAAAACTCTAAACTCAACAAACGAATCCACAACTCGCAGTCTTTCCATTAAGAACTCGAAATCTAGCACTCGCAACCCGACTATCGAGTTTGCAATGACATATTATGATATATTTAATTTTTAGTTAATTTGTTACAACTTTTTTTAGAAAAAAATGTGTTAAAAAGTGATTTGCCGACTTACAAAACAATATTTTTCGTATATTGTAATGTAGTTTTTATTTTTTAAAATATTTCAGAAAATATAATACAATACACCAAATTAATGTGAAATTAATGAATTTTTTTCTACTTCATTATTATAAGGAAATAGATATATAGCCGGGGGCCAATTGTTGGATCTTCATTCTTTTTTAAAGGGCTATTACTGACATCTTGATATTTGTGAGAAAGTATTAGTGTGTAAATGGTAATTGACCGTTCATTAAGACCCTTCTACAATATATTAAGGGTGTACATTTACACACCCCCTAAATTCCCAAAAGACCCCAAATGACCCCACACTTTTAGTTTAATCGGTCATTCATGTTTCTCACTAACTATCTTTTTGTCTTTTTCTTATTTTTTTTTTATAAAATTACTTTCACAAACCCCCATCTTTCCCAAAAAAAACCCTCAAATGACCCAACACACTTAGTCAAATCACTCACTTCATGTTTCCAATATATATATATTCTTTTTGTCTTTTTTTTTTATATATATAATTAATTTCATAAACCCCCACTTTTGCCAAAAAAAAAACCCAAATGACCTCATCCACTTAGTCAAATCACTCAATTTATGTTTCCCACTAACATTTTTTTTTAAAGAATATAAGTTCATTTCTTAAACTTTGTTACTAAATTGGATTTAAGTGTCAATTTTTATAAAAAAATATATATTTTTTAAAAAATTTGTTTTAATAGTTACGAAATCTTTTACAAATATTCGAATGAATTATTTGACGTGATTAAAGAAAAAGTATAAATTATTTGACGTGGCTAAAGTATGGTATTATTTGAAAATCGTATTCGTATTTCCTACATAAAGACGTCAAAAATTCATTTGAAAACACAAATCTTTTAATCCTTTCTTGCACTACATCTCACACACCTTCTAGTTTCAGAAAAAATAAATGTCGAGTGTCAATGATAACACCATATCGAATTTTTTTACCAATTAGGTATAACGTATATCTTTTTTTTATATTTTTTTTTTTATGTTTTCAAATAAATGTTTCTAATTCTTACATGTGTTATCAAATTTTGATTATAGGAATTTAAATCTCGTGAAGATTTAATGAACTGGGTGCAAGACGTTAGCCGCAAAGATGGTTACGTTATAGTGACTAAAAGATCCAAAACAACGACGAGTGGCGTTGTGTATAAAGTTATACTTAGGTGTGATGGTGGTGGTATATTCAAGTCGCAAAGTAAAAAAACCGACACGTCTGATAGAGAAATTAACTAAAAAAAAAATAATTGTCATTTTGAATTGGTAGGAAGTTATTCGCAAACCAATGATTTTTGGACATTACAGATGACATGTGATAAGCATAATCACGATCCAACACTTTATATGGAGGGTCACTCATATGCATAGTGACTGACTGAGGATAAAGCTAGTTTGGTGGCTGACTTGACAGTTAAGAATGTCAAACCACGTGACATATATTCAACAATAAAGAGACAGAATGAAAATAACAAATCCACTATGAAAACTATATATAATGAAGTTTCTAAAGTTCGGATGAAGATGGCAAATGATAGAACTCCAATGCAAAATCTTTTCCATACTTTGTGGGGTAAAGGTTATACTTTTAATTTTTAAAAAAATGAAGTTTCTCATGAGTTGGAAGAGTTATTTTTTATTCATCCAACATCATTGGAAATATGGCGTGCTTTCCCACATGTGTTGTTCGTGGACGCAACGTACAAGACAAACAAATATAATATGCCTTTTCTGCAGATTATCGGGATAACTTCTACAAATATGTCATTTTGCATTGCATATGTTTTCATGCTTAGTAAAAAAGAATGCAGATTTGGATTGTTGAAAGAATGGAATTATTTCAATGCAAAATGGACGCCATTATGTGAATCTTCAACTTGGGACACCTACTTAAATCGTTATGCAAAAATTGAAGCTATATTGATTGAACATGAAGGTACTATTTAAATAATACTTTATTGCATAACTTGAAGCTAACTTGTTTAAACATAAAGGTACTATGTTCATAATTACTTTATATAATATTACAACTGAGATATTTATAAATTTTTCCTTCTTTCAGCTGTTTGATTTATATGAATGAAGGTGTGGTTGGAAAAGTATAAACAACTATTTGTGAGTTACTGGACAAACAAAGTTCTTAACTTTGGGAATCATACAACTAATAGAGTTGAAAGTCAACATCATCTATTGAAGTTGCACTTGGGTTCATCAAATTTGTAAACTTTATTAATCAAATCGTGGAGGGGCAGCATACGGAGATCAAAGCAAACTTGGAAAGAAGTTGGATTTTTAATTAATCCTAAGCACAACACATATATGTTCCAACACTTATTGGAATTGTGGTTGTATATTGTGTACAAGTTGTGGGTGACCATGTGCATGTGAACTTGCCTCACTTTACTCGGGTTAGTATATTCAACTATAATAAGCTATTAATTCAAAATGAATATCTATTACTTTCAATAATTGATACTATATTTCAATGCAGGTCGGTACATCCCAATTGAATCAATTGACGTATTCTGGAGGAAACTTGATTTATTGTCATCCACATCTATGCAAGATGATGATCTAACTTGTGATGCGGAACTCGAGCAGGTAAAACAAAGTATTCAAAAACAGTCAAAGTTCGGAAAAAGTAGTATTTTAAGAAAATTAAGGGGATTATTCGATGCAAAAACAAATTTGTTGTTGAACCGGCTGTTCAAAAGAATAACCGAAACACCCAAATTTGAAGGATAAACAACAGAAAACTAATTGTGTTAGACCATCAAAACTCGTCCCCCCAACCCAACAACCACAACCACAACCACATAGGTATAGTTATTCCAACGATTACAAATTTGACTTGAACCACTCACCGTCAAGGTATAGTTCTTACGTGGATCTGGAACCATCAAGACATAGTTCATATATGGATTCGGATCCAGTAGTGTATAATTTCTATTTGAGTCCGGAACCACCAATTTACAATTCGTATATGAAACCAGATCCACCAATGTACAATTCGTATATGGAACTGGAACCACCAATGAATCCACATTCACTAATAAAAGAAATTTCAAAAAATTATCAACCTTACGTTAGGCATGTACATAATGTAATGGGTGATGGAAACTATGGATTCCAAGTAGTAGCATCTTGGCTTTGGTTTGACGAAAGTCACTGGCCACAAATTCGTAGAGATTTGTTAAAGGAAATTGAAACACATGAGTATGATTATGCCAATATGTTTCTAACTGAGCATCTTGGGCGATACAAGTGCGGTGATTGCTTCATGTTACAATGTGATTGTTCATTTTATTAGTGAAAAATAAAATACAACGTGGCTACCGCTTTGGTCTAGCCCGCCTGAAAACCCACAAAATGTTACATGGGTAATTGGACTTGTCCATGGTAACCATTTTGTTAAAGTTGATTTACAAGGAAATTACCCGTTGCCTAAAATTCATCCGCAATGGTAGGTTTAAACGAAATTGTGCTACTACATGAGAAACATTGTATTTGAGTAGACTATAATTATTGTGTATGTAATTTTTACAATTGTTATATTTAGTTTGATTGATTAAATGAGATTGTTGTATAAACACTTAATTTTATTTGTATATAATCAATATTTATTATTATATATATTACAATTTAAAAAAGAATAAAAAAGTTACACAAAATAACAAAATTGATGATGCAAAGAATTTTATAAGAATTTTTGTAGGTTTGTATAGAGAAACCCTATATTAAATGTGTGTTTGGTAAGGTCATTACAAGAGGGTCATTATCACTACCATTAGGTAGAAAAAAAATACAGACATAATACAGTAATAACAAATATAGTTGAATGGGAAAGAAAAAAATAAATGGACGAACAAAGAAGTTGAAGCTTTGACAAGTAGTATTCAAAAATATGGTGTTAGCAGATGGCAACTCATCCTCAATTTGCTTATTCAGTTGCTAATCGTAACAGCATTGATCTTAAGGTATTTTTATTTATTTGTTCATCCCCATTATTACTTTTCAAGTTAAAATAAGTATTAATTTTATTATTAGTACCTTGCAGGACAAATGGCGGAACTTGGGTCGATCTTGTGATAGGTTAGTAGTTACTACTCCGTATTAAGTACTAATCCACTCTTTGTTAGTGTTTATGTTTTGTAATTTAGGAAATAATGTGTTGATACGGTGCAACAAGGTATAAATTAAGGTTTATGTAGGGGGTGAGAATAAATGAAATATCTAAAGAGTTATAGGTAGGGTTGTAAAAAACGGTCAAAATGGTCGATTAATCGGAAACGTTGTGCTAGCGCCTCGATTTAGGTTGAGGCGGTCTAAAAAATGGTCAACGTCGATCAACAGCGGTCAACGGTCAAAAAAGGGTCAAACACGATAAAACACGGTCAAACACGGTCAAAATCGAATTCATCAGTAAAAGTCAAAATTAATCAAAGTTTTTAATTTATTTAAATTTAGGGTTTTAAGTCCATTTTCATCTGGGCCGCTATTTTTCTTCTAGTTTTCTGGTACAAACGCGATACTTAGGAGTCCAACTACTCGAACAAAACCGCTATTTCACAACCGGAACAGGTACGTATCTGAGCCTCTGAGGTTGCTGTTCTTGATTTTTATTCGGATTGAAATAAACGCAAATTAAATGAAATTAAAATCGTGTTTTTATGTGATTTATGAATTTGATTTAGGTATAATGTATGACTGTATGAGTATGATTTATGAATTTGGGATATAATTGGAAGATAATGTATGATCTATGAATTTGATTCGGATTTTTGTTGTTCCTGATTTAGGAATTTGATCATTGATTTATGAATTATATAAATTGGATGATTTTGATCAGGTCATGTTCATGTCACATGTGGTCCATGTGGATCTTTCTGTTTTCTGTTTCTGTCTTCTGAAGTTCTGATAGTGGATCTTTCTGTTTTCTGTTAAAACTTTCTATATTTATGTTTCATGTCACATTTCCTGTTGCTCAAGATTGTATTTCTGTTTTCTGTTAATCTGTTTATGATTCTGATTTCTGTATTTTGTTTTCTGTTAATTGCACTGCAGGAGGTTAATCACTTAATCCCATGGCAACATCATCAACGGGTTGCTCCATGGAATCTACCTCTTGTAACTAGTAACTAGTAAGTAGTAACAAATCTTTATGTTTGAAGTATTTGAACGATTATGTTTATGTTTCTACTTTCTAGACAAGCATTTTTATGGTTCTATTTCGTATTTTTGCATATATAATTTTGACATTTATTATTTAAATTAAAAAAAATAAAATTAATCCGATTAATCCCCGATTCGGCCGATTAATCCCTAAAAGGTCGGGGCCGGTTAATCCCCGCCTAGCGCTTTCTGCAACCTTGGTTATAGGTATAAGTTTATTCATCTTTTGTTGTTTGTGATGCACTAACTTTGGTAATGTTAGCAACACCTAATTTACTCCCTTCAATTTGGCTAAAGAACTTTGGTGTATAGAAACTGAACTTAGTGAAAAGTGAAATAATAGCTCAGTGATTCATGTTGCTGTAGAAATACAAACATAAACTACATCGTTGCAATGTTGCATATGTTCTACAATATTGATAATCGATCTAAACATTATGAATATTTTAGTTTGGTGATATGCTACCTGGTCCCCATTTTCATTAGACTATGTTTGATACTTTGATGCATATACTTATCTCTACAAACTTGCAGAAGAGATTATGTGATGCATCCACCTCCAAGTTCTAGTAAAAGAAGTAAAAAAACACCTTTTGAAGAGCTTAGTGACCCTAAAGATTACCATAATCTATGCACCATTATGTCTCAAAGAAAAGAGATCCCCAACAATATTGTGAACCACACTAGTAAAATAAGACTAGTTGAAGACCTTTATGACTTCGAGGATTACCACAATCCATGCATCATCGCTCGTCAAAAAAGAGGGACCCGCAACATGAGAGTAAACCAAGGTAGTAAAGAGGGTGTAGTTGAGCTTAGCGACTCTCAGGATTATCTTAATCCGTGCACCATTACTCCTCAAAGAGTAGGGAACTGCAAGAAAAAGATAAGCCAAGATTTTATTTCACAGAAGTTGAACTCTGAGAAAGTCCACAATTACTTGGAGTGAGCTAAACATTTTATTTCATTAAATTAAAAAAAACACTTTGTATTTTACTCTTGTGTTTTGACATTAATACATCATTTAACTTATGTAGGAATCTATGGCTCAACTTTTCAGAAGATAAAAAAAGTGCATTCACATACCTTGATCCATTATGGTATGTTTTGTACTCCAATGATTCAAACAAAGGGAAAGTGTTGAGCTGGATAAAAAAGAAGGACGTATTTTCTAGAAAATACGTGGTTTTCCCCATTTTGGAGGGGTATGCAATTCTTTAGTAGGTTATGTTAAGGGTGTTTCGATTTGCGTTTTGAAAATGAGTATGTGTCATTAAATAATTTGATCAGATTAGTAGTTTTAAAAGAAATATTAAAAATAATCAATTTGCAATACATAACACAAATTTACCCCCTTAGCATATGTATATCTTTGTTGGCATGTAGTAACTTGATGATATCTTTTTTGTAGGGGTCATTGGGTGGTCTTGATATTCTGTCACCTAGGTGGAAGTTTAGGATCAACTATTAAGACTCCATGCATCTTGTTGTTGGATTCAATGGCAAACACCGAGCACTCCAACAAACTTGAACCCATAATAAAAAAGTAATGTCAACACATACTAATAGGCCTTCTTGTGTTTAAATTTGTAGAACTCATTTTTAATCAAGTTTTACATCTAAATTTTCATGCTGGTAGATTTGTTTTAAGCATCTACAAAAATTCAGAGAGGACAGAGGATCCAAGATTGTTACGTAAAATGCCGTTTTTGGTTCCTAAGGTGACTAGCATTTCTAGCTGTATAACTTATTCTGATCTAGTTATCTCAATGGTTGGTCTTGATCTAGACATAATCTGATCCATTTTGTTAATATCCAATCTGTCAAAAAATATGATCGAAATCGATTAAATAGATCACCTATTTAGATGTGTTAATATACACATCCATCTGTGATCCTTCAGGTCGATCCATTACTCACCTATTTCGCGGGTTGGTTGTGTCAAAGTGTTGTATACAGGTCATATACGGGTCGTTGGGTTCGAATTTGGAACTAATTTTTACACTTCTAATTTTAAATGCCTTGGTGGGGTTAATATGTTTGACCTGTCAACCCTATTAGACCCACTCCTAACCCGTTTATTTTCGTTTCATGTTCATGCTGTGTTTCTTGTTGTCTCGTGGATTGCCAACCTTTGATCAACCCGCTGGCAGGTCTAATTTGATCAATCAAGTGCTTGCCTTAGTTATACGTGCTTACACAAACAATTTTTCAGGTTCCACAGCAGAGAGATAACGAGGAATGTGGAGTTTTTGCTCTTTACTATATAAAGCTCTTTGTTGAGAATGCTCCTGAAAGTTTTAGCAAATCTGATGGATACCCATATTTTGTAAGTTCCCTTGCCACATTTAGTTCATATTTTCCAATATATCTTACCCATAAATTTGAGTTTAATCAAGTACTATTAGTAAATGTATGGATGCTAAAATTTTGGCAGATTCTTATTAAGATCATAATGTAGACTTTCTTTTTGGTAACAAATGAACATTTCTTAAAACCAATTATACCTACTCTCCTTTTTGAGTTTGTCTCGTTTATATGTTATTGTGTTTGTAGATGAAGAAAGACCGGTTTAATTTTGAAGAATTGGATAGTTTTCGCGAGACTCTTGATTCTACGCGTGTATAGCATTTGGTGGGCTCGTGTACAGTGATGGTATATATACTTATATATTCGAATTTAAGATATCGTATTTGAATGAAGAGTTTAGTTCGGCACATTCTTTGAGAGATTACTCAATACTCCGCAGTATGGAGTATATTTACCCTTAAACTAAACCCAGCAATGAATGGTGTTAGACCATCTAAATTATAGTTATCGTTTTGGTAATTGCAGGCACCATGTGATATTTGAGATTATTTTGCGGAGACTGCCACATTGGCCCATCAGAAGAGATAAATGTCTTTTATAGACACCTGTTTTCATTGAAAGAAAACTGAAAGTATTGTGAAGAAATGCTATATAGTTTTCTTACAGGTGATAGTGCAATGGATTATGATAATCTTGAGAGTCACCAAGCTCTTCAACTAGTATTGTCTTACTACTTTGCTTTATCATGGTGTTGTGGCTCCCACTTCTTTGACGAGCGATGGTGCATGGATTAAAGTAATTCTTTGACCATGGCTCGTTAAAGAAGGGGACCCGCAATAACATGATAAACCAAACTAGGAGAACAAGACTAGTTGAGGAGCTTAGTGACTCACATATATAAAATGCACCATTACCTATCAAAGAAGAGGGAACCACAACAACATGATAGCCATAATCATGCACCATTAGTCACCAAAAAAGAGAGACTGGCAGTCATAGAGTAAGTCAAGGTAGGAAGGTGAACTCCGAGCAAGTCTATAGTTACTTCGAGTGAGCTAAACATTTAATTTCATTGATTTTAAAGGAACATGCTAGATTTAGTCTTGTGAATTGTCGTTAAGATTTAATACTTGGTTTTGAATTTTGTAGGCACTTATGGATCGGCTTCCCCCGAAGATGAAAACAAGTTTATTCACACACCTTGATCCATTATGGTATGCTTTGTGCTTGGACGATTCCAACAAAGAAAAAGAGTGCTGAACTGGATTAAGAATTCTAGAAATGTGCGTGGTTTTTCCCATTGCGGAGTGGTAGTTTTTGCTCCTGAAAGTTTTAGCACATCCAGCAGATACCCATATTTTGTAAGTTGTCTTGCCACATTTAGTTCATACATCTTTACCCTCATTATTGACATTTAAAAGTCAATAAGCATCTTTGCAACTTCGTAGTGGTCACCGATTTGAGACTTTGAGTTTAATCAACTACAACTAGTAAACATACGGATGTTAAAAGTTGGACAAATTCTTCTCAATCTCTGAATGTAGTCTTTCTTTTTGGTAATGAGTGACATTTCAAAAACCAATCATGCCTCTTTTGAGTTTTATATCTTAATGTGTTTGTAGATGAAATAAAGATTGCTTTAGTTTTGAAGGATCGGATAGCTTTCTCACAACTCTTGATCCTACAAATTTATAGCACTTGGCTGGCCTGTGTACGGTGATGTGTTGACTTTTATATTTGAAATAAAGACTTTCAGTTCTCAATCAACAGCCAACAGTGTTCATGCAAAGCGACCTTCCAAACTGCACAAGCTTGCCTCTTCCTTCTTCATTGGAATCGAATGTGGCCTTCCAAACGCCTAACAAAGAACATTAAGCACCAAGTCAAAATTGCCACTTTCGCCTCTCAGAAGAGAGTTCAATGTCCCCATATATGTCTTTGACAGGCACCTGTTTTCATGAAAGAAACTTGAAATTGTTCCGAAAAATGTTATATTTTCTTTATTGTAAGTCCATGTTTACATGTATTTACTTGCTTATTAGCAATCTTAATGATAAGATTTTCGTGAGATTAATTGAGATCCACGGGTTCTTTCATATTTATATCTTATAGTAAAAAGCTTAAGTTGTATGTGAACACATACGAGTATTTTATAGGGATGGAGTGGCATTTCTGTTGTCCAAATATAACATTTTAGTATGGTCTTTAATTTTAATATCAACCATTAGTTACTTTTTTGTCTTGGTAATTAAGTTTATTTGTTTTGTATATATTTCTCTACCATTTTCGGAATCTCTATAGCGGGATTAGCAGGAATGGGTATTGTTGTTGTTTCTAAATCTCTGTTACACTTTATGATTGCTGGCTTGCTGCATTCCATGATTTGCATTCTTTTATGATAGTATGCCTGGAAAATTAGTCTATTATCTCATGAATTTCTTATGATAATTTTTAGATCATCTTTCTACTTATTTCTGGGTTAACACATAATATTTTGCCTGATAATGAAATCGTTGTCTTGCATGTTATATCTAGAAGTGTATACCTTGTTTTCAGCTTTTTGGTAAATATGTCATTCAAAACAGTATCAAACAACTTTAATTATTACTTTACAGGATACAAATTTATTTCGTATACATGAATTGAAATTTAGGCTGTGTGAGTGTAAACAACCTATTTGTGATTGTGACCTAAAAAGTCGGTAACACTCTTTTTTTTTTAAATAGCTGAATTTTTATAAAGAACCAAGTCTAGTCAGAGACTAGCAAATAAATTAATTATAGAGAGTTAGAAAGCATGGAGTTTTGTAACCACAAGAAATAGAAAATTTGCTACATTTATTGGAAAACCAATCAAAAGAATGAATCAAAATGCTTTCAAAGATATGGCTCTTCCTCTTTTTCTGCGTTTGAAACACGATACTATTCCGATATTGCCACAACACTGTTTTGTAACCACAAAACCCAAGAAATAGAAGATTACATCTATTGGAAAGCCAATCAAAATAATGAATCAAAATGCTTTCAAAGATATGGCTCTTCTTCATTTTCTGCGTCTAAACCTGATACTATTATGATATTGCCACACAACACTCACAAAGTCGTAAGAACAATGACAAGGAGGATATTCCTCTTTGCCGGATGCAACATAGCCCCTTCCACCCACTCAATCAACTTAAGGGGATGATTGAAAACCGGAGCTTGTAAATCCGACCATTTGAACACCTTCACCCAAACTACACATGCAACTTCACAAGAGAGGAACACATGATTACAATCTTCCATATATTTGTCACAAGTCGGCACATCACCGAAGGAATATCAATGTCTCTATAAACAAGATTCACCCTAGTTGGAAGTCTATCCAGGAGGACTCTCCAAATATAAACATTGACCTTGATTGGCACCAAACGACACCGTCTAGTAGCAACTACACTATCCACCAACACCATGTTATCAATATGTTTTCGAGTACTGCTAACTGTGAACAACCTTATATTCTAGATTGAAGATTTTTTTGTGATACGATTGTTGAATGCATAGGTGTCGATTTATGAGCTAGTGGGCTGAAAATGAAACTAGTCGATTTTAAATTTGGTCGGTGAAGTAGCTGGAACTTGTACGAGAGTTAATTGATTTTGTGAATTATGTTAAGTTGCTTCATTTATTAATTTGATTAATAGGTTAAATCAAGTTTGTCGACACTAACTTTGTCATGTTGCTTAGTTTTGTTTATTTATTAAGATTTAACATGATTACTTCAATAAGTAATTGCTAATTGTTACAAAAACGGTGATATATGAGGAACAATTGAAAAGGAAAGTACATACACATCTTGAAATTTGAGATAATGAGCACAATAGAGTAAATTAAAGTCTTTTGTGATAACAACTAATCTATCACATATGATAACTAATAAACAACATTAAGCATATGGTAGTACGCATTATCACATGTAATATTGTACTGTGCAATTTTTAAACCCCACTAGAAAATCGAATAAAAGAAAGTTTGTCAAAAGTATATCATATAAGATTTCTAGTCGAAGAGAACAAAATATTAATTCTTATGGTGCAATTTTTATAATTTTTCGATTGACCATTTTTAAGATATTAAATTTTAAAAATTGTAAGAACAAATTGAGGTTTTATTAGAATGAGAGTTGTACCGTTCCAATGAAACTTTGTAATTAATTCTTTCATTTTCTTCAAATTTTCTATACTCATTCTCCAAATTCTATCCACTGCAAAATCAAAATCATAATTTGTTGGCATACCGCATCACCATCTTGTACGGTACACCGATTATTATTTTATATATAAATAAACGGAAGAAAAAAAATATATCACATAACATCATTTTTTGTTTATTAATAGTGGCTGTAGTGGAGAGTGGTGGTTTCAGGCGAAGTTGCTGGAAAATGAAAAAGTTTAAAAGAAAATGAAAGTAAAAATGAAAAAAGGTGGGAAGGGGATCGGACAAGAAGAGTAATGGAGACACTTGTTTGTTGAGTATTGCAGAGACCCAACGCTGCACCTTTGCCCCCACTCTCTCTTTTTACTTTTATAATTTCTTATTTTTTTATACTTTTTGTGTATATATATAAAGGTTTTTGTGTATGTATTGGTGGGGGACCGACTAAACAAAGAATTAGAAAGGGGCCATTCAAGGTTGACTAACCACGGGAATCTTTGTTTGACTGTCGGAATTTAGTTGACCCCCGGGATATCGGTACTACGTAGCTCAATTTGATTGAATTAGAAACCCACCGTCTCGCAGTCCATATTCCGCGAGATCAGAAGAATTTTTTTTGACACGGACTATGGGATGTAACCGATGCCTTTGACTCTCCATTTCAAAAAATTTCTCTAAAAATATATAAGTAAGCACCAACCCCCATCACTACGACTTTATGTGTTATGACAACGATCTATATGACACCGTCTATTTGCTGACATGTCACAATCTATATAACACGATTTTCAAATACTCCATTCCTCCCAAAATAAATGTTCACATTGGTATTTTAGTTTGTCACAAAAGAAGTGAAAATTTCCAAAAATAATATATTAAGCTTACCATTTTACCTTTAGTGTACTTTTATTCAAAATTGGTTCATCGGAGTATGTGCAAAAAATAAAAGTAAAAGTGTCATCTTACTATTACACAATGTGATGATTATACTTTTTTTTAAACTTTGTGATTTCAGATTGTGAACACTAATTTTGAGACTAATGGGGTATTATGTTACACCCAAGATTTTTTTATTTTTTTTATTTTTTTTAACAGACTCAGAAAACTCAGACTCAGATTACACAGACTCAGACTACACAAACTCAGACTTCGAGGCTCAAATTCCAGACTCAGACTCCAGACTTAGATTTTCCAGATTATAACCATAACACAAACTTAAATTCTGATTATAACCAAAACATACTTCATTACTTTCAATGACCATTTGCAACTTATACACTAACTTCCTTCACATATATATTCAATATTTACAACCAAAATTCATACCAAAACATGTTTGACCCATTTTGACACTCACACAAAATCTGGGTTCAATACAACAAGTTATATAGATCATAGCCATGGCTTATAAGATTAGCACTTGCAAACCTATAATAAGTGCCCAACAATTCTTCACTAAGTCTTCCCTTTCCCACGAGCTTCCCTCTTACTCATCTCACTTTCGCCTACAATATAGATACAACTAAAGGAGTAAGCGAAACGATTAGTGAATTCACATGTACTTAAACAAGTAAACAAGTAAACAACTTATCATCAAATTGAACACAAGGTGCTCTATTATACAACATGATATCAATTAACAACTGTGATCAATATAAATTGACCAATAACTAGCATACACATGATATGCACAACTGTACGGTTCGTACTCTGTTCCTCTTTCACTTCTCAACTGATCTAGCACAAGGCTAGAAAATCTCTACCATGTAGAGCAACTATCAGGTGGTTCATTTATAACATGAAACCACCTATTCTTCTCTCAAATTGGATCCTCGGATCTATTCTGTCACGTGGTTCATTTATAACATGAAACCACCTATTCTTCTCTGAAATTGGATCCTCGGATCCATTCTGTCATGTGGTTCATTTACAACATGAAACCACCTATTCTTCTCTGCCTCATGAATCCTCTTACACGGGTGTAATCCGGATTCATTATATCATCAAAACACATTTAACTACAATATGAACTCACCTTGGTGATTTATGAAAGATAGCTTGTCACTTGAGTTCTCCACTTCTTTAACACCTATCAACATCACATAATCAATTTAACAATACAATAAACATGTATTAACATTCATACCTCTTCTCTTATCACTAATTAACAACTAATTCAATTGTGTCCAGTTTGACTTTTAAAAGTCAAACTAGCATAATTTCATCATTCTAGCCCATGAACCAATATATAGTTCAATTGCTTGAACCCCCACTTTAATCACAGCTAGTAGTATCAACTTGACTCTTTTAAACTAACAATTTAGTGGGTTATCATGTTAAACCCGAATTCAACCTTTCTAAGTTGGGTTTCATAAGCTTTTAATCAAAATCTCACCATTTCATGGTTTGAAATCAACAATTACTAATCATAGACAACTACTAGCATCAATTAAACATAATTCATGGATTACTTCATTAATTATCATCATCCTAACTCAAAATCATCACTTTCCTCCATTTCTAGGTCAAAAGAATAAGAACACTTACTTGCTTTAGGTTAGTGATGTAGTATAAAGTTCCAATTTAATCTTTCCAAGCTTAATTTGATGATTGAAGCTTGAATTCTCTCATTTCTTTCTTCTTCTTTCTCGTTCCAGAATATTAGAGAGTGTGAGTGTGTGGAAATACGTATTTGTGTATGTGCATCATGAGGTTTCTAGTGTTTTAATAGATAAGGATTTAATTTAGGTATTTACACTTCTAACCTTCTAGTATCATTTGCTTAGTTCTACACCCCACAACTTAACATTTAAGCAACTTAAATATGTCACGAATGATAATAATAATACACGTAACTCACACAACTAATTAAATAAGACATTTACACGTATTAAAATATTACCTACATTTTGGGGTGCTACATATTAATTTACAGTAATAAACTTATTAAAAAAATTATTAAAAGTATTGAAACAGAACCCCAATATTGATAAGAACACTAAAAACTACTAATTAGAACTTTTAAAATGAATAATTTTAAATTGTATTTAGATAAATTTGATTTACTTTAAAATATTTTTTTTAAAATATAGAAAAACCATCCAAGTATATTTTAAATTATTATATCTAAATGTCTAGAGGCCGAGAGCGAGCTTTTATAGGACCGTTGAAGATGCTTTTACTTTATGATTATACTTGTAACTTAGACTACTTGCAATCATTGCAACATATTGTGCGAGGATTGTGAGCCATGTCAGCCACAACTGCTTATCGTGGGACGAGGGGTTGTAGTGGTAATTTTTACGACCTCACGGCTGCAATCTAGGCGTCACAATTTTATTTTATTTCTATTTTTCTATAAAAAAATTACTTTTAATTAAATAAAACACTACATTTAATTTAAATAATACTTCATTAATACACATCACTACAAAAAACTTACAAGAAGGTTTGGTTGTGGATTTAAGCAATACAAAACGTTACATCACTAAAGGAAATGAAACATGTCGGATTGTTATGGATTCGGGTTAGTTGGTGACGAGCTAGAATCTGGGGTATTCGTAGTGTCGAAATTGAGAAAATTGGTATATGAGAAGTTTCCGTTTGTGTTAAAGTTTGAATTAGACATTATAAGGCTTAAATTAGAAAAATTAGTGTTAGTGAATACGTATGCAAGTGAAAAATGAATATTGTTTTGATTGTGTGAATTTTATAAAGTTGTTGTGTATATAAAATCAATTTAACCTGCTTACTGTCCCAAAAAGTAAAAGTCTAAAAATTACAAGAAACAATTACAACACTTTTGCGGAGTAGAAAGACAATCCCACTCGGCACTCGCTAGCTGACTCACGCGGAGAATACTAAGTGGGCTGGTCCGTTGGGCCAACCGCCATAATAAACTAGGCCTGTAAGGCAAGCTGCTGGAACCAACAGGATGTTGTAGGGCTATGTCCAATAGCTTTCTGCTGATGTTGCCATGTTGGTATTGAAGCGCTGGGCCTGCCAGCAAGCCTTGTTGGGCTGCAGGTAGACGACCCCCAACTCCTAAGGCCCGAACATAGGCGTCGCTAACAATTAGGAATGAATCATTTTATGTCTTAAAGATATAAATAAGAGTGAGTACAGATATCGAAAAATTGAATTGTAAGCTAATGTTGTAGTCCAAATCGAAAAAATTCATATTGCATTTTTGTTTAATATTGTAACTTAAATGTTTTGATTACCTCGTACTGTAAAATTCGGTTATAAACTAAAATAAGATAAGAAATTGAACCAAAACCGAAAAAATTGTAAAACCGAATCAAACCGAAACCAAAACTGGACGGTTTTGATTATTATAAAACCAAAATATTCGATCCGATTAGATTTTTGCCAAAACCTGAATCAACCCGAACCGTGAACACGCCTACTTATAGATATTCGAGTCACTAGTCCATTCTTTTAGTGTCGGTTGTCATAAAATTTCTGTATAAATTTAGAATGGAAGTAAGTACAACTTATTTGAGAATATTTGGTGACATGTATAGTCAAATATAGCCAACTTTTAATTAAAGGACATAAATATATAAGTGGTAAAGATATTGAATGCAATTATTTATTTTGATCGGATGAATTTATATTGTGTAAATACTACTTTCCATATTATTAGAATGATGGTAATGATGATATAAATCAATAAACTTTAATTTTGACACGGACATAAGCTATTTTCTATTATAGTACATAATTAACCACAATCAATTTTTAAAAAAAAATCCTTGAAGGTACATTAAGATTAAGAATTACATAATAACAAAAGAAGGTAACTAAAAATTACATCAAAAGTTAAAACCAATGTGGTGTTATAGTTTTCAAACAAATGAAGAAATGTAAAATAATTAAATCCGTGAGATTGGAAAGGCTCTCATTTTTCTTCTTCTGGACCGAATATGTAGATGTCAACAATTTAAATTTGACCCAGTTTAGGCTTCCTCATTCTGTGTATAAATTAAAGAGTTCAAATACACATAAAGTAATGAATCTATTCTCATTAAGAAATATTAATTAATTATGATTATTGTAAAAGAAATGTAACAAATTCTTACCAAACTGTTACTGTATCAAGTACATCTTTTTATTTCTCTTATATATATATAATATAATATATATATATATAACATGAAGGTGGTCATCAGTTATATAAAGTTAAGTCCTCAAAAATCTAACAATCATATATGACCCTATTTTAACTGCTCTTATAAGGTACTTACTAACATAGATTATAAAAAAGGTATTTGGCTTAGCGTTACGTGAGCAACCATTATAAAAAAGAAGATAGTATTAGTATGTAAAGGCATGATAACTTACTTGAAACTCCAATGCTTTCTTCAGTTGTGATAACACTTCTTTAGATGTCGGTCGTTTTTCTTTATCGTGAGCTAAGCAACTTTGGACTATGTCTTGAAATGTAGTTAACGATTTTGGCATGATTTCTTTCTTTATAGCTTCAAACACAATCTCTTCTTGTTTTCCTTCTTCAAAGTTCCGTTTAATGTAATTGAGCAGAGACTCACTCTTAGATTTTGAGATGTTATATGTTTCTCTCCCATACAAAATCTCAAATAAAAGCACACCGAATGAATACATATCAGATTCTACGGTTAGGATCCTTGAATTTAAGTACACCGGGTCGACATAGTACATTGTTCCGCAAGGATGTTCAATAATAAAGTTGGTTTCCTTATCAATTGTAGTGATCAAGGAAAGTCCAAAATCACCTAGTTTTGCTTTCCAGTCATCAAAGAGTAAAATGTTAGCACTTTTGAGGTCCCTATGTATCACCACACTTTGTCCTCCGATACCTCCATGGAGAAAATCCAGCCCGGTAGCAATATCAATACATATGTTAAGTCGATTTCTCCATGTAAGACTAACATCATTCAAATACCTCTCAAGACTTCCCTTAGAAGCTTGTTCATAGACAATGAGTCTTACATCGGTTTCGTTGCTATAGCCTAGAAGACGAATGATATTTTCATGCATATACTTATAAAGAATTTGTAGCTCATTATAATATAGTTTCTCCCCTTCCCCTTGACCCGGACTTTTATCTAACTTTGCAACAATATTATAATTTCCATTTCCATGTTTATGTGTAAGTTCTCCTTTGTATACAGTCCCAAAACCTCCTTCTCCAATTTTGTTAGATGAACTAAAGCTATTGGTGGCAGATTTAATGTCTTCAAATGACATTCTGAAGGGGTCCTTGTGATTTTCCTGTGAATAATGAGACTCTTAATTAATACTTATATTGATAAATACTGAATATTATTAATTATTAATGACTATATTTACCGGGAGAATCAATTTCCATACTAACTATTAAGAAAATATTTGAAAATTACACTATGCTCTGATTGTCGACACAATTTTCATATAGTATAGTATTTACGACATCCACCCAATCTATAAAATAGAACTATAATCAATATAGCCTTGAAAATTACATTGGTTTGAACATACTTAGATGGTTAAAACTTTCGTACCAAAGTAAATGCTACTTGTATAATGCAACAATTGTTTGTTTTGAATGTTTAGCGGGTATATGTATTATAACTTTCCATATATAGCTAACGACATTTCTTAAGAAAGAAAGAAAAAAATTCTCTTTCCAACGATCATTTTGCTTAGCGGTATGCTAACGTCCCTTGATTTTGTGGGTTCAAATCCTTTCATATCAACATATTATAACTCTCTCACTCCCTCTCTCTCTCTCTCTCTCTCTATTTATCAATCGTCCTTACATGTGTATCAATCCTTTTATTGAGTATACATTACATTCAAGCATATATTTAGACGCATTTAACATTAAAAAAATGAAGTAAATTACATTACTAGTCTATGTCGTTGCCCCTATATTACATTCTCAATCCCCGCATTGTCGAGTTCAATCCCTTGACCCGGGTTTTTGTTATATTGCAAGTCCCTGGCTCTAATAAGTGCTAATTTTGTCTTTTATCTCATATCACGTGCGTTGCACACTCCAGTTAATCCGGGACAAAATTAACACTCGTTAGGGCTACAAACTTGGGATGAAACAAAAACCCGGGTCAAAAGACTGAACCCGCACAAAACCCAACTAGGAGACTATGAACGTAATATAGGGACAATCACATAACTGATAATCAATTTTAGCAAAAGAAAATATGTTTTTGTTAAGTGGTCATGACTTAGCACATTGACAATTACTAGGGATCTTTTAATACAGGAAAATATTATAATGGAGTATTTACTTACTTGAAAAGATAATGCTTTTTCCAACTCTTTGAGAACGACTTCCATTTGTGGACGTTGATTCTGCGTTTTTGCTAAACACATATACATAATTTCTAAAAAGGTATCTAAAGAATCTTTGTTGGGTCCTTTAGGTAGAAAAGACTTGTTCCCATAATTTTCTTCTTTAAATTTAGATGCTAAGTCTTTCTTAATCGTTCCGTATTCATAGGAACAACACACCAGTTGCATCGATCTTTCGTCTGCATGACCAACACTTGACATTGAATCTCGGATGAAAGACCCACAAAATATTTCATACATAACTACTCCGAAACTATATACATCTGATTCTCTTGTAAGCTTACCACTCTTGAGATACTCTGGATCAGTGTAATATACCGCAACGTGATGGAGAGCGTCATCATCTTGATTAATATACGTATTTAGGAATTGAGAGTATGTAAAATCGACAAGCTTTGCATCTCCATTAATATACGCATCAATATTATCATTAGTTATATTACCGTGTATTACCGGCTTTTGGTCAGCATTCTCAATTTGAAGATAATTTAAACCGCGTGCAACATTAAGACATATTTTCAAACATCTCTCCCATGTCACAAGAGGAGAGTAAATATGACTATTAAGGGCTTCTTTATTTGTAAACTCATAAACAAGTATCCTAACACAACCTTCGTCACAAAATCCAAGAAGAGATTCAATGTTGGGGTGCTTACACCTCCCAAGAATTTCAATTTGCTTATTGAAAATATCGTCTCTTTTGCCAATGCGTAGTATCCATACCTTGTAGCGTCTCTTAGGTAGCTCATGTATATTCTTTCCATCCATGGAAAACATATATTCTCTATCAAGACACTCGAGTTCTGCGGTGTAACAAATCCCCAAATGGCGAAGCCTCAAACAATGAGGCGTTTCAGAGGTAAATGTAAATATTGATTCCTCGGAAAAGTTATTAGTGGCCAACTGTATGTCTTTAAGTGGAATCCTCAAGTGTTCCAAGATGTTTACCTATATCAATATCGTAAACTATGAGGTTGAAGATATAAATTATAAATTTAATTTTACTTAAAAAGTAATATATATATATATATATATATATATTATATTCAACTACTTCAGGACTGTTCGCACAATTTATAATATTTCTGGTATACTTTTTAAATTTCTTTTTGTTCTTATTCGTGAATCATAACATTTGTCGCTCACCTTCTAATACTTGTTGTGTACCTTCTGGTTATAGTTCAAGTTGTACAAAGTAGTCAACACGTCTAACATGATCAGTAAAAGTATAGAGTTTGATTGTGGTTTATGTTTTTCGACATGATTAACTAATCTAGGGTACATATAAAATCGCTAACCCGAACATGTCAAACCAAATATGAATTGAATTGCTGAGGATGAAATCATTATAAGAAGGGGACGATTGTTACGTCACTAATTCCACCAACTTATATGGAGTCTTAATACACCTAATGAATGAATGCATTATTTTTAAAGAATCATTTATCATAGTACGAAAATGGTGCAAAAATGATGCGTTGGGGTTAGGAGAGCCTGATTCTTTTTCTCCATGATGACTATTTCATCGGTGATTTTAGTATGATAGAATATTTTGGGTAAGTGAGGTTTACACGATACCGGAGGAACTCGGAGTATTGAAACGGTCGAGTTTTAGTTAATTAGGTTAGTTGGTTTGAATTATTTAGTTTTTAGCTTACACAAAATTTACCCGAGACTCAAACCGACCAAATAAAGGATTTGGTTATTTGGGCGAGTTTCTAAATACCCAAATAAAAGAGAATTCAAATTTGCATTTGCTTTATACAAATAATCAAATTACTAAAAAATCTTTTATTCTTTGATATTGAATTACTCAAATAAATTGCTTCGTATTTAGTTTGTTTAATTTGAGTTATATGGATTGTATTTGGATTATTTTAATTAGGTTACCGACAAACATTTAAATATAAACGCCTTTTCAGGCGGGGCCAAATCAAAACAGAATAAATCAATCCGAATCACCCATTCTTTGATAACAGTCAACTCAAATAATGAATACCCCTAGGAGGGATCATAATTTCAAGTTCTATATAAGTTAGCAGGTGCCGAGTGCACTTTGTTACGAGTCTCGACAAGACAAGATACAAAGGATCAAGAGTCAACGGCCCTTGCGGGCGGGGGTCTAGGGAGCCGGAACCCTAGTTGGGGCTACAGCACGTAAGTTGATTGTATACCCATGAAATGTCAAAATAAATTTTCACTACAAATAAAAAAAAAAGGTTTTCCCCGCAAAAACAAAGGGCGTGACATCCTTTCACCAATGACCGATATCATTGTTTGTTTATTTGATAAATGTTTAGTCTAAAAATATATACTTTAAAATAATTCCCTACGTTTCTTCTCTTATTTTTGGGCATAATTATAAGTGATTATTTGTTAAATGCTAATATAAATTTCATGTAGTCCATGTAATTATGAGGTTAACATATGGTATTCAGAAAGTGATTCTCGTTCGGGATTCGAAGGATAATCCTAGTAGTATCTTGATGATCATCACACTTCTACACTATTTCTAACAAAAGGAATACAATATTCATGTGATAATCATGGCGGGAAAATGTGTGAAAGATATGACTCCAAAGTTTTGGGAAATTGGTGAAGTTTGAAAGAAATGATTTTAGGGCTGACAAAAGAAGGTGCACTCTCGCCTCACCACTCTAAAGGTTGGGTAAGTTTAGAGTAAGATGAAACATTGGAGACCGTAAGGGATAGAGGATACGGGAAAATGGGAAAATGATGATTACATATGTGGAGGACACATAGTGAATAGTATGTCCGAAGTCCTCTTTAATATGTATCAATATGCTAAATCTGCAAGGGAGTTATGTGACTCTCTTAACTCAAAATACATGGCCGGTGATGCTTCTAACAAGAAGTTCCCTGTGAGTCATTTCAATAACTACAAAATGGTGATTCAGAAGCCGTGATGGAACAATATCACGAGTTTCTTTGAATCGTGGGTCTATTTGCACAACATGATTTGAAGGTTGATGAAAGTGTCGAGTATCCTCGACAATCTGTCTCCCTCGTGGAAGGACTTTCAACACATGTTTAAATTTATGAAAGAGGAATTATCATATCTCTTGTACAATTGAGAAGCCACTTACGTATTGAAGAATCTTTGAAGGGGTAAGAAAGTGGAAAATCCAAAGATAATCGTTTAAAATAAGGTGATGGTCAATAAACAATTTTTATTGTGGAAGGTATACATCAATAATCATTAAATGTAGTTATTGGGATAATTGGAATAATCGTTAATCATTCTATTCTTCAAGCTTGTTTTCAGAGTCGTTCTCGAAAATTTTTAATATAAACATATACATATAACTTTCCTAAACACTGATCGGGTATCCCCCAACATGAGTAGAAGCTTCTCAATATATCATCTCAAAATCATTCTAACGTCTATTTACTATGAATTTTGTCAGATTAAGAAAAAATACTAAGCCATCCACCTCATTTTATCCCATGTTATTGATCATTGATGATGATGATTGATGATGTTAATGTTAATATTAATGTTAATTGATGTCGAATTAAATGATTTCATGTGTATATGAAACGTTTTGGAGTTTGAATGCCAACCGATCAATTGTCAAATTAAATGATTTCCTTCTCTGTAGAATGGTTATCTTTCCTCCATGAACAATGGTAACCATCCTGTATCTTCTAGGTATTTTTTGCTTGATTTACTCCTTTAAACCGTGTTTCTTTTATTCTATCGTTGATGTGTCTTCCATTTCTTACTGCTTCTTTTATTACACAATTTGATTTGATGTTCAAGTTCAATAGGATGAAAATTTAATAATATTGTTTGCAGTCGAAGATAAACTTTGTGTGCCCACCAACTGTTTGATGAAAGGATCATGTTGGCAAAGTCATATGATTTTCATTTTCAATGTGACACAACAGGTACAGGTTTATTATTTTGAAGAATTGTTAAGAATAACACATTTTGAATCAATCATTTAGTTGTTATCTATGAATAAAAATTCGCATTATGTTTTATATAGGATTATATGTGTTATAGAATGTGATACTAAATGAGATTGACTTTTTGGTTCAACTGAGTATATAGTTGTAGATAGGTTGAAATCTATTTTCTTTAGAAAGACTTCATGCTTTGTATATAAATTGCCATTAAAGCCCAATATTTGATCATGTAAGTTCTTCGTTTGTTGCTCTTATATTATAAGTTTCCTATGGGAGGTATTGTTTTGTTCAAAAGACCTTACGCAAGCAAGTGAAATAGTAAAAATGACCAAAGCACTTGTAAGGAATTGCTAGCAATTAGTGTCAGAAAGCTATAATCAGACTGGACTTATGGTTCTCTTTCGATGCTATGTCAAATCATTTTCACGTTATATTATTTTCAAAATTATAATGTTTATTTGTTGAGTTAAGAAACAAATAATTGAAATATTGACATTTGATATGATTTTAATCCTGAAGTTTGGTTAACTTTTCTAATGTACTTTTAATATCACCAGTTTGACCCATAACCTAGATCAACCCATATATAAATGGGTCAAAAAATTTCCTGAATAGAGAGCAATGATCAAATACCTATAATCGTTCATGACGTCAATCTTTTTTAGTAGTAGTATAACATCTTAATCTTTTTGCAGGTACGAAGTAAGAGATTATCATTTAATGAGATATGTGATAAGAGAATGACAGTCTTACACGAAGGCATTTTTCAAAAGTTCAATCTTGAAGGTTTAAATTGATATCAAATAGTGAGAGGTGAAGTTTGCTTTATGCTTTGATTAAGTTTTGGTGTAGGTTGCTTTAGGTGTATGTTGGTCATCCATCATACATATATAGCTGGTCACTGATGTTATTTTTCTTCCTGAAACACTTGGCTTCTCCTTAAGATTCACATGTATGAGATGTTCCCTCAATGGAGTAAATTTTTTATTAGTACTTCCGTTCTTTAAGAAGAACAAAAAAAGGTTTTGTAGGAAATCTGATAACAAATTTAAGTTGTCTAAATGCTGCAAGCTGATATAGGTATATTATGCAATTTATGTTTTTATGAAATGTATAAAGATATGATGCATTTATCTATGATGTTATTATTGTTATCCGGAGGTGAATATAGGACATACAAGTAGACCATAATTTTCATGATCTGATATTACCAAGCTAATGTGTCTTCTTTATCCACTGTTCAAGGTTTATGTAACTAAAAAGTTTTAAGGTCAAAGATATATAATGTTATTAAACTTCAATTTTTTATATACAATAGACGTCATTTTACATTTTATACCTAAAGTGTACGATATGAAAGATTTGTATTGTATACAATACCGTGCATCGCACGAGTTCGACACTGGTATATCTATATATATATTTAGGGGCCTCCAAATAAAGTGTTGTTAAACTAATAAGCGTTAAGTGTGTGTGTGATTGGACTTTGTTTTAGAAAATTAAAATAAAATATTTTTGTTAAACGTTTTCTAACTTATAAGGCACCACAAGATGATTAATTAAAACAACGCATGGACAAGTAGCGAGGAATATCAAACGTGTCCAACAGACACACTGTGATAAAATCACACTTGTGACTTTTGCGATTGCCGACTTGATGACATATTTTAAGAAGTAACAAGTCGTCAATAACAAAATAAGAGATTGATAATCTTAAATATAATATAAGAAGCGGACGATGACATCATCAAATATTCAATTGGCCAATAGAATTCTTTAATTTTATTAACCTTGAGTAAAATTAGAGATTTGATGACATCATCATTTAATTTAAATTTTTTTTGTCAATTAAGTCCTTTAATTTCGCTCAATTCAAAATTAGAGACCCAAACTTTTTAAATTATATAACTCTTAACGGAAAGATCATATCGTTATCAAAATTTATAAAATCTATTTCATATATTTGCATATGTTCACAAACATAAAGGAGTACTTATATCAATAATATATCTATTTAATTATCTATTGTTATCTCTTAGACCAGTAATGTATATCTACCCTTATTTCGAACAGTTCTCTCTAACTTTTACGTAACTTTATTTAAATCACCAACAAATATATTTTTATTCTTATTTATATTATCTCTTTGTGTTGCGTTTATGTTTATAAATTTCTGGTGTGTTTACATCTATTTTTTTAATGTACATAGAAATTCACGTAACTTTTCTTTTATTTAAATTAACTTTTATTAAATTAAGATATACGTCAACAAAAATCTTATTTTGTCAAATATTGAATTAATCAATAAGATTATTTGATTTTTTTCAAATTGATTAAAATTATGGAAAAAATGACATCATCAATTTTCAAAAGATTTAAATTAAGCAATCAGATTCCTTATTTTAATTAATTTAAAATTGTAAATCCTGTAAAAAGAATTATGAACTAATACTTTAATAGTATGAATCGTATAATAATGTTTTACTACCTATAACTAATTGTGAAATAGTAGGTTTTATTAATGTTACCTATTTGTTCCACTACTATCACAATATTACATATTACATAAAAGTATCATTAGAGAAACTATATACGCATTATATAATACCTACAGATTAAAGGAAAATATATCTCCATTCATTCAATTTAGTTAAATAATATAATATACTTTTATTATACTAATTTATTATTTTAAATATATTTAGATAAATAAATTAGAGTAAATTACAAAAACCGTCCCTGTGTTATGTTATATTTTTCAAAAACCGTCCATGCTTCATGTTTTTGCATAAACCATCCTTAGTTGACATGTTTGGTAACACTTTCAGTCCCTCATACTATATTTGTCTATTTTTAATCTGTTAAAAGACATCACGGATCACACGAGGGTACTTCTGTCATATTGATATTTCCTCTTACCTTTTCACTCTCTATTTATTATTCTATTTTTTCCAGACACATAAAAGAAACTCTTCTCCCTCATCACCCCTAAACCCTAGTTTTTCTCTCAAACAATGGAAAATTGTAGACATTGTGGCTCATCTTCCATGATTAACACCTCTTAGATACCGTCTAATCCTAGGAGACGTTTATATTGCTGCTCAAGAGTTGTAAGTTTTATATTTTGTATTCTCTAAATTTTTTATACATTATTGTGATCTAATTCGAATATGAACAGGGATCGAGACGTTTCTATTGCTTTTCATTCTCCACCTTGCGATCGCTCTTCATATTCGATTTAGATCACAATAAAGTATTAAAATTCAAGAAAATACAAAATATAAAACTTACAATTCTTGAGTAGCAATAGAAACGTCTCTCAGGATTAGACAGTGTCCAAGAGGTGTTAATCATGGAAGATGAGCCACAATGTCTACAACTCTCCATTGTTTGAGAGAAAAAACAGGGTTTAGGAGTGATGAGGGAGAAGAGTTTCTTTTATGTGTCTGCAAAAATTAGAATAATAAATAGAGAGTGAAAATGTGAGAGGAAATATCAAAATGACAAAAGTACCCTCGTGTGATCTACACGTGACGTCTCTTAACAGATTAAAAATAGACAAATATAGTATGAGGGGCTGAAAGTGTTACCAAACATGTCAACTAAGGATGGTTTATGCAAAAAACATGAAGTATGGACAGTTTTTGAAAAATGTAACATAATACATGGACGATTTTTATAATTTACTCTTTTTAATTTTAATGGCCCACATGATTACTTGAAAGAGACGTGAATTAATAAAAAAGCTATAGCATGATTCTGTTTATATTAATAATGGAACTAGAGTATTGGATATGAGCATCCTGATTACGTAAGGACGTGCGTCAGTTTGATTATAATAACTTAAAAGATCTTAGAAAATAAAATGTTTGAAAACACATTCTAATGAATTGTGTTTAGTACTTGGATTTTTTATTCATGTATTATTTTATAGCAGTATACATTTTCGAGTTAGATATTTAGATTCAGTTTTTAGCTAATTTTTCTTTAACTAACAAGATCTTTTGACAGCATCTGCCCCTCTGTATTTTAATAGTTTGTCCTTTTGAAATCCATATTTACATGATTTTTTATGATTTAAGTCGATGAACTTTCAGTAAACAACATGTAGTATTAGCATAAACAAATTGACTTAGAAAAATGAGTAAATTACAAAGACCATCCCTGTGTTATGTTATATTTTTCAAAAACCGTCTCTGCTTCATATTTTTTGCATAAACCATCTTTAGTTGACATGTTTGGTAACACTTTCAGTCCCTCATACTATATTTGTATATTTTTAATCCTAAGAGACGTTTCTATTGCTACTATTGTAAGTTTTATATTTTGTATTTGCTTGAATTTTTATACTTTATTGTGATCTAAATCGAATATGAAGAGAGATCACAAGGTGGAGAATGAAAAGCAATAGAAACGTCTCGATCCCTGTTCATATTCGAATTAGATCACAATAATGTATAAAAATTTTAGAGAATACAAAATATAAAACTTACAATTCTTGAGCAGCAATATAAACGTCTCCTAGGATTAGACGGTATCTAAGAGGTGTTAATCATGGAAGATGAGCCACAATGTCTACAATTTTCCATTGTTGTTTGAGAGAAAAACTAGGGTTCAGGGGTGATGAGGGAGAAAAGTTTCTTTTATGTGTCTGAAAAAATAGAATAATAAATAGAGAGTAAAAAGGTGAGAGGAAATATCAAAATGACAGAAGTACCCTCGTGTGATCTGTGATGTCTCTTAACAGATTAAAAATAGACAAATATAGTATGAGAGACTGAAAGTGTTACCAAACATGTCAACTAACGATGGTTTATGCAAAAAACATGAAGCAGGGACGGTTTTTGAAAAATATAACATAACACAGGGACGGTTTTAGTAATTTACTCATAAAATTACTTCAAATACTTCCACGTACATCTCGAATCCCACATGGAGGTTTATTCAACTTATTCAATTTACAAGTTATAAGTTTAGGATAATATTTGAGGTGTCAAAAAATCTTCAACGTTTCAACGAACATATAATATTAAATATTTAAATTAGTAATAAAGATAAATATAAGTTATTACGCTATCATCTAAAAGGAGAATTCTTAATTAAAACTGTCAATTTCAATGTGATTACATTTATCATATTAAGTTCTTAATTAATCGATGTCCTAAGATGATTACCAAAGTCCCTACTCAATAACTGTGTCATTTATAATTCTTTTAATTTAATGTTTGTTTTAGTAGCTTAAGCGATCCGTGTGTATATACAGGTTTGAACGCTAGTTAAGTATAAAGGATGATCAAAATTCGGAAAATGATCATAAAAAATTAGAGAGTGATAATGAAAATGTAAATGATTTCATTAGTAATAGGGCCTCATTTTGAGAGGTTGTACAGAGCCTTCAAAAATTCAGAGATGAACCTGCTTGTTTTGTTTCGTGTTGGTACTTTTGTTTTCCTTTTGTACTTGTGGTTAAGCATGGTTTTGTGTTATGTTTTGGCGTGTTCTTATAAAATATAATGCCTCGCTAGTTTTTTCTATTTTTACTCCGTAATATATTTATCATTAAAAAGAATATCTTAAAAATTAATAAGTTAATTACCTTTCGGGTGTGGGATGACCCACTTTGAACTGCACCTCTTAACAGTCTTTCCCGTATGGTCAACTGTAAGTTATCATCCGCTCTAAGTATTGGAATATAGGCGGAGGGGTTGAGTAGAAAGCGCATAAAATGGACGTAATAGAACATTATCACATCCTCACAATATGTACTTGTTTCTTCTTTAATATCTCTCACGACTCTATCCACTGCCTTAATGTCCTATATCAAAGTAAGAAAAT
The DNA here is from genome assembly GCA_963921325.1 of Logfia minima. Lineage (NCBI taxonomy): Eukaryota > Viridiplantae > Streptophyta > Magnoliopsida > Asterales > Asteraceae > Logfia > Logfia minima. The sequence continues at coordinate 3,839,727 of OY992771.1, read as the reverse complement.
AAGACGCCGTAATTATAGTAAATCAGCAGTAAAATAAAAACTAATTTGTTTTTACTGAAAACAACGTACTTTCTTTTTCTAAAAAAAGAATCTGGAATTTCTAAATCAGTAAGTAAAAAGTTAAATTTATTAAATAAACTTTTATTCAATAGAGTTCTGATAGTACGTAATTAGATGATTAACAATAATTTATTTAAATAATAAAAAATGTTTGTATTTATCACTCAAATAAAATTCTAATCTATAATTTAATCTTCAAATTAATAACTTAAACATGGTATACTGTTAATATAAAATCTTGTTGAACCTAATAAAGTTATGATTAAGATCATCATATCATATCTCAAATTATAAGATAACATTATAGGCCATACTGGTTTTACAAGAGAATGAAAAATAAGATTACGGTGGCCTCTCAATTTTTATATAATTTAATAAAATAGATGGTTTGTAAATACCAAAATTTTAAAAACATAAAATTTAAGGCAAGAATGATGAAACAAAAATAAATAAAAACTTCGTAAAAGGAAAGAGAAAAAAACGAAAGGACATGTCTTACATATTTATGCAAGTATTCGCATATAACATTAAGAGTACTGACAACATCAATTGCATCCGAACGACGACTCCGATCCGTCAGTAAGCAATCATCCGCTGTAGATGCGAACTTGGATATTGTACCCAAATAAAGTTCACAACCGTAATCTTTATGGATTAAATCACTAAGTAGTTCTTTATCAATTATTTCACGCAGTGACATTTTTCCATTATTATGTGTAGCCAATGGAGTAACATCGTCTATCTTACTCCCACACACGATTTCACATAAAACGACCCCGAAAGAGTAGATGTCCGACTTATGTGTCACACCTCCAGTCTTGTAAATTTCTGGGTCTATATACCCATATGTCCCAATAGTTTGAGAAACGAAAACTTGGTTCTTCAGATCTACTGGATGCTTGATTGAGAATTCAAATCCAGATAACTTCGGTATCAATTTTTCATCTAATAATATTGTGGAGCTGTTAATGTTACGATGTATAACATAATAGCTTTGTCCCACTTTATCATGGATATATTCTATTGCACGCGCAATACCAAGAGCAATATCCACTCTTTGAATCCAAGTGAGAGTTGGTTTACTTAAATGCATCGAGAGACTTCCCTTTGCGTAATACTTGTTTACGATGACTTTCTCACCCTTTTCGTCACAAAATCCAATCATAGAGACTAGATTTTCATGCTCGAGACAAGAAAGCATAGAAATCTCGGTCAAAAACTCGATGTCTCCTTGCCCATACTTACGATCTAACCTCCGGGCTGAAAATTTTATCCACTCTCCAGAGCGCATAAGTTCCCCTCGGTAAACATTACCGAATCCACCTCTACCGATGATATTCTTTTCATCAAAGTTATTGGTGGCTTTTTCTATTTCTTCAAGTGGGATTTTTAAGTGAGCAAATTCTCTGATTGAAGATGCCATATTTTTGTTAATCAAATGATAATTAAGAAGGGAAAAAACAATTAATGGTTTTAAAAGGAAGAAGACGGTAAGCTTATATGAGTAACCAACTCGTTTACATATATATGCGAGCTGCGAGCAGCAACCTCCATCATCACTACGTTACATGACTTATTCTTTGCTTTCATTTTTAAAATGTTCTTAATAGCTGGCATGTTACAGTACGAGTTATGACCGTTTGATGCGGATCTATACAAGTGGGCACGGGGTAATTGTCCATATGAAAAATTTTTAATTTTGCCAAAAAAGAAATATATTGTTAATTAATGATATTTTATATTTATCGGCCCCAAAGATGAAACTCGAACAATGTTTTTGTGGGACGAATCACTATATATATATATATGGGAAGGATTCATAGGGAAGCTTCAAATCTATATATATATATATATATATGTGTGTGTGTATAAATAGGTATTGATATATATAATGTAATTCAATAACTTTTTAAGATATATTTTACTATTTTACCCATACAATTAGTAAGAGTTTTTTGAAAATTCATAATAACTAACATACCCCTAATTATTAAATATTAAATTCTCATTAGTACAAACATTATTAAACCATAAACTAACATACCCCTAATTATTAAATTCTCATTAATACAACAATATTAAACCATGGTTCGAGGATGAGTGCAAGATCTTAGCGGGACAGTGGATCGATGCTTCCCAAGATGTAGTGATCAGGATTCGCAATCAGGGGACTCTTTTTGAATCGATGCTTAAAAATGTATTTTTCCTTTTAAACACCTTTAAGCCAAAATAAGAAAAATTAAATGGTGGGAGCCAAGAAAGTCGAGTCTTTCAAGTCTGGATAGGAAAAGATTTGAAGTACACATATTTTCGTTGATGTGGCGTAAATGTGGCACTCAAGACTTAGAGACCTTCAAGTCTCGATAGTACGTGCTCTAATGTTCAGTTATTGGTTGCCACTCAAAACTGTAAACACGAAGAAAAAAAATTACCCACTCCAAAATTACAATATCCTAACTCCACTCTCGATAACCACAATGTTTACGACACCATTTGTAGAAAATAGTTTTAGAAAGATTAACAGTATTTGAATTATTGTAGACGTATATTGGAAACCATATGTGTCACTAGCTATATGTAGAGAAGATCAGAAGTTCAAGGGGAATTAAGGAACCATCCTAAATTAATTGAATATTCATCAATGAATATTGGTTTATAAATATTCGTTGATGAATATACTTTATAAATTAATAATTATCAAAGTTAATTGCATGGTTGGTTCTTGAGGTTTACATAGTAACACACTTAGTCTATGTATTCTAAAAACACAAAACTTGTTGCATAGATGGTTCCTCCCTCGTTAAGTTTGTCATTTTAGCTTGAAGTACATTCAAATGACCGTTTTAGCCCTTGACCAAAATTGACAATTCTTTCAATCATCTTCCACCATTAGAGCATATATAACAAAGAGTAACTACAACCACCATCATCTCCACTGTCATGTTCTGTAACCTCGGCCAATACAACCAAACTTCCGCCGAAGTTTGTCGGATCAAAAAAGCAGATCACACCATCTACCGGATCTAAGTTATCCGAAAGCCCGAAACCGGGACCACTAAAATATCAAATTTTAAAGACCGTCAGGATCTCAACTTCTAAAGACCACGACCGCCGGAATCTTTTGACGAAGATGGTGATGGTATTTAGGAATTAGGGATTTGTTGTGAACAAATCAATGTTTTGACTTGAGGAAGAGATGAAATGTGGGTGAAGGTTAGGGGAAGAGATGATGTAAACAAATGAAAACAAACAAAAATAAAATAAAAAGGGTAAGTCAGTCATTTTAGTGTACTTAACGGTTGAAATGTGAAACTAACGAGGGAGAGACCATCTATGCAATAAGTTTGTATTTTTGAACTGTTGATGCAAAAAGTAAAGTACATAAATTATGTGTGTTACTGTGTGTAAACCAGGAGGAACAACCATACAATTAACTCTAATTATTAATTAAGATTCAATATAATTTTAAAGTTTCTTTGTTTTCTCTAAAACTTAGGGTTCTCTCGTAGTCAAATTTCTTATAAATACTATATAAAAGTTTGAGTTACTATTACTTTATATGATTGTGCCTGTAACTTTTTCCATAGTCCATACGACCATAACAAATAAAAAGGTACTCTGTAATTATGTATCTTTTATATATAGTCTGCCTGCTGTACTGAGATCTTCAAATGAAATAAAATTTATTTTTCATCTTGGTTTACCCAACTGTTACTGCCTTTATCCAAATTCTACTAAAAAGTGAGAGAGAGATTTAAAAAGAAAGTTATTATTACATTGTTTGCTAATAAAATTTCATATTTACTCATTTAAAACTTTTCCGATTATTTAAAGTTGGAGGTGGATAATTATTTTGGTATAAATTAAAATTAGACAATTAAATAAATGACTAATATATAGTTAAGTTACTAAACTTTGCAAATCTATTTAGTTTGGGTAAGATACTTTATTTATTGACATTTAGATCATCCCATCCACTTGTTATCTATAATCCAATTATTTTATTTTTTGTTAAATAAATTATGTTACCTAAATTGAATAAGTTCATAAAATTTAATATCATATTTGTCAATTAATCTTAAAAAATGTTTCCAGGTTGGATCCTCGATTTGTTCCACCGGAAAGCTACAATTTTTTAACAGGTTTTAAATGTGTAGTTATCAAAGCGTCAACGAATAAAGAATGGGTATTCAAAAAATTCGCAAAGTTAAATGATATATCTTTCTATTAACCCTAAGAAAACATTCCAACACAACAAGAAAACATGGCTTTTCTGACATGTCAAATTTCGTCAATAAGTTGAAAAATCGTCACTAACGTACTTTAGTGACGAGAAATCATGTCCTCACTTTTTGTCACTATAGGTCCGTCATTTCAATCTGTCACAAAATAATAAATTAGTCACTAAATGGTAACGAAACTGAAATCGGTTTTTGTGATGACGCATCTCATCACTTACTTTTGTCACTAATCAAACAAAGTCGTCAATAATCTGATAATATTAGTGACAAAAAGATGTCGTCACTCACATTCGACTGCAGTGACAAGAAATATCGTCACTAACCTTCGATTGTCGGTAAGTGCTCAAAATCACCTTAACCTGTTTCCAATTGTATGAAAACCTAACTATTTGTGACAATTAATAGACTATGGCACAATGCAAATTTAATCAAAGATACTCGCGATGTACCAACAATCGTCACAATTACACTTGATGTTTCCAACGCAAAAGTAAAAAATAAAAACTGAAAATGTGACTAAAAAGCTGGAATCTTAACAACAAAGAAAGATTTGACACTCTGACACTCTCACGTCTTCACTTACCCTGCGTTTATCCTATAGTAGAAGCAGAGGTATTATTTTGATTTGTGATTCCAAAAAGAAGCTCCTCTGATCCCAAATTGTATAATTTTAAAGCAGTAGTATTTTTATCTTCGTTCATATATAGATTATAGAATAAGATTATTTCTCTACTTTCAGTTTTGGAAGTACCTCTGCAAAGAGATGTCTTATCAACTGTTGAATATGTAAGGTTTAGAATGAACAAACATGATTATAAATATATAATTGTCAACTTCTAATTTATTGATGAATATAAAATATAATATATTTATAAGAGATTTTATTTATTAAATTAAGTATTTGGACATATATGATAGTTTGCATATTTAACCATAGTGTCTATCAAACCGTACATCAATAAATTATAAAAATAACATCATTAGAATCAGTGTCATTTTATCTTTAATTAGAGATCTCACATGATATATTTTCGATGAATTTTTTTTTCCTATTTTTTAATGGGTTTTAAAAATTCGTAATATTAAATCACATGTGATTTAAACACTATATAATAATCACGCGCGATTATATCTCCAATCACATGTGATTTTAAATATATGAATTATCATATATCGGTAAGTTAATCATCAAAGGTCATTTTTAAGTTGAAAATCACATGTGATTACCAAATCATATGTGATTATATGTCAAATCATATATGATTAAATATCAAACTAGCAATCATATGTGATTTTTGCTAAAAACAAACGTAATTTTTAAAATTATATTTATATTATTCAGGTGAATAAATATTAAGTTGTAATCACATGTTAATAAAAGTATACCATGAATAAATAACTGTGTACCAATTTTAACTTTTTATCATAAATCACATATGATTGTATTTTTAATACCCGACAAAAAAAAATCGTCGAAAGTATAGCTTGTGGGATTTCTAATCAAAGATACAAAAACGTTGATTCCGAATATGTAATTTTTATAATTTATTGACATACGATTTGTGAGATATTTATTTTTAAAATTTAAAGTGAAAATAAGTTTTATAATAAAATGGAGCAATCATATTAAAAGGTTCCGGCGGATAGGTAGCAAAACTGGACCATAACCGGTTTCTCCCAAACCGGTTTTTTGGGAAACCGGTTCCCAAACCGGTCTGGCGGTTTGAGTTTTTCAGGATTGAAACCGGTTTCAATCCGATCCGGTTTGATTCAAATTGGTTTTGACCGGAGTTGACCCAAACCGGTTCGGTTTGAAAACCGGTTTCGGTTTGGGCCAAAACCGGTGTTGCCCACCTCTACTCACTAGCTGACTCAGACGGAATAATAAACTAGGCCTGTAAGCTGCTGGAATCAACAAGATGTTGTAGGGCTAGGTCCAATAGCTTTCTGCTGATGTTGGTATTGAAGCGTTGGGCCTGCCAGCAACCTTGTTGGGCTACAGGTAGACGACCCCCAACTCCTAAGGCCCAAACATAGGCGTTGCTAAAAATTAGGAATGAATCATTTTATGTCTTACATATATAAACAAGAGTGAGTACAAAAATAAAAAAATCGAATTGTAAGCGGATGTTGTAGTCCAACTCGAAAAAAATCTTAATGCATTTTTGTTTAATATTGTAGCTCAGATGTTTTAATTAGCTCATACCGTAAAATTAAGTTATTAACTAAAATAAGATAAGAAATCCAACCAAAACCGAAAAAATTGTAAAACCGAATCAAACCGAAACCAAAACTGGACGGTTTTGATTATTATAAAACCAAAATATTCGATCCGATTAGATATTTGCCAAAACCTGAATCAACCCGAACCGTGAACACGCCTACTTATAGATATTCGAGTCACTAGTCCATTATTTTAGTGTCGGTTGTCATAAAACTTCTGTATAAATTTAGAATGGAAGTAAGTACAACTTATTTGAGAATATTTGGTGACATGTATAGTCAAATATAGCCAACTTTCAAATAAAGGACATAAATATATAACTGGTAAAGATATTTAAATGCAATTATTTATTCTAACTAGATGAATTTATATTGTGTAAATACTACTTTCCACATTATTAGAATAATCGTAATGACGATATAAATCAATAAACTTTAATTTTGATACGAACATAAGCTATTTTCTATTATAGTACATAATTAACCACAATCAATTTTAAAAAAAATCCTTGAAGGTACATTGAGATTAAGAATTTCATAATAACAAAAGAAGGTAACTAGAAATTACATCAAAAGTTAAAACCAATGTGGTGTTATAGTTTTCAAACAAATGAAGATATGCAAAATAATTAAATTTGTGAGATTGGAAAGGCTCTCATTTTTCTTCTTCTGGACCGAATATGTAGATGTCGACAATTTAAATTTGACCCAGTTTAGGCTTCCTCATTCTGTGTATAAATTAAAGAGTTCAAATACACATAAAGTAATGAATCTATTCTCATTAAGAAATATTAATTAATTATGATTATTGTAAAAGAATGTAACAAATTTTTACCAAACTGTTACTGTATCAAGTACATCTTTTTATTTCTCTTATATATATATAATATAATATAATATATATATATATATATATATATAACATGAAGGTGGTCATCTGTTATATAAAGTTAAGTCCTCAAAAATCTAACAATCATATATGACCCCATTTTAACTGCTCTTATAAGGTACTTACTAACATAGATTATAAAAAAGGTATTTGGCTTAGCGTTACGTGAGCAACCATTATAAAAAAGAAGATAGTATTAGTACGTAAAGGCATGATAACTTACTTGAAACTCCAATGCCTTCTTCAGTTGTGATAACACTTCTTTAGATGTCGGTCGATTTTCTTTATCGTGAGCTAAGCAACTTTGGACTATGTCTTGAAATGTAGTTAACGATTTTGGCATGATTTCTTTCTTTATAGCTTCAAACACAATCTCTTCTTGTTTCCCTTCTTCAAAGTTCCGTTTAATGTAATTGAGCAGAGACTCACTCTTAGATTTTGAGATGTTATATGTTTCTCTCCCATACAAAATCTCAAATAAAAGCACACCGAATGAATACATATCAGATTCTACGGTTAGGATCCTTGAATTTAAGTACACCGGGTCAACATAGTACATTGTTCCGCAAGGATGTTCAATAATAAAGTTGGTTTCCTTATCAATTGTAGTGATCAAGGAAAGTCCAAAATCACCTAGTTTTGCTTTCCAGTCATCAAAGAGTAAAATGTTAGCACTTTTGAGGTCCCTATGTATCACCACACTTTGTCCTCCGATACCTCCATGGAGAAAATCCAGCCCGGTAGCAATATCAATACATATGTTAAGTCGATTTCTCCATGTAAGACTAACATCATTCAAATACCTCTCAAGACTTCCCTTAGAAGCTTGTTCATAGACAATGAGTCTTACATCAGTTTCGTTGCTATAGCCTAGAAGACGAATGATATTTTCATGCATATACTTATAAAGAATTTGTAGCTCATTATAATATAGTTTCTCCCCTTCCCCTTGACCCTGACTTTTATCTAACTTTGCAACAATATTATAATATCCATTACCATGTTTATGTGCAAGTTCTCCTTTGAATACAATCCCAAAACCTCCTTCTCCAATATTGTTAGATGGACTAAAGTTATCAGTGGCAGATTTAATGTCTTCAAATGACATCCTGAAGGGGTCCTTGTGATTTTCCTGTGAACAATGAGACTCTTAATTAATAAATATGTTGATAAATACTGAATATTATTAATTATTAATGACTATATTTACTGGAAGAATCAATTTACATACTAACTATTAAAAAAAATATTCGAAAATTACACTATGCTTTGATTGTCGACACAATTTTCATATAGTATAGTATTTACGACATCCACCCAATCTATAAAATAGAACTATAATCAATATAGCCTTGAAAATTACATTGGTTTGAACATACTTAGATGGTTAAAACTTTCATACCAAAGTAAATGCTACTTGTATAATGCAACAATTGTTTGTTTTGAATGTTTAGCGGGTATATGTATTATAACTTTCTATATATAGCTAACGGCATTTCTTAAGAAAGAAAGAAAAAATTTCTCTTTCCAACAATCATTTTGCTTAACGGCATGTTAACGTCCCTTGATTTTGTGGGTTCAAATCCTTTCATATCAACATATTATAACTCTCACTCCCTCTCTCTCTCTCTTACTCTCTCTCTCTCTCTCTCTCTCTTACTCTCTCTCTCTATTTATCAATCGTCCTTACATGTGTATCAATCCTTTTATTGAGTATACATTACATTCAAGCATATATTTAGACGCATTTAACATTAAAAAAAGGAAGTAAATTACATTACTAGTCTATGTCGTTGCCCCTCTATTACATTCTCAATCCCCACATTGTACGAGTTCAATCTCTTGACTTGGGTTTTTGTTTTATTGCTAGTCCCTGGGTCTAACAAGTGTTAATTTTGTCTTTTATCTCATATCACGTGCGTTGCACACTCCAGTAAATCCGGGACAAAATTAATACTCGTTAGGGCTACGAACTTGCGATGAAACAAAAACCCAGGTGAAAAGTTTCACCTGAACTCTCATAATACCCAACTAGGAGACTATGAACGTAATATAGGGACAATCACATAACTGATAATCAATTTTAGCAAAAGAAAATATGTTTTTGTTAAGTGGTCATGACTTAGCACATTGACAATTACTAGGGATCTTTTTAATACATGAAAATATTATATTGGAATATTTACTTACTTGAAAAGATAATGCTTTCTCCAACTCTTTGAGAACGACTTCCATTTGTGGACGTTGAATCCGGGTTTTTGCCAAACACATATACATAAGTTCTAAAAAGGTATCTAAAGAATCTTTATTGGGTCCTTTAGGTAGAAAATACTTGTTCCCATAATTTTCTTCTTTAAATTTAGATGCTAAGTTTTTCTTTATCGTTCCGTATTCATAGGAACAACGTACCAGTTGCATCAACCTTTCGTCTTCATGACCAACACTTGACATTGAATCTTGGATCAAAGACCCACAAAAGATTTCATACATAACTACTCCGAAACTATATACATCTGATTCTCTTGTAAGCTTACCACTCTTGAGATACTCTGGATCAGTGTAATATACTGCAGCGTGATGGAGAGCATCATCATCTTGATCAGTATTTAGGAATACAGAATATGTAAAATCGACAAGCTTTGCATCCCCATTAATATCGGCATCAATATTATCGGTAGTTATATTACCGTGTATTACCGGCTTTTGGTCACCATTCTCAATATGAAGATAATTTAAACCGCGTGCAACATTAAGACATATTTTCAAACATCTCTCCCATGTCAGATGAGGAGAGTAAATATGACTATTAAGGCCTTCTATATTTGTAAACTCATAAACAAGTATCCTAACACAACCTTCGTCACAAAATCCAAGAAGAGATTCAATGTTGGGATGCTTACACCTCCCAAGAATTTCAATTTGCTTATTGAAAATATCGTCTCTTTTGCGAATGCGTAGTATCCATACCTTGTAGCGTCTCTTAGGTAGTTCATGTATATTCTTTCCATCCATGGAAAACATATATTCTCTATCAAGACACTCGAGTTCTGCGGTGTAACAAATCCCCAAATGGCGAAGCCTCAAACGATGAGGCGTTATAGAGGTAAATGTAAATATTGATTCCTCAGAAAAGTTATTAGTGGCCAACTGTATGTCTTTAAGTGGAATCCTCAAGTGTTCCAAGATGTTTACCTATATCAATATCGTAAACTATGAGGTTGAAGATATAAATTATAAATTAATTTTACTTAAAAAGTAATATATATTATATTCAACTACTTCAGGACTGTTTGCACAATTTATAATATTTCTGGTATACTTTTTAAATTTCTTTTTGTTCTTATTCGTTAATCATAACATTTGTCGCTCACCTTCTAATACTTGTTGTGTACCTTCTGGTTATAGTTCAAGTTGTACAAATTTGTCAACACGTCTAACATGATCAGTAAAAGTATAGAGTTTGATTGTGGTTTATGTTTTTCGACATGATTAACTAATCTAGGGTATATATAACATCGCTAACCCGAACAAGTCAAACCAAATATGAATTAAATTGCTGAGGATGGAATCATTATAAGAAGGGGACGATTGTAACGTCACTAATTCCACCGACTTATATGGAGTCTTGATACACCTAAAGAATGAATGCATTATTTTTAAAGAATGATTTATCATAGTATGAAAATGGTGCAAAAAATGATGCGTTGGGGTTAGGAGAGCCTGATTCATTTTCTCCATGATGACTATTTCATCGGTGATTTTAGTATGATAGAATATTTTGGGTAAGTGAGGTTTACAGGATACCGGAGGGACTCGGAGTGTTGAAACGGTCGAGTTTTAGTTAATTAGGTTAGTTGGTTTGAATTATTTAGTTTTTAGCTTACACAAAATTTACCCGAGACTCAAACCGACCAAATAAAGGATTGGGTTATTTAGGAGAGTTTCTAAATACTCGAATATCAGAGAATTCAAATTTGCATTTGCTTTATACAAATAGTCAAATTACTAAAAATTCTTTTATTCTTTGATATTGAATTACTCGAATAAATGGATTCGTATTAGTTTGTTTAATTTGAGTTATATGGATTGTATATGGATTATTTTAATTAGGTTACCGACAAACATTTAAAGATAAACGCTTTTTCAGGCGGGGCCAAATCAAAACGGAATAAATCAATTAAAATCACCCATTCTTTGATATACGGTTAACTCAAATAATGAATACCCCCGAGAGGGATCATAATTTCAAGTTCTATATGTGCCAAGTGCTCTTTGTTACGAGTCTCGATAAGATACAAAGTTTCAAGAGTCAACGGCCCTTGTCGGCAAGGGTCTAGGGAGCCGATATCATTGTGTACCGTACAAAAGGGCATGACATCCTTTCCCCAGTGACCAATATCATTGTTTGTTTATTTGATAAATGTTTAGTCTAAAAATATATACTTTAAAATAATTCTCTACGTTTTTTCTCTTATTTATGGGCATAATTATAAGTGATTATTTGTATTATGCTAATATAAATTTCATGTAGCCCATGTAATGATGAGGTTAACATATTGTATTCAGAAAGTGATTCGCGTTCGGGATTCGAAGGATAATCCTAGTAGTATCTTGATGATCATCACACTTCTACACTATTTATAACAAAAGGAATACACTATGTCTATATTCATGTGATAATCATGGCGGGAAAATGTGTGAAAGATAATAAGATATGACTCCAAAGCTTTTCGAAATTGGTGAAGTTTGAAAGAAACAATTTTAGGGCTGACAAAAGAAGGTGCACTTTCGCCTCACCACTCTAAAGGTTGTGTAAGTTTAGAGTACCCTCCATGCAAGAAGAGGTTGAAGATGAAACATTGGAGACCGTAAGGCATAGAGGATCCGGGAAAATGGGAAAATGATGATTACATATGTGGAGGACACATAAAGAATAGTATGTCCGACGTCCTCTTTAATATGTATCAATATGCTGAATCTGCAAGGGAGTTATGTGACTCTCTTAACTCAAATACATGGCCGTTGATGCTTCTAACAAGAAGTTCCTTGTGAGTCATTTCAATAACTACAAAATGGTGATTCAGAGGCCGTGATGGAACAATATCATGAGTTTCTTTGAATCGTGGGTCTATTTGCACAACATGATTTGAAGGTTGATGAAAGTGTCGAGTATCCTTGACAATCTGTCTCCCTCGTGGAAGGACTTTCAACACATGTTTAAATTTATGAAAGAGGAATTATCATATCTCTTGTACAATTGAGAAGCCACTTAGGCTTTGTTCCCAAGTTTTATAAAGAAAGAAAGGGAGAGAAATGAAGGGGAAAGAAAAGAAATGAATTCAAATCTTTCCAATTTGAAAGGAAAGATAGAAAGGAAAATTAGGCAAAAGTAATCAATTCATTTCTTTTTTTTTCTTTCCTGAAAAACTAGGGAACACACTTACCTTTTATTTTCCTTCCGATTACTTTCTTTTCTCTCCGAAATAAAACTCTGGAACAGAGTGTTACGTATTGAAGAATCTTTGAAGGGGTAAGAAAGTGGAAAATCCAAAGATAATCGTTTAAAATAAGGTGATGGTCAATAATTCTTTTTTTATTGTGGATGCCGTACACCATATCCAATGCCTACATCAATGATCATTAAATGTAGTTATTGGGATAATCGTTAATCAATCTATTCTTCAAGCTTGTTTTCAGAGCCGTTCTCGAAAATTTTTTATATAAGCATATACATATAACTTTCCTAAATACTGATCGGGTATCCCCCAACATGAGGTAGAAGCTTCTCAACATATCATCTCAAAATCATTCTGACGTCTAATTACTATGAATTTTGTCAGATTAAGAAAAATACTAAGCCATCCACCTCATTTTATCCCATGTTATTGATCATTGATGATGATGACTGATGATGTTAATGTTAACTGCTGTCGAATTAAATGATTTCATCTGTACATGAAACGTTTTGAAGTTTGAATGCCAACCGATCAATTGTCAATTTAAATGATTTCCTTCTCTGTATAATGGTTATCTTTCCTCCATGAACAATGGTAACCATCCTGTAACTTCTAGGTATTTTTTGCTTGATTTACTCCTTTAAACCGTGTTTCTTTTATTCTATCATTGATGTGTCTTCCATTTCTTACTGCTTCTTTTATTACACAATTTGATGTTCAAGTTCAATAGGATGAAAATTTAATAATATTGTTTGCAGTCGAAGATAAACTTTGTGAGCCCACCAACTGTTTGATGAAAGGATCATGTTGGCAAAGTCATATGATTTTCATTTTCAATGTGACACAACAGGTACAGGTTTATTATTTTGAAGAATTGTTAAGAATAACACATTTTGAATCAATCATTTAGTTGTTATCTATATATAAAAATTCGCATTATGTTTTATATAGGATTATATGTGTTATAGAATGTGATACTAAATGAGATTGACTTTTTGGTTCAACTGAGTGAGCTTAACTTCTGGGTGAACGAATTAATAGACGATCTGATTGGAATATGTTCCTGCAAGACAAATGAATCTGGTAGTACATATAAATATATTGTTAATAGTCTGATAAACTCAATGTGGTCTAATCTTGATATATGTAACAAATACGGAAGTAGCGTGTTACTTGAAGCATTATGTATATCACAATGAAGCAGAGACATGGAGAAAATGACTTACTGCATAATATTGCATCTCTTTTACTCTTTGCAAACATATTATTGGCTTTTGATTGGTTTCCGTTTGTAGTTGTGGATGGCGAAAGTTATTTCTAATTGACATACAGTGAAGATCTAATCAATAATGTGATACGACACCATATGCCTTTTCTGTAAGGTATTTTTATCATTTATGGTTACTTTTATCGTACTTTCTAAACACTGTAAAATATGTCATGTAGGGCTATAGAATTTAATCAATTTATTCACCATTGTGGAATTGTCAGGTTTCTCTATATATAGTAGTAGTATATAGTTGTAGATAGGTTGAAATCTATTTTCTTTAGAAAGACTTCATGCTTTGTATATAAATTGCCATTAAAGCCCAATATTTGATCATGTAAGTTCTTCGTTTGTTGCTCTTATATTATAAGTTTCCTATGGGAGGTATTGTTTTGTTCAAAAGACTTTACGCATGCAGGTGAAATAGTAGAATGATCAAAGCCAGGGCCGGTCCAAGTCAATTTGAGGCCCGGGGCGAGATTGTAAAAGAGAGCGACACCTCTGTAAAAATAGGTCTAGTCTAATATACTATACATACGAAATTTGGGGCTCTTTTTGAGGTGAGGCCTAGGGCGGTCACTCATCCCACTCGCCCTCAGAACTGGCCCTGATCAAAGCACTTGTAAGGAATTGCTAGCAATTAGTGTCAGAAAGCTATAATCAGACTGGACTTATGGTTCTCTTTCGATGCTATGTCAAATCATTTTCAAGTTATTTTATTTTCAAAATTATAATGTTTATTTGTAGAGTTAAGAAACAAATAATTGAAATATTGACATTTGATATGATTTTAATCCAGAAGTTTGGTTAACTTTTCTTATGTACTTTTAATATCACCAGTTTGACCCATAACCTAGATCAACCCATATATAAATGGGTCAAAAAATTTCCTGAATAGAGAGCAATGATCAAATACCTATAATCGTTCATGACGCCAATCTTTTTTAGTAATAGTATAACATCTTAATCTTTTTTTGTGCAGGTACGAAGTAAGAGATTGTCATTTAATGAGATATGTGATAAGAGAATGACAGTCTTACCCGAACGCATTTTTCAAAAGTTCAATCTTGAAGGTTTAAATTGATATCAAATAGTGAGAGGTGAAGTTTGCTTTATGCTTTGATTAAGTTTTGGTGTAGGTTGCTTTAGGTGTATTTTGGTCATCCATCATACATATATAGCTGGTCACTGATGTTATTTTTCTTCCCGAAACACTTGGTTTCTCCTTAAGATTCACACGTATGAGATGTTCCCTCAATGGAATAAATTTTTTATTAGTACTTCCGTTCTTTAAGAAGAATAAAAAAGGTTTCGTAGGAAATCTGATAACAAATTTAAGTTGTCCTTTCAATTATACGAATTCATAAAGGTTTAAGATTAAATGATTTCATCAGTAATAGGGCCTCATTCAGAGATGGACCTTCTTGTTTTGTTTCGTGTTGGTATTTTGTTTTCCTTTTGTACTTGTGGTTAAGCATGGTTTTGTGTTATGTTTTTTGTCGTGTCCTTATAAAATATAATGCCTCGCTAGTTTTTTCTCTTTCTACTCCGTAAAATATATGTATATATATATATATATATTTATATTCATCATTAAAAAGAATATCTTAAAAATTAATAAGTTAATACCTTTCGGGTGTGGGATGAACCACTTTGATCTGCACCTCTTAACTGTCTTTCACGTAAGTTCAACTGTGAGTTATCATCCGCTCTAAGTATTGGAATATAGGCGGAGGGGTTTAGTAGGAACATCACAAATTTGACACAAAGGAAAGATATCACATCCTCACAATATGTACTTCTTGTTTTTGGCTCAAGTGTCTTGATTGTCTCTATTACCTCAAAGTTCTATATCAAAGTAAGAAAATAAGACGTCGTAACTATAGTAATAGTAAATCAGCAATAAAATAAAAACTAATTTGTTTTTACTGAAAACAACGTACTTCCTTTTCTCAAAAAAAAATTCTGGATTTTCTAAATCAGTAAATTTAATAGAGTTCTGATAGTACCTAATTAGTCGATTAACAATAATTTATTTAAATAATAAAACAAATTTGTATTTATCACTCCAAATTTATTCTAATGTATAATTTTATTTATAATTTATTCTTCAAATAACTTAAACATGGTATACTGTTAATACAAAATCTGGTTGAACCCAATAAAGTTATGATCAAGATCATCTCAAGTTATAAAATAACATTAGAGGCCATGCTAGTTTTACAAGAGCATGAAAAATAAGGATACGGTGGCTTATCAATTTTAATTTTTATATAATTTAATAAAGTAGATGGTTTGTAAATACCAAAACTTAAAAAACATAAAACTTAACGCAAGAATGATGAAAAAAAAACACTTAAAATTTTAGTAAAAGGAAAGAGAAAAAAAACGAAAGGATCCGTCTTACATCATGCAACACCTCGGATATATCAGCAAGACGACTAACAGCATCCATTGCATCCTGGCGACTACTCCGATCCGTTAGTAAGCAATCATTCGCTATAGACAAGAAGCAGTATAGTGAACCGCAATAAAGTTTGCTCCCGTAATCTTTATAGATTAAATCATGAAGTACTTCTTTATCAATTATTTCACGCAGTGACATTTTTCCATTATTATGTGTAGCCAATGGAATATCATCGTATACCTTCTCCCCGCACTCGATTTCACATAAAACGACGCCCAAAGAGTAGATGTCCGACTTATGTGTCACACCTCTGGTCTTGTAAATTTCTGGGTCTATATACCCATATGTCCCAATAGTTTGAGAAACGAAAACTTGGTTCTTCAGATCTACTGGATGCTTGATTGAAAATTCAAATCCAGATAACTTCGGTATCAATTTTTCATCTAATAATATTGTGGAGCTGTTAATGTTACGATGTATAACATAATAGCTTTGTCCCACTTTATCATGGATATATTCTATTGCACGCGCAATACCAAGAGCAATATCCACTCTTTGAATCCAAGTGAGAGTTGGTTTACTTAAATGCATCGAGAGACTTCCCTTTGCGTAATACTTGTTTACGATGACTTTCTCACCCTTTTCGTCACAAAATCCAATCATAGAGACTAGATTTTCATGCTCGAGACAAGAAAGCATAGAAATCTCGGTCAAAAACTCGATGTCTCCTTGCCCATACTTACGATCTAACCTCCGGGCTGAAAATTTTATCCACTCTCCAGAGCGCATAAGTTCCCCTCGGTAAACATTACCGAATCCACCTCTACCGATGATATTCTTTTCATCAAAGTTATTGGTGGCTTTTTCTATTTCTTCAAGTGGGATTTTTAAGTGAGCAAATTCTCTGATTGAAGATGCCATATTTTTGTTAATCAAATGATAATTAAGAAGGGAAAAAACAATTAATGGTTTTAAAATGAAGAAGACGGTAAGCTTATATGAGTAACCAACTCGTTTACATATATATGCGAGCTGCGAGCAGCAACCTCCATCATCACTACGTTACATGACTTATTCTTTGATTTCATTTTTAAAACGTTCTTAATAGCTGGCATGTTACACTACGAGTTATGACCATTTGATGCGGATCTATACAAGTGGGTACGAGGTTATTGTACATATGAAGAATTTTAAATTTTGTCAAAAGAGCAATATATATTTAATTAATGACATTTTATATTAATCAGCCCCAAAGATGAAACTCGAACAATGTTTTAGTGGGGCGAATCACTATATGTAGATGTATATATATATATACTAGGTGTAAACTCATACGAGAAGACAATCTAAATATATGATGACACAAAAAATTAAGAGACTTTTCAAGAAACTTTCGAATAATCTGGACCCACTCATCTACTATAAAACTGTATAACACTATTAAAACATAATCATCTATAATGGCATCATAAACTTTATTCGAAGTTAACTGAAAGATGAGACCGAGGAAAAAACAAAATTTTGAACGATAATGAACAAATTTTAATCAAGACGCCACGCTAAAATGTATCATGCTTCTCAATCACAATAAAAACAAATAACAAATGTAATGGGTAATAGAAATTATTATGGATAAATCTACATTCTATTGGACTAAGAATTATTATACGTACCTTAAAGAAGAATGATGTAACAGATTAAACTTCATAATTTATGATTTATGTGTATGATAATGAGATTATTATATACATACCTTATATTATATGTTGTTGGTGATTTTCAGTTGTTGGTGGATATGAAGACTTATTGTAAAAGTCATAAACTTCGTGTACTATAACTAAATAAACTTTGTGTAATTAATTTTAAATATATGAGAGTTTGCAACGTGACATTTGCTTATGTGGCAAAATATGAAACAACCTTCTATACTCATTTAGTAGATATATAGATACATATTAATATATAATATATTTTAACATTTTTTAAAGATATATTTTACTATTTTGTCCATACATTTAATAGGAGCCTTTTTTAAATTCATAGAAATGACTAATATAACCCTAATTATTAATTATTAAACTCTCATTAATACATACATTATTAAACCATAAACTAACATACCCCTAATTGTTAATTATTAAGTTCCCATTAATACAAACATTATTAAACCATAAACAAATTAATATATGACATTTAATTTTAACTTAAAAACTTCTGTGTATATTTGTAGACTATTATATTATATGATGTATCTGAGATGTTTTTTATAATTGCCATTTAATATAGATTATGTTTAATATCAAAATAAAAATAAAAAACCTAAAAAAGAATTAGTGAAAATTAAACTTCTAAACTCAACAAACGACTCCACAACTCGCAACATGTCCAGTAAGAACTCGAAATCCAACACTCGCAATCCGACCATCGAATTTTTAACAATATATTATGATATATTTAATATTCGGTTATTAATCGATTAATGACAACCGGTATATACGTCATTAATTAGTGTTCATATGCTTTTTGTTGTCACTAATTTGAGCGCAAAGTGACGATAATAAAAGTTATTACTAAATTTCCATCATATTTTTCTCCGAGTATAACAACTTTTAAACTATTATAATATGATCAAGTTGTCTCCGTGATTATTGTTATATATAGTGTAACAACTTTTAAACTATTATAATATGATAAGTTGTCTGCGTGATTATTGTTATATATATAATTTTATTACGGATCAAGTTGATACTGCATTTAATGTCACGTAGTTACAGTTGTTTGACCAAGTAAACACATCTATCAAATTACCAGATCCGAGAATAAAGTTAGCATATACAATTGTTTGATTAAATAAACAAAGTTCTTAATTTACCAGATCCGAAAACAAAGTTAATTAGCATCATTAGACAAAAACGTGCGCACGTTAGAGATTTATTATCTAGTGTTACACGATTAATACTGATGATGATTAATTAAACTAATAATTCTTCAAACTTGTAAACTGAAGATGAATACAATTATTAAAACTTTCTAACTCATTTTCACAAGATAGATAATCCATAATAATTTCTAATCAATTGTAAATATACAATACAAATTTGTACTTCTTAATTGACTCTTAACTGACTGAATTATAAGAATCACAAGATCAGTGACAAGATTTGAAGCATACTGAACAGGTACACTGAAGTTGTTGCTTGGAGCATAATTACACTTTAGTTTTTAGTATTTACCCTTCGGTATTTGACTTTGTCTTTGACGCTGCCAAAGTGTTTAAGAGTGGTATTACAGACATCATTCTACTTGAAAATGACTTACAATCCCTGTCACATAAGATTTCTAGATCTTGAGTGGTATTACAAACATCGTTCCACTTACAATCCCTGTCACATAAGATTTCTAGATCTTGAGTGGTATTACAAACATCGTTCCACTTACAATTCCCGTCACACAAGATGTCGAGAACAAGATCGGGAAGAGGAACCAGATTTCGAGACGTTGGAATGTGAATCCAACTGCAAATATGTTTTATAGGTGCTAGATGAGGAAAAGAATAAGTTTGTCAACTTGGAAATACGAACATCTAGTTGCATGCAATCGTAGTTGTCCGGTTTACGTTACGAACACGTTATCTCAGTGGCGCAATTTTTCAAACAGGATGACATAAGTTGCTATCCTGAGAGCTATTTCACGGCCGATACATATCGAGTGGCCTACGCAGAGGCCATATACTCGAAAGTTCATCCTTCATAATGGATCGATCTACGTGATTTGCAAACTGTGTTACTATCAGTCTTAGTGAAGAGGCAAGTTTTTCACCCACATGGGTGTCCTCGTATTCCTTCCAAATAAGTGGAGTAAAAGGGACTCGAACAACAATATAGTCGTTGTAAGAAACAGGGTCATAGTCGAATGAACTGAAGAGCTCTTTTGGACAGAATAGACATACCGAAGCAATCAAGAACAATGTGGGTCTACATTCATTATTTATATTTAAAAATAGGCCAATTGAAATTACTTCAGCATATGAACTTGATTTTCACTTTGGTGTATTCATTCGGCTTAGTTTTGGTTTTTAACCTTTTCTTTTAAATTAAACTAATAACTAATAATACCACATTGGTTGTTTATTTAAAATAAAGTTGTCCAAATCGTCCTTGAGTTTATCCAAAAAATTACATTTCAGTTCACGAATGTCACTAGTAATCGTTGTATTCACTATTTTCACTAACCAGTCGTTCCACTTAACAAATTTTGTTAATTTGCCCGTTAAGTCGTAGTGAAATGACTCTAACCAGTCGCCCCACTTAACAAATTTCGTTGATTTCTCCGTCAAGTCACAGTAAAATGACTATAATACCCTTCTTCATCTTCTTTCTTAAAAGCACACGACCTATCTTTATCTTATCCTTTCAGACACTAATTTTTTCCTCTTTCTCAAACCATAATCGAATCACCTTCACTTATTTTCATTTAAATTCGATGAATCAAGTAATCAGATCAACACCAATAAACTATAATGAAGTTTAGTTTCTCGACGTTAATTTAGTTTCCTAACAAATATAAACAAACACCTTTATGTCACTTCCTCGATCAACAACAACATGAAACCCATAAACATGAAACCTATATACACATAAGAAAACTGTAAAACTAAAGTCAAATGATATACACCAAAAATCAACAACGCGCTCTAACTATGTCGAATATTACCCGAAATAACATACTAAAACATATACAGTAACAATTCTGGCCACCCGTTTTCGGGAAAAACGAGTGTCGCAATCTCTGAAACCATATATTTATTCGATTCTTTACTTACAGACTCAAGTAAACTCAATTTCAACGTCAATTGAGTCGAAACCGAAATCAATTGATACAATTGGGATTCAGACTCATCATTAACGGTAAGGATACAACGTAATAGAACGGTGGACATGGCGTGTGGCTCCGCGTTAGGCGATGAATGAAGGAGATGAGATAGTTTAAGAATTAAAGTATCATGATGATGTTGTTTGGAGAAACTGAAAGTGTTTCGGCTTCGAAACTTTGTTCGTTGACAGCAGACATGAGGTGAGAAGTTAGGGTTTCGAATCGGGAGGAATCGGGGCCGAGTATGGAGGCGATTTAGGAGGATTGAAGTGCGGTAAGGGTTTGGTTGCCAAAGGAAGCTATGGTTGGTTGACGACGACATATGATGATGTTAAATTTGTGTACAGAGATAAAAACAAATTTTTAGAGAAACGTTGGTATTTGTGTAAGTAATTTAATTAAAAAGCTGTAAAGAAATGTTGGTGTTTATGTGTGTAATTTAATTAGAGTTTGCGGCTGAAGAAAAGGTTTGGTAAAATTAGGGTTTCAGTATAAGGTGGGTGGTGTATTTTTCGAAAGAAGAAAAAGAAGAGTATTATAGACGGAAAAATTAGAGAAATTGGTTAAGTAGCACAACTGGTGAACGAAAATAGCGAATACAATGACTAGTAATGACATTTTGTAAATTTAAGGATGAAATGTAATTTTTTTCGACAAACACATGGAAAATTTGAATAGTTTTCTCTTTATTTAAAGTTATAAACTTTATATGTTATTTATTCAGATTATATCAGATATGTTAATATATGTTTGTTTACTTTGAAAGTTACAAACATTTATTTTAATACTATTGTGAAGCATCCATTGTGGAGCGTCTAATAGAAAATTGAATGTGCTAGCTGTTTCATTTAATACTATTGTGAAGCATCTACGTACATACACATCTAATAGAGGTCCAAATTTGTACATACGACTATTAGATGATGGTGGTGGGCCGTGCACTCCTTATTTCTCCATTTATAATATGTTTTTCATATAAAAAACTTAGTTTTGTAAAATTTAATGAATTTTGATGTATCGTATAAAAATCTAAGATGCTGATATGGCAGTGACTTGACAAGGTATTGAACTCTCAAAAGTTCAATGCATTGGATGCTCTAAAATGTGTCATCCACGTCGTCTAACTAACACAATAACTAATAAAAGAAGTCTAAAACTTTCGCATCGGTTCTTTTTCTGTGTTGTAGGAATTAACCTAGAAAAGTAGTGATGGGGTTTAGTAAGTTACACTAAGCTGGCGGCAGGTTTTTATAGATGAAGATTGTCAGATGACTAACGATTGTGATTTGGTTCTCCCGACAATAACTGGTCCCAACACCATTTTTTTTCTTCTTTTTAAGCAGATTTTGTTTTCGTTAACAGTATTTTGTTGAACTAACCGTGGAGGTTTTTCAATACCAACAGAAAGCAATTAATACCACTTCGGAGCAAAATACACCAAAGCACTTTGGAAGCAAACATAGAGCAAAAATCATTTTATCTATTCCATCTTCAATCAATTGATATAATAACAATTACAGCATAACAAGTTTCAAACCTAAATTGTAGAAAAAATAACAATTATACAAGCAAAATCTGAGTTAAATACCAACGAATTGTGAGGTAATGTACCCTCGCTATTATCAAACGGCACCGCTATGTGTGTTGCCGTTGCGGAACGGCGGCCCCCACTAAAAACAATCCACCGCTAAAAACTAGGGGTGCAATCGAGTTGAGTCGAGTCGATACACTGCCAAGCTCGAGCTCAACTCGATTAGAAAACTCGAAGCTCGAAACTCGACTCGAGCTCGATCGAGCTTGTATTTTCAAGCTCGAGCTCGGCTAGATTCGACTCGATTATCAATATTAAAATATTAATATTAAAAAATATAAAATTAATATTAATGAAATATATGCTTTTAAGCTTAACTCGACTCGACTAGATACTTTCATGCTCGACTCGACTCGAGATTTATCATAAAATATGGGAAATATGTTATTATATATATATAAATGGAGGGTAATAATGTAAAATAATGCAAGCTCGATTAGGCTCGCGAGCCTCTCGAGCCGAGTATTTTAATACTCAAGCGCGACTCGAAACTCTACTGGAGTAGCTCGAGCTCGAGCTCGACTCGAATTGTACCGAGTCGGGTTCGAGTATTTTTCGAGTCGATCCCGAGTAACTCACGAGTTGTGTCGTGTCATTTACACCCTTACTAAAAACGACGGCCATGACCAAAATCTGCTGATAACCACCATAAAAACTTGGTCAGATTTGTAAATGGTAGGTAATCGTATGTTAAATCAACCCATTTGATTAATTATTTGAATTATTATATGTTTTGCAAATATGTAAAGGTTTTGGGTATTGATTCATGAATTAATTATTTTGATATACCATAATGATTATGAATTAATAGCTTTGATATAAAAAAGCGGTGAACATTTATCCCTCCTTTGCTTCTAACAAAGAAAATGTCACGTTGGTATAAATATTTCATGTATAAAAAAAAAAAAAAGATAAACAGTGTCAAATAATATATGTTCATCGGTTGATCCGGTAACTATGTCG
Organism: Logfia minima; assembly: GCA_963921325.1. Lineage (NCBI taxonomy): Eukaryota > Viridiplantae > Streptophyta > Magnoliopsida > Asterales > Asteraceae > Logfia > Logfia minima. Next base: position 3,815,758 of record OY992771.1, on the reverse strand, counting down.
TTGATAGAAATATAAAATCTTCCGGTATAATGCATATATAGATAATAAAATGAGTAACTTACATACATAAAATATTTTAGATTAATACAGGTGTTGAACGATCCACTCTACACAAGTGTGAGCTTACATGACTCATAAAACCTTTCTTTCATTCATCAATAGGGCTTTGGTCAGTCATTTTTCTTGGGCGTGATCGATAAGTGAAATAGAAGTCATAAAAAATTTACTTGATCTTCACACCTCAGATCGTAGTAAACTATTTAGCTAAATTTGAATGAGTACTAAATAAGTAAATACCCCAACAAAAATAAAATTTAAAAATATTCCTTAAACATAAACATATTCAAACCCCAGGGGCGAAATAGTAATTCGATCTTTCATAGGTTTCTTGAACATGACATTTTTGCTCCTCTTGATTTCGTTATAAATTGAACTAGGGTTTCTCTTCAAAGTCTTTGACTCAGCCGACTTCCGAACTCTCAAACAACTACCAAAACCCAGCCATTCGATCTCTCGCAATCAGGTACGCTCATGAAATTAGGGTTTTTTTTTATTATTGTTAATTTATTGATTGTTTAATTCTTTAATCAAAATTATAGTACTCTTATCAAAAACTATACCAATTGTTTCTTTGTTACTTTGATGTGGTTATACTTGCAGATCTGTCTGTCTATTGTAATATTTTTAGTTCAGTTTAAAAATTGTTGAATAACTGGTTGTAACCGGCAATTCAAGTAATGATATGCCATTAACATAATATAAGTTGAGTTTATGAACTACGATTGCATAGGATAAATACAATTCTTATAATTAAATTAAATTAATATATATAATTAAGATTTTATGGTAATAGTAATTTACATAAACCTAAAATTAGTTTATAGATAAAATCGATTGAAGTTGTGTATGTCGAATATTTATAACACGGAATATGCTAAGCTAAAGTTGATATCGAGATTTAAATTGATATTGTATTTATTTGAAAATCTATGTGATTGAATGATGGTATGGTGTTTGGTTTATGTTTAAAGTTACAATTTTTATTTGCAGTAGGGAATACTTGATTATATAAAAAAATGGCGCCTACATTCTACGTTGGTTCGGAAGCTGGTCTTAAGAAGCTTGACGAGTACCTTTTGTCTCGCAGTTACATCACCGGGTACCAAGCGTCAAAGGATGATCTCACTGTGCATGGTGCTTTCCCCAAACCTCCATCAGCTCAATACTTGAATGTGTCTCGTTGGTTCAACCATATTGAGGCACTTTTGAGAATCTCGTAAGTGCTTGAACCTTGACCTTAGTTGTTGATGAAAGATTATTAAGAATCTTTTGGCACTATTATTGGTCTAAATAATATCACGCTTGTATTGTAGTTGGAGCCTTATAAATGATTTCATTTTTTCGCAGTGGTGTATCTGCTGAAGGAAGTGGAGTTACTATTAAGGGATCTGCTTCTTTCCCAGAAGAGGCCATTGCAACTCCTCCTGTTGCCGACACAAAGGCAAGTCTGGCTAGTTTTTTTATGATCTGTTTTGTGCTTGTTTTAAAAAAATAAAAATCAAAACTTACAAATAACGAATGTGTTGATTATTTATTACAAGAAAAGCTTTATCATTAGTACATTATTAGTCTTAGTCTCTCAATTAAATGATACAAGAGGGTTTGTGCATCTAAAATGGACCTCTTTAAGATATAACGCTACCCAAAACGACCCATTTCCAAGTAAAGAAGTTATTTTCTGCGACCTATATATTTTTAAGACATGGCTTGTTTGTTTATTCCTTGAATGTATACTAGTTAAAATCCTTTTGGGGCTTTGGTTTCTAACCAGAAATTTAACTTGATGCATATTCTTCAGGCTGCAGCTGATGATGACGATGACAGTGATGTCGATCTTTTCGGTGAAGAGACCGAAGAGGAAAAGAAGGCTGCTGAAGATCGTGCAGCTGCATTGAAGGCATCTGGAAAGAAGAAAGAATGTGAGTTATGTTCTCTTTATTGTATCATGAAGTCTTATGAAAATAGCCGCGTCTCAAACAATATCAGTAACCATTCTGCATGTTATTGCTATATTCCTAAATTTTCTTGTTTTCTGACATTAGTTTTTTGGTTTTGTTTTTCTGTATCTGGTTATATTATCAGCTGGCAAGTCTTCCGTTTTGATGGATGTAAAGCCTTGGGATGATGAGACTGACATGAAAAAGCTCGAGGAGGCTGTTAGAAGTGTTCACCTTGATGGCTTGTTGTGGGGTGCATGTATGTTTCTTTTTCCATTTGATATATCTGTAGACTTCCATTTATGTGCCCATTTTTAAGAAAGTGAGACTAGATTTGTGATTGGATGACTAATTATCTAACAATATTTATTTTAATGATTGCAGCAAAGTTAGTACCAGTTGGGTATGGTATCAAGAAGCTCCAGATCATGATGACCATTGTCGATGACTTGGTATCTGTTGACACACTCATTGAAGAGCGACTTTGCGAGGAACCAATAAACGAGTATGTTCAGAGTTGTGACATTGTCGCCTTCAACAAGATCTGTAAGTTCATTCTGATCAAATATTAACAAGATCGTTTTTCCAATTCTTCTTAACTCATGTGATAGCGTGCCACCTTATTTTTTATTTACTGATCATTGCTTATTGTGATTTTTCAGAGTTCATCAACGTTGACAGGATTGCTGCTATGATGCACAATGTCTCTCCCCTCAATGCAAAATCGTTTATCTGCTTTATTTTTCCAGTTTTGATTATGCACTCTTAATGTTTATTCGGTGACTTTGGATGCATTTTCATTTGAGGAGTCTAAAATTGGAACATTTTTATTTTATTTTGTTCGACATTTAGGAATACTACTCCATACTAATTGCAACTAGAAAAATAGAGGTAGCAATTTTGACAAGTTTATAGGTTTGGAACCGTCCAAATTGGTTAATCAAATTTTATTAGAAGTATACGTAAGGTGCACAAGGGCTTCAGAAATCCAAGAAAGCACAATCTATGATGCATATTTCATAATATATCATAGATTGTTTGGACACGTCATGAAATGTGATTTTGTTTTTGTAAAAAGGATGAACAGAAATATTAAAACATGAAAGTAAATATAATTCAATTATTCTTATAGGAAAATAATAAAGTTCGAGTAAGTACACATCTTCAACGCTAATATCATTATCAACCCAGCCTTCATAGCCTTTTTCTTAAGGAGTCATGTACTTTCTTCCTTTTCATCTTCAATTACTTCCTATATATTATTTTTAATTTTGCATGCATTCGACCCTCAACACAACATATCCCCTCCCATGTTTTCTTCCTCTAAACAATCATCATTTCCCTGCAGATACTCTTCTCCAGCATATTCCTTGTACCCTTTCTCATCTACACCACCACCAGGGTTCGTTATTGACCACGGGTCCAATCCAATCCAATCCAATCCTCGTGTTAGAATCTTAAACTCGTTGCTTTATTCCATTTGCTCAGTTTCTTCCTCTTTTGTGACATTTTCTCTTTGTAAGACATCATTTTCCATTTCTTTTTCATCATCATTTTCATTAGTATAGTAGTTATTATTCTTCCAAATTCATGATTGAAGCTTCGCCTTTCATGTTCACTTTTTTCCTTAATGTTCATAGATAGAGCAACATTCTCCAACAATATTTCTGTCTAAATTTGTGAATGTAGCTCCCACGTATGGGTATAACATTCATCACCACCATCATCTAACTCGAATACAAAATCACTCATTTGAAACGTTTCCTTTCTAGCAATTTTTCGTATTACCCATTTGATCTGTTAACTTCTCAATCATCATGACAAAAAGGAATATGCGAACTGAAAATATAAAAGCCCATTTATGAGTTACACTTATCAACACTCATTTGTGCAACTAGAATAAATCATCGAACAAACATTCAAAGAAAAAGAATTAGCAAAAAGTTAAACATCTCGCATAAAAATAAAGATCTCTCATGGAACTCAAAAATCTCGCATAGAATAAAAAGTCTTCTAAAAATAACCATATATATACCGACATAATTTCACAAAAATCAAAACCTAACTGTATATACATATATATATATATATAATTTGGCATAAAATATAAAACTTCACACGATATAAAAAATTTCTCAAAATTTTAGCAAAGAAATATAAATTTAGCAAAACAATCAGAAAAAATCTTGCGAAAAAGAAATCGTATAAACATACAAAAATCCTCATAAAATCAAAACCTAGTAAAAATTTTGTTGCATTAACTATACAAAAAAGTTTCCCTTCAACAAATATTTACCTTTTTTTACCTCACTCGTTATTTTTAACTCACAATAAGAGCATCGGGAGTGGGCTTTTCTTTTCTCTATATTTTTGACCCCAAGGTTGTTAACGATAACGATGAACCACTCCGGTGCTCTAATTCTATCAACTACGCGCTAAAAATGCAACTATGATATTATAGGGGACCAAACCTGCAGAATTAGTGATAGTCAATGGGGGCATAGTATAATAGATGTCATCCCAAAATTTACCCACTGAAAACAGATTTTTATTTCGAGTGTACATCGCCTGCAGTGGTCTCACGTTCTCCGGCGATACTTTTGAATTTGACTGGCGCCGGTGCACGAGAGTCGCAGGAATCTTAACAAAATATGCCGAAGAGGACGACACACACGTATTCGAGCGAAGATGCAGCACCAGATGGTCCTGATTCCGATCTCTTCGTTTATTACTGCAAACACTGCAGTTCTCACGTGCTAATTACCGGTGAACTTTCCTCTTTTTCTCTTATTCAATTAAATTTATGTCTATTTGTAATCATATTATAATTTTGTATCTAAACATCTAATGTTCTCCCGAAATTAAGTTGTATACGGTATCAATTTCGTCTAAACGACTGTATGATAATAGAATGAAATAAAACCCTAATAAGTTGAAATTGATGATAAATAGTATTTATGTTTCTAGTTCTGTTGATAAACTGTTGTATCTAGAGTGTATAGATTATGCATATGACTTGTATTACATAAGGGTTTTTTTTTTTTTTTTCTTAGAAAGGCAATGAACTCACATACCCCACCATTAATATATACATATGCCCACCCCTGGAGTTGAACCCACAACCTCATGCTTGGAGGGTCACCTCGATACCGCTAGGCCAATGGCATAAGATTTTTAGAGGTGTTTATATATTCCTTCTGGATTAGGGTTTTATTGAGTGAAATTGGATCAACTGTTGATAGCAATTGCAGTTCCCTAGCACTTTCATTTTACTCGATGTTATATGCTAATTTATGTCACAGTTTTAGTATTTCAAACTGCTTTTTGTTGGAGAGAAAAATCAAAAATTTTAAATTAGTTAGAAGTCAGTTTATAAGGTATATAGTTATGTACACAGATAATGTGATTAGGTGTTGATTGGTTTACGTCTCGGTATTTATATTTTGAATTATTATAGCAGATGGATAGACTACTTAAGGATTGCTATTTTTGCTTATATGTATATCTCTGGATATGAATCGAAAGTTGAAAGAAATTATATAAGATAGGATCGAGAATGGGTAGGATTAGTGTAGAAAGGTGTATGGTATGATTTTAATTTGATTGTTATTGGTTTTACATGCTTTGTGGGTTTCTGAGTATGATATTTGTAACGCGAGCTTGACCGTTATATCTATTTTCTGCTTTACTTTGTTGTTTCTTTGTTCCATTTTACTGTACTAAAGTATGATTGTAGATACTCAATTGCAGAAGATGCCCAAACGAAAAACCGACAAAGCGTATGTTTTGGATAAGAAGAAGCATCTTACACGATTGAACATAAATGAGGCAGGGAAAATTCTCCTAAAGCGGTAAGCTTTTTCAGACCTATTTGGTACTTCAGAAAATGTGTGCTTGATGAAAATAGCTTATAGACATTTCATTACAGGGGTGAAGGTAAATTGGAAAAGCAGTTTCGTATGAATTGTATGGGTTGTGGACTCTTTGTTTGCTATCGCTCCGAAGAAGACTTGGAATCTGCCTCATTCATATATGTTGTTGATGGTGCACTAAGTACTGTTGCTGCAGAAACTAACCCCCAGGTAATAGCCTTTCATTTATATGTGGCTTCCGCGATTGAGCTCACGGGACTTGCAGTGGATTGGAAATAGTAGTGGTTAATCCTAGTAATCATTTTACCGGCAATCACGATGGAATTTTTAAGATTACCACTCTTGCTTATTTTGGACACCATGTCATGTTCTTTTTTTTTTTGTAAGGCACATATCCCTTACTAGTTTCATAAATGATATATTTAGGAATATGGGATTTACTGGATATCTTAATAAAACCCGTGTAAATGCATGAAAAAGGGTTTTATACTACTTTTGTTTGATTTTATGCTGCAGGATGCTCCTGTACCACCATGCATTTCACAGCTTGAAGGAGGACTGGTTCAAGTGGCAATAGAAGTGGAAGACCGTGCACAGCGTTCAGCGATTACAAGTAATTATTTTTGTATATCTTTTTCTTCTATTAGCTTTGCCTGTAATATGTGGCTATCTCTGACCTTACTTTTGCATCCAAAACATTTCAGGAGTAAATGCTGATGATGTAAGAGTCACTGTTGCTGCACCTGCAGCTCGCGGGGAAGCTAATAATGAACTTTTAGAATTTATGGGCAAGGTTTGTTCCTTCCGTTTTTCTTCTCCTCCATTCCCTAATCCTTTATTCTTTTGAGTGGTTTGGCTGACTTTACCTTGAATGTACTCTAGGTTTTAGGTTTGAGACTTAGCCAGATGACCCTTCAAAGAGGGTGGAATAGCAAGTCTAAGCTCCTCGTGGTGAGTTGAAACATCATCTTTTGAATGTATTTCCTCCAATATTCCAACAGAAAAACTAGTTCAAGTTTATAGCATTCGACCAATGAATTATACTTTCTTGTATCTCATTTTTATGTATACATTTTGGAGCAGGTGGAAGATTTGTCAGCCAGACAGGTATATGAGAAGCTGCTTGAAGCTGTGCAGCCTTGAATCCTCTCACTGGACACCTTCTGGGATCTTCCGGCCTCTTGCTTTTCCTTTGTAATTGGCACTCAGACTTTGTCTTGGATTTCACTTTTATCGCAAAGAATCTCAAGTTTTCAAGGGAATGAGGAGTGATGTTGCTTCTTTTTTGTACTCTCAGTTGCTTGTGTTTAAGAGTCAATGACATTCATCACTTGTCTAAAAAACTTGTACTCCTTGAACTATGACAGATCAGAATTTTTACAAATTGATGAATCATGAATTGAAGTTAGATTTACTGTCATACATATTTAGTTCTTAACAGGATCACACATTTAGTTCATTAGCTGCATGTATGATGCTATATTCCAACATTGGTCTTGATTAGAACTTGTTGCCTTTTGTCATCGAAGGGAAGCCCCTATAGTTGTGTGTTCAAGCTTAGACCAAGAGAGTCAAGAGGATAGTGACCTCCAGTGTTAATGTTCAGGTTTACGTATGTAAGAGAGCCAAGGAGCTTAGTGCACCGATCTTAGGCTAAGCTGGAATATAACCCAACCAAGAATACCAGAATCTCACAACCCGGTTGATTACTATGTAAATTCCTTTATTTTCTTTTTTTTTTTGGCAAAATTAATGGTGTTGAATCACAATTCAGCTGGTAACTAGTTGTGAGGATTTGAGATGTTAATCTACAAATAATAAATTACAAGAATCTCATTTTTATTTTGGGTTCATTTTAGAAGAGGGTATAAACATTGTTTACCAACCCCTATTAAAAAAAGGACCCTGAAAAATGACTCGGAAAACTTATTACAAACCAAGCTCAGAGTTGTACACTTGTAACCTGAACTTGTACTTCATTATATTCTTGAACCTGTACTATTTGATAAATTCAGCTTTAATATCATTACCATCAATTCCAGCATTTGGGTTCACAAAGAAGCGCTTTTGAACTCGCATTTGTACATGAAAAGGTCAGACGTGAATAACATTATGTGCCTGCTAAACTAAATACTCCAGACTAAAGTCATCGGTTCAAGAGATATTCTAACCTCCTACTCACATACAAAGATTTGCCTTTCCATGGATGAAGGGGAAGTTTCCGTAACAAGGTTTTTTGTGCCAGCAGGGAATACTACAAATGTTGGTGATTTAAGATCATTCAGAAAAACCAGAAAACCAATAATATTGAACCTAGATAAGATTCCAATTGAAATGTCGCAGTATCCTAGGTGCATATTGCATTTCGTGAAATGACCAAATGACATTAACCTGATCACCCAGAGACATTAAACTTCTATCAAACACACGGGCATTTAACCAAAAATGAAAACAAGTCACGTTCAATATTTTAATATCAGAAAACACGATCATCTCATAATTGGACATAGAATAAGAATCTTTGGAAATGGAAACACATGGTTTTAAGATAACAAAGTAAAACAAGAACAAAACTCTTTCTACCAACAAACTATGACTCCTCAACAGGATGCAACCCTGACTTATGCTTGGTTCTTCTTGGTTCTAGGAGCCAACTGAGTCTCAGGCTGCAACATTCACAAATGGTTGACAGTTAGTTGAAAAACCTTGACCACAAGCATTACCAACTACGTAGCAACATGAGTAAAAGATAACAACATGCAATATAACCTACCTCCTTTTTAACTGGTTCTTCTTTCTCAGACAAAGTGAGTTCAATGTGACAGGGGGAAGACATGTAAGCTGCACAAAAGAAAGAAATTTTCATTATTATACCAACACAAACAAATTACCATTTAGATATTATTTTTAAAAGAGGCAACATTAAGGTAGCGAGACTCACGGTTAATTCTTCCATGAGCACGGTAAGTTCGGCGTCTCTGTTTCTGTGCTTGGTTCACCTGGATGTGTGAGATGTGAAGAGCATCCACATCCAACCCTTTGACCTACAATAGTTGAAACCAAGTTTAATTGATAAGCTAGATTTTGAAAATAATAACAAGCATTCAAATATTCAGAGTTTTCACTACTTACTTCTGCGTTACTCTCAGCATTTTTCAAGAGATCCAAGATATACTTGGCAGACTTAGCAGGCCAACGTCCTTGTCCATTGGAATGACGGTTCTTGGCTTGTGCAGTTCGTCCAACTCCACGACAGAAACGGGTGAATGGAATGGCTTGCTTATGGGCCAAAACATCCTCCAAGTATCTCTTAGCTTTGATCAAAGGCATCTTACGGAGAGCATGAGCAGTCTCACGTGTGTTCTATATAATAACATAGCTGTATCAGTAAACAGCTTTAATGTATCCATTTATCTAAACAAAATAACGCATCAAAGTATTACTGTATTAGGGTCGATCCATAACATGACACGGTATAAGGAACAAAAGAGAAGTATGCTTATATGTAAAAATTTTATAAAATCAATATGTCATAACACTTAACATGTAAGTGATTGCATATCAACACTGAAAATTCAAGCCATTAGTACAATCATCAAGTTATATCATGATAAATAATTGATTTTGAACAGTGAATCTATACCGATTCCACAATACCTAACCAAAAATATTAACAATTAAATCAAAAATTCGAAAACTTGACATTTAGAAGTTCATAAAAATGAAGATACCTTGAAATGGCACCTGAGATCAGCACCCCTAGCTTTGCAAGCTGATAAAAACAATCAATACAAACACAACTTAATCAGCATATCTATTAAACCCTAATTAACTCATAATTTTCAAATCACTATAATAATTCTGTAAAACAAATACATAAACATAAACTTAAAAAACTTACATTTGGTAGGGTTTTCTGGTTCCTTTGAGTATTTCACCTGAGATAATAGATCAACATTAATAACAAAACACATTAATATAAAATATTCAATATATAATAAATATACATCATCTCATACGAGGTGTGAACTCACCATTGCTGCTGCTGCTGATTCGGCTGCCGGTGAAAATGATTTGTTTGTGTTCTTCGGAGGCCACCCCAACAAAGAAGTACTTGGAGGTCTAGGGTTTCGAATTAATAACTACTTGGTTGGGGTTTACTTGATCTGGATCTGGATTGGGCCTTACACTGTGGCCCATATTTATTATTCTCTTATTGGGCTTTAACCGTGCAAAGTTTAAAGGACACCAAAATAATTTAAGCATTTCTGTTTTTGATTTTACTACAAAAATTATGTATATATTGTCCAAAATTATTTCTTAATTATTACTTTGAAAAATAATATGCGATATAAGACCAAAATATTACTTGAACTAAAAGGTCAGTTAAGTATTAGTTTTTCTTATATGCTATTCTGCTAAGTCAAATATTTTTGTACTCATTAATCGAATCGTGAAAAACCTATAAATCGGTTAATCAATTTTCAATTAGCCGATTATTCCGGTGTCAGTTTAGGTCTCAAATGGTACTTGAAATGCCACATTCAAAGACGTTCATCAAAAATACTTAATTTAATTTTAATCTCTTTTTATTTATAAAAGAAAATCAGAATTAGGTAATCTTTTTAAATTAGACCCTTATAAATGAATCTGGACCCTTAAATATTTTAGTATTTTAAATTAGAGCCATTGATCTTCTTTCTAGAAAATGACTACCTAAATAGCAAATTAAATGATGCATAAAGACAAAGTTGCCCTTAAAAGGGTGTATTAATTACCCATGGAGTAATTTCAAATCAGTTACTTCCTTTTTCTTAGGAAATCACTTTTTAAATTCCCAAATTATAGATAGATGTACAGTTGGATGATTACCCACGGCTATACTTCTAAAATACTGTACCTTCCTCCAATCAGTGGCCGAATCCAATCAATTTTAAATCTTACCGTATTTTAAATTCATTTTTTCGAATGGTTTTCAGTCTACCTTATATTTCTTCACCGGTTGATTGATTCAATTTTGTAATGGAATAGTAACAAAGAATGGAATTGGAGAAGAAGGAAGCAACCAAGCAGTTGTCCGATCATTCCTTCGTATCTGGAGGAATATATTTTTAAGCATTTTGTTGTAAAAGTCGTATTCGCGTGTAAATGGTACGGTGCTCGCCTTAATCTATAATTTCTTCCCAAAATCATTAATTGATTTATGTATCTTTATTACTTGAAATCTATAATTTCATGTTTGGATGTTCAGGTGAACTATTTCAAATGCACACCTACTGTTTGTATAAATGTGTGTATAATATTTGAATTTGTTCCTCCTCATGCCATCCTTATAAAAAATATGTAATTGATTAGTACTTTCCCTTTTATTTTCAATTTCAAGGGGAGTTTTAGAATACTACATTTGATGATGAACATAATTAAGAAAGTAATAAAGATTATGCCCCTTTGTTTGCTTAGAAATACGAATTATCACATATAAACCACTGTATCAGTTTCATGTATATCGTTATCTTAAATTTTTTGGCAATATTGCTTATAAATGCAGGCTAGCTAAGGGGCAAACTGTTGAACCATCAAGAATATGCTATGATCTTTTCGGTACATTGAAGTAGCCTTACCAATTTGCAGGGAACTTGGGGAACAACTTCATGTACATATCTAGACTCTGATTTATTTTTACGTTGATTTATGTTCTTCAGTCATGTCTAAAATATAACTTAAAAGGCTTCTCATTTGAGAGTTAGTAAATGCTTGTGTTGGCAATCTGAGGAGGTTCTACTTCAAGATCTATTTTTCTTTTCTTTTTTTAATCCTTTAAACATAAGTATTTAACTAAATTTGCTTCTTTGAATCTCATAGACGTTGTTATTATATGTGAAATATGACATCTCACTTCTGTTTTCGATGTTCCCTTTTAGTGTTTGAAAATTATTTAGGCTTGAAAGGCTAATATTATTAGGGTTTTCGATTAAATATGTTTGCTTTAACTTTATGTAGATTTGGAGGATTAACCGGGACATTTTGGGTATGCATTGGAATAAAGTACATGGGTGACGATGCCACAACCGTAAAGTGGACCACGGAGATCAAAATGGCTTAGTGATCTTCAGCCTGCCACTCAATCAATGAGCAAACTGAAAACATGGTTGCACTAATTTAAAACAACCTGGTGTTGGTAAGGGAAGAGGTAATGCTGCTGCGGGTGTAGGAAAATTGCCTGTGGCGGCGACACCCGAGAGTATAGTGGCTGGTGGTGGTAGAGGCACATGCATTAGGTTGATTGATTTGGATCAGGAACCACCATGTGAAACTGTTCCTTAGTCAAGTGGGAAAAAGGTGAGGCCTCTAAAAGTTTGTGTTTTGGTTTCATGCAGCTTCTTTTTCTATGTTTTAGTGATGAACATTTGTACCTATTTAGTTATAAATGTGTCCATTCCTGATATGTTTTATCTCTAACTGGTCAAACAAATGAAATGAAGCATCTATCTTATCACTATGTTTGGTTATAATAGTTATTTTAAATACCGTATTTGCAAGTATGTGTGTATATGAACTGGTTGCAGGCAATTCCAAACAATATATAGACCATCGTCATTTTAGACAGCAGAGGTTGTTTCAGAACGAGATAGGCACTGTGAAAGAAAGAATTTTGTTAGCTTACCCTCACGTGGCTGAGTTCTCACAAAGCAATTCGTTACTTACTGTTTACACACAATTTCTATTTGACTTTAATCTTTCACTTAAAAGTAAATCATTATACATATCCATCATAAAATATTTTAAAGCATGTCATTTCTATATATGTACACTAAGGGCGCGTTTGGTTGAAAGAATGTTGAAGGAGTATGATGGAATTGGAATTGAATTCCATTCATTGGCGTGTTTGGTTGGCCGAAATGAAAGGAATTGAATTCCGTAGGAATCTTTACATTCCTTCATTTAAAAGATTCTCATTCCTTAGGGGGGTGTGATGGAATTTAATTCCATTCCTCCCTTGAATCTCCAAAAGACTGAACTACCCTCAACCTACGTTTTTCTTCGAATTTCTTATGTTTTCTTTTACGTTTTTTACGTTTTTCATCGTTTTTTTTACGTTTTTTTTACGTTTTGCTTCGTTTTCTTTGTTTTTTTTACGTTATTCTTCGTTTTTTTACGTTATTCTTCCTTTTTTTTACGTTTTTCATCGTTTTCATCGTTTTCTTCGTTTTGGTTCGTTTTCTTCGTTTTTTTTTTTATGTTTTTCTTCGTCTTACTTTGTTTTTTTTTCGTTTTTTTCGTTTTATAGTACCATGATGCACCATATCTTAAAATGACAAAAACGAACACGTTAAAAAGAGCCAAAAAAAGGAGATAAAATGGGAAAAAACGTAAAAAAAATGAAGAAAAACGTAAAAAACATAAAAACGAAGAAAAACGTAAAAAAAAACATAAAAACGAAGAAAAACGTAAAAAAAAAAATAATTGTAAAAAAGGGTATTTTCGCCAATTCACGTAATCACATTCCAATTCCTTTGACAAATTGACGAACCAAACAGAAAACATCAAAGAAATTGAATCTGATTCCATTCAATTTTCTGACAACCAAACATGATACAAAATCTAAAAGTTATGAATCTAGATTTATATGTAGCAAATAAAAGTTACTTCTTCAACCCAAAGCAAGGGTCTTCATAATGCTTTTATGCAAGGATATGTTTGAAATGTGAAAGCTTCATGGATGTTCTGTTACTATTAAAGCTTCAAAATGGAAATTGGTATATTTTGTTTGTCATATACGAATGCTTAATTCTTGAAAGTTTGTGTGATTTATATATATCAAAACGAGTAATTATTAGTGTGGATCAACTCATGCGGGTTGAAAATAATTTTGAATCTAGAATACTTGCTTATGTATTATATTATAAAACAAATTAAAAAAGAAATTGAATTAGTGATGAATAAATAATTCTTATTTATTTGTAGTTCATACATCGCGAACGGATAAAAGATAAATTTAGCTATCATAACACGTAACACCTCTCGACTATTTTAATATCCTTGATATCTATAATATATAGAGTATCATTATTAACAAAAAAAAACAAAAACATGTTTCAATTACTCTAATTTCATCATATTTGATAAACTTAGGACTTATATATGTTTGCTTCCATTTATAACATTTTCTCGCATAAATATATTAACTTAAAAATTATGTAATAAAATAAAAATATAACATAAATTTTGTATCAAAATTACGTGATAGCCGCGAATTCGCGGATCATAATCTAGTTCATAATTCATAATTAAATGAAATGTATATTATTTTTGGAAATCGTGATTTTTTTATAAAAGTAATATTTTATTCTCTATTACAAAAGATTTTAGTATAAAATATCGTAAAGATTGACATGATATTGAAGTGATTATTATGTAGATCAACAATAAGAACATGGAATACATAAAGAAGTTCAAAGCATCTCCAATGCACATATTAGACACCGCTCAAGGAAGTAGAACGGTGAAGTGGCAAGAGCTGAATAGCATTGTGAGTGAGCCACATATTTAAGCGCATAATTCGCGCTCGCCTAGACAGGTAATAACCGTTAAACTGTCAGAGGCCTGTCCCACTTTCTTAACTTGTTTCATTTCCTTCACTTTCAAGAATAAAAGAATTGCTACAGATAGTGGATAAACCATTAAAAATATTTCTAACGCATGTGGATTCTTTTTATTTCTGAAGTCTACAATACTAAACTTTTTGAGAACACTATCTTATTATTGTATGTATGTCGTTAAGAGTTAAAATCGAGGGTAGTGATAAAACTTGGAGACAAGACCAAAGAATAAGGCTTCATCACGTTGACACAGGTGGATATCTACACAACGGCACAACCATAATAAAAAATACAACCGTGGTGATCGGCAAAAGGTCAGAACCATACTTTATAAAATCAACTATATTGTAATGATTGACTACACACGCATGAATACAAATGCGAACCAGTGTGTGTGTGTTTTCAAGATCCGTTGGTGGCTTATTATTGGCATGAGGTGGCAATTCAACCCCTTGGTTTGTGGATGAGTCAATTTTGGGTTGTGTTTCTCTCTAATGAGTTAAAGGGATAAAATTTAAAAGGAAAAAAAGTTAAAACTAAAAAAGGAGGCCAGTTAAATAGGTTGAAAGTCACCCAAATTTAGTTTGAATGGATACAGCCCATTTGCTATGCATTAGTGTATGGCTAAAAATAAAAAAAGAACACCACCTGCCCATTTGCTATCTCTATTCATTCACTAGGTTGTGTGGAAATAAGTACTTAAACTCGTGTCTTTTTGTCAGGTTTGTGGTGTGAAGGATAAAAAGCCCAATAATATTTGGTTGGCAGCAGAAGGCATATACCTTCCAACCACCGAAAGCAATGCGTCGATTTTCAGGAGAATGTAGCTTATGTCTGTAGTTGACTTGACAACACTTGTTTAAGCCAATCATATTTAGGAAAACAACTCAAGACTAGAATTTTTGGGAATTTTGTTTGCTTGACAGTCTACTTGTTAATGAATCTATATGCCATCAATCTTTTGTGTTTGTTAAATAGGTGAGAAGGAAGATATAATAATTCACGTTATTGAGCCAAATTGGGCAGGTGAGAAGCTACAAACAATTGTTGTGCCAACTGCCAAATGTTATGACAAGAACTAATTACTACGATAACATGGTGCTTTTTGTTTCAATTGGTTTGTTTCTTACTTTCTTTATTTAGATTCTGTATTCTGATTTGTTCATGTAAATTTTGTGTATGACAAAATTTCGACTTCACTTTTATCCTTGTTATATAATCACAAAACTACAATTGAACCCTTAAATAAAAATATCCACCCTCAACTGCACTTCCGCACACCATGTTTTTGACCTTTTGTGTTGGAACCTATCTGAGAAACAAACGTTGCTAATATTCATTGCATAATGAATATGAAAGCTAATAATAAGTGCTACACACAATTGTTTATATTTGTCACAGTTTAATGTCGAATCAAGGTATAAAACAGAAGCTAATAACAATAACCAGCAAAGACTAAATACAATCTTCATATTAGTATTCATACACTACGATAAATATAGGACATTTACACATCATTTATACAATAATTGACAGACGACAATTATACTTTTTAAAACCATTCATAACTTAACTATGGCTTTGTTTTTTCCCCAGAATTCCTTTCTTAGCCAAATAAAAACATCAAGGAAGCAGTCTAAGTTTCAAATTTACGTCATTAATACCAAAAACATGATAAATGACTATTGTATCATGCTGATGATAACTTGTTTAAATTGAATATCTAAAAGTTGTAGTCATCCAATTTTTAAGATAGAAACTTACTATACGATATTGGAACACATTTGCTGTCATTTTGTAGTCTTTAACAAGCACAATCACATAAAGCAGAAAAGTGACAAAACTCCATAATCAAAATCTAAGAGTCTTTAAAGATAACATTTTCTAATACCATTCAAAATTTTCTAACATGAAGTTCCCAACAAATGAAATTTGAAAGAAATACTTTTGAATTACCACCAACTAATTTTGATTCAATGCAAAAGTATTTAGTGAGATTTCACATACTCCTGAACAATGTGAAGACCTTCACTTTCCTCCCCATAATCCTGGAAAAGATTTAAGATAGACCAATTTAAGAGCCAGTGGAAAAGTTACATCAGCATAAAATATTCGTGCAGTTAAACTTTTACCTTCACAACAAGGCATGAGCATCCAACAACCTTTCTTGCCTTCCCTTCTGAATCAATCTTGCATAACTGCAAATTAACGATTTAATTAACCATTGACAGCAATCACATAGATATAACTATAATATACGCTACTACATTTCTATTAGGCACAACTTTCTGACTATGATGTTTTATAGAGGTGGCAATATCAAACTAAATACTTTAGTTAGAAAGAAATCAAGTCAAATGGTTGAACAGGTCAGAAGTCGCCATAGTGTATTCATTTACACATAACCAGCTAAAAGACATAGATTGTTAACCCTTCTAACCAAGTTCAAAAAAAAAATACCTAACAGCATCAGGGAACTTTAGGGTCCAACAGAAAGAACGACAATAGAAATGCTTGACCTTTTTCATAAGAAAAAACTTACACCAGCCCACTCGCCAAGAGTCTTTGCAGCAGGAACTGTTACTAAGCTCACATTATGGTCAGCACAAAGGGCTTTGACCAACTTTTGATAGTCTGGCTGGTTACAGTCCTCTGCCAATACGCAAAGTAGAGCAGCATGTTTCTCAATCACCTTTGCTGCCTCATGCAGTCCCCTCACTAGACCACCATGAGCAAGTGACTTTCTTAGCACAAGCTGCAATGCTGTCATGATATCCATTGGCTCACCAAGAGCAGGAGCAGGAGCAGGTGTCTCAACTGGCACAACAGCCTCTTCGCTGGAAAAAGTAACTTATTTAGTTTATTAAAAAATAGGAAGTGTATAACTGTTTTGTCACAAACATAACATTGCTGTAATCATGAGTAGATAACAGATCAGAATAAACATTGATCAAAATAGTTTAATATTGTACATCAATGTCAGGCATTATATATTTTCCTACAAAAAAGGAGTTGTGGAGATACCCAGCCATTTCTTCTGTTTGCAAAGTCTTCTTTCTAAATTGTCTGGACAAAAAAGCCAAGTCAGTAATATTATTCAAATAGTAAATAACAAGACAATAATACAATATTGAGAAGTATGCCACTACATAATTTACATAGATATGCACAATAGATTTGAATGAATAAACTTTAAACCATCAAACACGCTTACGAATGACAGAATCAGAAAGATTCAACATATTAATTACATACATATGAAATGTTATCTCATTGCTTTGCAGCAGGAACTGTTTCAATATTTCATCTAGCTTCATGGAAAAGCTTCATACTTTATAAGTTTAATTAGAGTCAGCAGCTACACAAAAGACCATCATACCTAACTTTGTCTCACTGACCTAAATCAAAGTCACTACAAGCTCTACTTGTTGAAAAAGTCAACATAAAAAGTCAATGAAAATGAAAATCGTGATATCAAATAACTATTTCTTCATACTATTATCTAAACATCATAATTGCTTAACTAACATATAATCATGTTCATATATACGAGTACTTATTAACATATCAAGACTGTGTAGCGACATCGATACTTAACAAATCATGTAATCAAGCAAATGTAAGACCACTAATTGCGTAAAATTATGCCTTAATTTCTAAACTACCGTTTTCTAGATTGACACCAAATTGGTGCATAAAGTTTTAACAATCTATGCTACATTTTAATTATTAATCAGGAAAATTTAAGAGAAAAAAATGGCGTATTTGATAATAATATGAAATCGAGATGAATACCTGCAGCTGCCGCTATGAAGAGATTAGAGAAGCACGAGAGCTGGTAAGGTGTATGAAAATTAAACCCTAGCTGTATATATATTTCATAAATTGATTTTAGCCCCTTATATTTTTTTAATTTAACATTTACCCCTCTTAAGGTTTTAATTTTCCAAATAAAGTTTTCAACGCATAAATATAGTAACTAAATATAACGCTCGTTATTGAATTCGCAGTTTACTAAATTGACAGTAATTTTTTTCATATTTTTTTCGACGAAAGATTATGTTGTGTTTGACAAAAATTAAATTCGACCGATATTAATAGCTAATAGTTGAAGCTATTGTAGGAGGTGAAAGTTGTAGCTTATATATTTTTAAAAATGTTTAAAAAAGTAGCTAGAGCTTTTAATAAACATAATTACTTATGAATTAAGAGATATTTAGTTATTTTAAATTTCATAAGCTCTAATTATCTCTCAAAAGTGACTACCACTAATCAAAGGGTTTATAGCTTAATAGTATGTGAGGAACTCACTAAAAAGAGGTTGTGGGTTCAAGTCTCATTAACGGCAATATGTATTTTAAATGGTTTGTATATATGATGTGAGAAAGATTGTCATTTGCCGCTCCAAAGAAAAAAGGCTACTTCAACTAGTGTACCTTTCTAGAATTTATTTTTTCAATAAGCTCATACAATTTTACTTATCAAATAATGTTTGTAACTTGAACTTTGAAAGAGTAAAAGTTTAAACTTTTATAAAGTTCAATAAGCTAATTGTCAAACATACGCAAAACATTTAGAAAAGAGTTATACAATAATATGGCTTCTTGATATTACATGTAAATTGGTTTAGCTATCTATATATTTATGTCTTACTGCAAATTTACCTTTTAGGTAGAATTTCATTCATGTCAATGCAGACTTGAGAATCACAATCCCGTGAGGTGTACGACATCGTAAACATCATCACATATTTATGTATTGAATATGAAAAAATAAAACAAACTAAGCAATTTCATTGGTAAATTAGATTGTTTAGCATAAATTAATCAAAATTGTTTTTTTGTTACATGAAAAGATGATATGTAGAAATTTTTATTTGTTTGTTACACAAACTCACTTTTTAAGATTCTTTTTGACATAATTTGATCTCCTTATTGAGTATTCTAATACATGTTATGTTATTGGCAATGAAATTTTTTTTAAAGATTAGATAACATGAATAATGGACATAATTATATCGAAAATTCACGGATGATGTCCTGTAAGACACCTAACAAAGACTTCAGGTTAAGTATTACAATAATATATTTGATCTACATATTTTAACATTAACTTAAACATGAGATATCTATAGCAGCACATTAAGTATTGAAATAACATTTAAGTTAGACCATGTTGAATGTAGAATCAAGAAATGTATAGCATGTTAGTAACACATTAAAAAATATGTTTACTACCATTAACTTATATGTCAATAGTCATTCATTTGTTTGTATCATTTCATTAAATACTCATTGGGCATCCTGAAAGATGTTGAAGCAACATCTACACCAAAAAGAAAAATATATTGAACCAACAATAATTACATAAAAAGCATCATTTTAGTATAAAAGTTTAATAATCACACTACTGATGATGAAGAAAGAATACAAAATCTCATTGTAAACCTAAAAATAATAATATTGAAACAACACTTAGTACACTAAAATATCGTCAAACACTGATATACTAACACATCTATTGAACATATGGAACTACAGTCTCATGTTAGTTGCTACAGACTTATGAACTTTCATGTCTGTTTTTTTTGTAAATGTCAGGAACAATTTACGTATTAAAAAACGCATTTAGTAGGGTAGCATTTGTAAAGGCCTTGTGTCATGAAGTTAGCTTGCAAGGATCTTCTCATTAACGAATGGCTTACAGAAGAACTTTTTGTTTATTCGTTTTCAGAGGTTTGTCAACATAATTTCAATTTCAAAGTCGTCTTTGTTTGAACAATGGAAGGTAATAATTTCTATCAAGTAGATTCATAGTATTATTCTGCTAATCAAGGTCAATACTTGCTAGCCTAAACAACCACATATGTAAAGTTGGCAAGACATTCATAATCATTGTCCCATACAACATGAGTATAAGACTTGGAAAAGAAACAAAGTTTCAAGAGATACCCAATTATGGTTTCCCTACCTATTTCTTCAACTTACTTGATTATGATAATCCATCTTCTAGACTTGATCAACACACGATACTTACAGACATGTCACCCTTATTGCTATATCAATATATTTGTCTCTCTACATTTGTATGACAATTCTCTGTATTTCTTTTAAGATTATATAGGGAAGATAGAGCATGTCACAAATGTGTTCAAAACTAAATTTGCTACTATCATGAGGTTCGTACTAACTCTCAAAAGAATAACCTACTAACATTTCAAAGCCTTGGCATGTCTAACATATTTAGTCCATG
Organism: Logfia minima; assembly: GCA_963921325.1. Lineage (NCBI taxonomy): Eukaryota > Viridiplantae > Streptophyta > Magnoliopsida > Asterales > Asteraceae > Logfia > Logfia minima. The sequence continues at coordinate 3,795,037 of OY992771.1, read as the reverse complement.
TCTTTCAGTGAAGCCATGACCGATGCAACATTTTGGGATGATGTTGTTGTTTCATTTAACAAGGAAGTTGTCGACTCTTTGCCTTCTCCAGTTATAGTTGTTGTCACTTCGATGAAAGTAACTGACTATTATGATTCGTGTAGCTCAGATTATGTTGCTTCATTCAATTTTTACATTTTTTCCCTTAATTCTCTCCTTATCTTGAAAAATGAATAAGTTGTTTAATTAAATGCTCGCACTCTACATTTTTAAGGATTCATCATAATTGTATGCATTTTATATGATAGGTCGGTTGCAGTTAACTGCAACTCCCACCTCCTACATTTACATCAATCATGATATTGATGTGGCTAAAACAATGGTGGGTGAGTAAAGTTCTCCTTTCACATCTTTATTTATCTACAGTCGCACAGATTTAACAAGTCCTTGTGGTTAATAAGATTGATGTCCCATGTTTGTAATATGAGATGTTACTAATCCAGTCCTAAAGATAGAGTATCAAGAATCCAAATTTTTTGCAGATGAAATAGGAACAGATTTACACTTGTCGAACTGCTATCTCGAAACCCAAACCGATATGTGGTATGCACTATTCACTTTTAGATTATGCTCACGTTTTCACAATATTTTTAAAAAAACATGCGACGTATATTATATAGTTTGATCTGGTTGTCTAACCAGGGATGCATTTTTAAAACCTCACACAATATATTTAGGTTTGTTGTTGTATTAAAATATTATTAGTTTTGTTATTCAGATTCTATTAAAAGTTATAAATGTAATTTCTTTTACAGGGTGTTCAGTTAACATGCATAAATCGTCCATCACAAATTTAGATGAGGGCAAAGAGTGGTATTACTTGGCATGTGATAAGTATCACAAAAAACTTCAGCCATGGGGAAAAACATTTGCGTGTCAACCACCAACCACTGTTGGAACCTAAACATTTGTGAGTGTTGTGCTTCTCATCTCAAATGCTTAGGCATCATGGATTTTTATGACAAATATTTGATAAGTTTGATAGTAGTTATTTGCTTGCTGCCACTCTCATTGATGATACGTCCGAAACAAAGACAACATTTTTCGATACTTCTACTACGATGCTGCTTGAAACAGATTGTAAGAACATGATCACTCAGCTTGGATTTACAGATCCTCACACATTGCCTACCCCACTTATTGAACTTAGAGGGAAGACCAAAATCTTTCAAATGCGATTCAGCGGGTCGAGTAGAAAAGAGGTTGTGGACTTTGTGGTGGATAATGTATATGAAGACATGGTGGCCCCGCAAACACAAATTGAAACATAGGAGCTTACTAATGAAACTCCTGCAACTCTTGCTCCTACAACAACATCACATAAGTTTTATCAGTTGCGAGCAAAAACCTTTTTCAGACATCAGGTTGCCCTTCTAAATCTATTTGAGCATTATTTAGGAACACACACATATATATTTAAACATATGTGTATATGTCTATACTTTTCAATATTTTTTATTGTGATTTCAACAGTAGAAACTTAAGAAGCAAAATCAGCGTGACAGTGTACCTAGCCATAAAATCAAGGGATGTGCTCCAATGGGTGACATGACCCAAGAATACATCACGAAAACAAGCAAGGAAACAACAAACCTACTACCGTTGTTTGATATTATGTTGTTACCTTTCCTGATACCATGGTATGCAACTCGCTCATCTATTATAGGGATCTTTTGAGTGCACCCTTTTGGCTGCTCGGATATCTTCCAGCAGCATCGTAATGACTTATAAGAAGAATCTAGGCATGCAACTTTTGGTGAAAGGCATATGAAGTTTTCTGCTAATTAAAATGTTTCCTCTTTTGTACTTATCATATGCAACTTGAAAAACTTATCTTAAGTTGGTGGAGCAGTTGTATTATGTATGTGTTATAAGGATGTAATGCACTATGCCAATGCATTATGTAAATTTAAGTTTGTGCATCCGAATTTTAAGTCAATAATTTATTAACTTTGTATGCTTGTATGATACAAATAAATTTATGTATTAAATGGTTTTTAGAAAAATTAACCTCATATGAAAGATCTTAATATTTGATTATTTTTGTGAAAATTTATTTATATAAATTTTAGAATGCGAAAGACTAGTTAAAAATCGAAAATAAAATTGACAAATAATTCTACTACGAATGCTAAATCAAATAAAAATTAAAAATTAATTTTTTATCATATTAATTATAAAAATATTAATTTAGATTTTCAGTTACCAATTAAGGTATACTTTTTTTTTTCAAAAGATTGTATGTTAACAAAAAAAAGTTGGAGCGTGAGGCAGGGCTCGTGTGGTCTGCACACTCTCTTTCTCTATCCCTGTATTATGAAATTGCCACCTTGAGCTGTTCAGCTATGTCACGGACGTTTTGTTCACTAACCATTTTCCCACCGCGCTTTTTTTAACTAAAATCTCCAAATCCAACGATCTATATCTTATCCCACCATTACTACCTTAAATTACTAAAGTATAATAACCCCCTTTTAAACTCATAATTTGATTATGTATTAGCCACCTCAATACTGTTGTACCAATGCTCTTTTGCAATTTGTCACAAAATCTATAACATGTCATTATGTTATTGATTCATTGATGTAAACAAATTAATATTATTATTTTTGTTGACAATATCATATTTTTATCAAATATTACTCCATAGTAAATATTCCTCATATTATAAAGTGTATTTAACGAAAGAGTTATTGTACATCATTCTCATATATTCTTTTTAATATTTAGAATTCAATTGATTATAAATATGTTTTTAAGGCATACTGAAAATATTTCATTAATTTAATGAAGATTATAACAAACATTTATTGAGATTTAATGAGTATGTATATTTTATTATATTTACATCTATAAATTGAATGAAGTGAAAATTTTTAGTGATAGTGAACTAGTAAGGTACTATATGTTTATTAGATTCTTCGTAGTCGGTGAGAAAATTACCTATTTAATTGAATACGCTTCTAAAGAATTTTTCTCTTATTATAGTGTGTGTTTTCGAAGGAGCACTTGCAAGCACACTTGCAAGAAGAAAGTTTGAGCTTAATGCAAATAGCTAGCTATCTCATTTGGAAATCTTGATTCAGGCTCTTCGCTGTTGGATAAAAAATGCTTCTCTTTGCATTTTTTAAGTTTCTTTCCCTTCTAATATCATATTTAGCATACTCTTATTACTTCAAATTAAAAGAAAGTCAGTTCTTTTTTTTCAAAAAGTAATCAGAAGGTTGGCCTGTTATATAAGAAAGGGCTAGGCAAACCCACTTCTGATTAAGTGGTTCTCTCCTGTCCTTTATGGGCGTACGACTATAATACCTTTGATAATTCTTACTTGCATTTTCTTACTCGATATATTTGAGGTTCCTATCTATTCACAGTGATTTCCATATAAAAGTACTAATTTTAAAACCCGTGAATATATACGAGCTGTTTAATTTTTTAAAAGCATGACATTAATAAATTATTTTTTATGACATAAAGTGATAAATGTATTATTTATAAATCTTAATTCTGCTATTGAATTATTGAATTATTGCATTAATCTTTTATTAGTATAACGACATGTTTGATTCACGTAATTCAAAAGAATTGAGTGGAATTAAATTGAATTTAAATTTCATTATTTGATTAATGTTTTTTCTTCAAAGTCAAAAAGAATTGAAATTGATCAAATTCTTCTAAATTCTTTTAGTCAAAGGAATTCATAATTTATGTTGAAGGAAAGTCTAACAATGTTAGATTTTAGATATGTTGAATAAATGTCATTTTTACATTTATATTCAAGACAAGTTTGACTGAAAATTTTTACGAAATAAATGATGGTTAAATGAATTATTTTTAATAGTTATTTTTTTGCAGGTCAACAACTGTTCGAAATAAATGTAGATATACATTGATGGTCTAAGAGATAACAATAAATAATTAAATAGATATATAAATATAATAGATATAATTATAATAAAATGTAAGTTATTCTTTTTATTGAAATTGAGTTGAAATTGTCATTTTTTAAAATTGAATATGCATGATGTAATAAACGTGATTCGTGTATAATTTATTTACGTATAAAAAACTTAACAAAAATATTATTGATATAAGTACTCATTTATGTTTGTGGATATATACAAATACATGAAATAGATTTTTTTTTTAAATTTTGATAACGATATGATATTTTTGTTAAAAATTATATAATTGAAAAAGTTTGGGACTGTAATTTTAAATAGAGCGAAATAAAATGATTTAATTGATAAAAATTTAAAATCAAATGATAATGTTATTAAAATTTTAGTTTATTTAATTTAATAAAATTTTATTGATTAATTAAATATTTGATGATGTTATTTTTCAATTCTTATATTATATTTAAGATTTAATAATGACACGCATTGTATGGAATAATGTTGTATTTTCTTAATCTTGCTTTTAATAACACCTTGAGGAAATTCGTACATCTATTTTAGTGTCATTCATTTGCCGAACATTATAAATTTTAAATGGGATGTCATGTGAGTATCATGTATGGTTACTTCTCAATATTATGTGCTAGCTAGCGGCTCATCACTTCGCTAATTTAGTATATCTTTATCGTATTAAAACGTGTTTTTCTTGTTTTCTGTATGTTATATTTTTGAATTTTTTATATCAATTTGACACGAGAGTTATATCTTCTTGAAAAATCAGTTCTTATCGCCGAGGAGATGGTGCCAACAATGGTGGCATTTTTAAGGGTAGTGGACTGGTGTTGATCGGGTAACGGTCTAAATGAAATGAAAGTATATAATATAATGATAACTTAAATTGCATTAGTCATATTTTATAAGAAAAAAGAGATAAAAAGTGTTTCTCAAAATATAGGTATTATCATGACGACACATGTGTTATAACTGGCTGTATCTATTTTCACATTTTTTACAGATAAACAAAATAGGTGCGTTAAATGTATAAAAGATGCATTGGCACATATTAAATTAGTACCAAAATTAATTGTCATTCTTTTATCGTAAGAATTACTTTCTTCGTAGATCAATCAGATTGATATATTAGTTACTACATTAAACTTATATTTCGAATAAAAAATATCATTTTCTTTTCTTCTTTTTGGCTCATGTCCAAAAAATAAAACATGTAAAAGTAAAATATAGTTATTGGATAGCTATATATGACAATAAAAACATCTATACTCACCATGTGGTGGAGTTCATTGTGCACTCGCTGGGAAGTGTCATGACTACGAGCGGTGAGTCACGGTTTCGGTTGCATGAAGAAAACTTCGTTGTGACGGGCTTTATTTATTTATTTTTAGTCTTGTCTATTTTAAAGTATTCCTCTCATGAGCAAGAATGAATTAGTTTCTATGAAATATCTATATATTTATGTTTATATTGAACGTAATAATAAATAAATGTTATGTGTATTTTGAAATATATATATATATATAAATTCAAAATAAAAGTGGAGTTCAATCATTACACTTATAGCAAAGGGTTAATTCATCAAAAGTGCAACGTATCGTCACTAAATGTTCTATGTATACAATTTACCCATTTTATTATCCAGGTATGCAACAAAACGGAAGAAACCGTTTCTATCGTTCGTTGTCCCGGTAACCGAATACCATATTGCGTACATCGATACAAAATCTTCCAGTTTGTTGCATACCTAGACAATAAAAATGGTAGCTTTTATCCACGTGACTTTTAAAACAAATTGAAAAAATGCTTACAAATATGTTCTTACCTATTGTTCAAGTAACCGGTTACCATATTGCATACATCGATACATAATTGTCCAATTTATTGCATACCTAAATAATAAAAATAGTAACTTATATACATAGAACATTTGATGACAGTATATTATAATTTTACTGAACTAACCCTTTAGCAAATGATATATTGAGCCGGTCAGTCATAGACCAGTCACTCTCATGTGTTAGTCATTTATCTACAACGCACAAAACAATAGTTGCTTTAATGAGTGGTGGCAGGCGTAAATAGCGGTTGAGGTGAAGCAAAATGGCATGTAACGACGTGAAAGCAGTGAACAAATCATAACATAATGAGATAATTATCTAATTTAAGTACACATTCCCATATTAAGTTATATTAATGCTCAATTTGATATTAGATAAAACGCACACTTGTATAAGATATACTTAATTATGTTCATAAACAAACGTGCAAGTAAAAGCACGCTACATAGTAATTTATCATTACCCTCACGTAGAAACATGTTAAGCTCGCTTTGAGGTTATCACGTTGAATTAGTGAAATTAGACTGACTAATTCGTGATCTTAATTAGATACTTCGTTAGTTCCTAGGTATTATTTTGGATCCATTATCGCCTGTGCATATTATAATCTAACTTACATTGATCTGTCTAAACTTATTTAAAGAAATGAAATTTTTATGAAAGTAAAGTAGTAAAGATTGAAACAATACCAATTTTAGTTTGTAATAGTTTAGCTCAAAAGGATGCATTACTATTACAGCTATAAATTAGGTGCAATTTTTTGTAACTTTATACATGATGAGCATTAAAATATAACTTAAGCTGATCTAGTATTTTTATTATATTTAAAACTGTAGTTCATTATGTGTAATCATACTTATTTGACACTAATTAAATTTTACCAAATACACAAAATGATTAGGTGTCATTTTCTTAAATTTTTTTTAACATTTAATGATTCCATATCACTAAATTTTAAGTGGAAAACTTTTTAACTTTAAAATTACTATATTAAATTTATTTAATTAATTGTCATTATTGAATCGTTGAATTGAATAATTTAATTAATGAATTACCAAAAATGCGGATTGTAATATTAATGAATGGAATATGAATGATAAATCATGCTAATCCGTATCATTAATACATGTGTATCAAAAATACCTATTGTTTATTTCTTGCGTATTCAAATTCAAAACAGATTTACAATAAAGTAAAAGATACCTATGTATGTATGACAATTAATAAAGATTAATTTCAAAAATTTATGATAATTCAAAATCATTTTGTAAATAGAAAATTTATAATTTCCACTCACCAAATACAATTCAACTTGATTGATACAAATACAAATTTAATATACAAATGCACTTTCATGTATGTGTATTAAATTGTCTTTTTCTCTTATACTCATGTTTTCCTGTGTTTTTCACATTACAATGATAAATAATGTGTTTTTGTGAATTATCATGCTTTGTATATGAAATAAGAAACTTCAGAAAGATATTGTCATGTCGGAGACACAACAAATGTATGAAACCAACACAAAATATGTATCGACCAACATCTATTGAAAGACCCATATATTAAATAATCTAAGTTAATGACATCATTAATTGCTATTTTTTAAAATTAATAAAATAAATTAAGAACAATGATTAAATAAATTAATGATCATCATTAACTGTTATTGTTTTTTTCATTATTTGAATCAATTGTATTAATACCTGTAGTATAATTAGTTAACTGTCGATCTATATTTTCATATGTTATACTTACCACTTAGTTAACTGTTAATTAGTTAACTGCATAATCAAATAACTTTATTAACTACATATATTTTACTCAATATATAAATAACATCATATTACCGTGCATCGCACGAATTTTAGCACTAGTTTTTATATATACGTTGAAGGATTCTATCGTAAAATACTCTATTTGTCTCAAATTTATTGTTTACAACGGTGTCAATAAAGTGTGATAGATTACATTGTACCCCTAATATAATTTTTATCTTTGCTTTACGAAAGCTTTTAGATTAGTAAAAATTTAAAAGTGCACAATTATTATGATTAATTTTTTGAAAAATACAAAATAAAAAGGTGTACAATAAATTTTGAATAAGAGAGTAACGATATACTATTTTCAGTATCCCATAGTGCTATTCAGTTTTATTTGTCGATAACTTAAGTTTGTATATATGTGCCATTGATGACTTGATCGACCAATAATCTTACTTCCACATGGCATATTTGTTTGACTAATATTGCTGACATGGCATTCACGTGGTCTTTTCTGCTATTTCTAATTTTTATTTTTATATGAAGATGTGATGTGATGTGATTACTAGCTAGCTATAAGTAGATTATGAATTCTGCTCTTCTGATAATTGTGCATAAGAAGTGTTTGAACCATGTTAGCAAAGCATAATTTGTTCACATTGTTCTCCTTGCTGGTGTCAAATGCTTTTGTATATACGGTTTCTAATGCTTCATCTTACTCTAATCTCGAAACCAATGATCTTGACCACCATCTCCATGCACTTATGGGTGAACAACCACTCTCCAAGATCAACATTCAAAGAACTGTTTTCGCTCTCCATGAATCAGCTTCCATTAGCGCTAAACCTTTTATTCTGGGGTTTAAGGTATCTAAACATTTACTTTTTTCCAGACTTACAAGAACAAGTAGTACCAAAAGTTTACTCAATCTCAATAAGAAAAAGCGCGTATATGATGTAGGGTGAGGACACTGAATGGGTCGACGTGAATCTTGAGTACCCTGAACCATCTGGGGACGACTGGGTTGGAGTTTTTTCACCAGCAAACTTCAAGTAATTAATCTCATCATTTAGTGCCCAAAATGCTTCATGAAATGCTTGCGTTTTAGTTAGTGGTTTTTTCTTTCTTTTTACTGAAATTAAGTGAATGTGGCAGTGCATCACAGTGTTACTCTGAAGCTGGTAAAAGTCCAGAGGCTCCGTATATATGTACAGCCCCAATAAAGGTATGATTTTTACCATAATAAAAAAATAGTGAAAATAGTTATAATATAAGATGGTCTAATTTTCATAATATGACATGAAATTTTGTAACAGTATATGTTTGCAAACCACTTGACTGCCGACTATGCCACAACAGGAAAAGCTTCATTGAGGTTTCAGATTATCAATCAACGTGCAGATTTCGCGTTTGCATTATTTGCAGGCGGATTAGCAAATGTGTGTGTAGTCACTCTTTCATTCCACTACATTGTTGATTTATATGGTTAACATTTTGCAATTCGTTGAACTAATTATGAATTTGGGACTACAGCCAAAGTTGGTGTCTGTTTCACCTCCTATATCATTTGCAAACCCGAAGGCCCCTTTATACCCGCGTCTTGCTCATGGGAAGGCTTGGGATGAGGTACATTATCTTAACAATTAAAGCAGTTGAATTTATAATGAGAATAACTGAGATCGTGATCTTTTAATACATATTTTTTATTTACTTTTATATGATGGTTCAATGCTAGATGACAGTGACATGGACAAGTGGTTACAACATTGATGAAGCCACACCATTAGTTCAATGGGGTATGAAGGGCCAAAGCAGAAAGCTTTCTCCTGCAGGAACATTAACCTTCACTCGTGGCAGCATGTGTGGTTAGTTGCACCATTTAATAGCCGTAAGATTACTGTATAAAATAAAATTTGGACATATTTTTAATTTCCTGCAGGCCCACCCGCTCGTACGGTTGGATGGCGTGATCCTGGTTTTATCCACACCAGTTTCTTAAAGGAACTGTGGCCGAACACCATGTATGCTAGTCACCTTTGTGCTTTAAGATAATATTACCAATGAACTATAAATTATTAATACTATTTTCATTACATATTTGCAGGTATAGTTACAGAATGGGACATCAGGTGTCAAATGGGTCGATCGTTTGGAGTAAAAAGTATTCATTCAAATCATCCCCATATCCAGGACAGGACTCGTTGCAGCGTGTTATCATATTTGGTGACATGGGAAAGGTATTAGTAGCAAGAATATGAAAAAAAATAATTACATCTTTTAAGAGACATGTTGACTTTTATTGACAATAACAATTACTTCGTTACCATTGAAAATCAATCTAACAGTTCTGCTATGATCATGTATTTTAGGCGGAACGTGATGGGTCAAATGAGTACGCTAATTATCAGCCAGGGTCTCTCATTACCACTGACCAATTAGTCAGCGACATTAAAAACTACGATGTAGTGTTCCATATAGGAGATTTGCCATATGCCAATGGATTTCTTTCGCAATGGGATCAGTTCACAGCACAAGTCCAACCCATTTCATCAACAAAGCCTTATATGATTGCAAGGTTTGTATATCTAAGTATTAGAATATTGTATGATTTAGATCTAGCTCTAAAGAGATTTTATATTGACAACGTTTTTTATATATCCTGCAGTGGCAACCATGAACGCGATTTTCCTAATTCTGGATCTTTCTATGACACATCTGATTCCGGTGGGGAGTGTGGTGTGCCTGCTGAGACCATGTACTACGTTCCTGCAGATAACCGAGCTAAGTTCTGGTAAAAATAATAATTTTCTTTAAAACCATTTATTCTTTTGTTGATTATGATTAGGGTTTTGTTCAAACACAAACATGTATTCTTTTCCAGGTACTCAACGGATTATGGAATGTTTCACTTCTGCATAGCAGATTCAGAGCATGACTGGAGGCAGGGTTCAGAACAATATGAATGGTTAGAAAAATGTTTTGCATCAGTCGACAGACAAAAGCAGCCATGGCTGATATTTGCTGCTCACCGTGTTCTTGGGTACTCTTCAAATAATTACTTAGCCTATGAGGGTTCCTTTGAAGAGCCCATGGGTAGAGCTAACTTACAGAAGCTATGGCAGAAATATAAAGTGGATATCGCACTATATGGGCATATCCATAATTATGAGAGAACATGTCCTATATATCAGGTACTACCTTTTTTCCTTAATTTGGGGATGTCTAAAAATGAATCGAACTTTACTCGAACCCTTTTCGTGTGTATCATACTTTAAGTTTCTTTTATTATATTTATTAAACTTTTCAGTTACTATATTGTATGTATCGATCTTGTATAACTTGTAAACCGCTGATATGGCTCTATTTTGACTACGTGGTGGATGACATGCCAACTAATATGGCTGGCACGTCAGCAAAAGTTACTGGTTACTTGATGAATAAGTCATCGAATTAATACTAGCTATAGCAATAACTGAAAGTTTGATATAATAGAATAATATTGCTTGCTACTAATTGTTTCATCTTCATGCATCTTCTGGTGTGTGTGCAGAACCAATGCGTTAAGCGGGGAATGTCTCAATATTCTGGAACCGTGAACGGGACAATTCATGTTGTAGTTGGTGGAGGTGGAAGCCATTTGTCAGATTTCACCACGATTGATACATCTTGGAGTTTGTTCAAAGATCGAGACTGGGGATTTGTCAAACTAACAGCGTTTAATCACTCTTCACTTCTGCTTGAGTACAAAAAGAGCAGTGATGGTTTAGTTTATGATAACTTCACAATCTCAAGAGACTATAGGGATGTTTTGGCATGTGTACATGATGGTTGTGAAGCTACCACTTGGGCGATGTAGTTCATCGCACGTTATAAAATTTCAACAGCATTCACTGAGTCGCACAAATAATCCTACATGATATAATATCTTCTGAAATACAATCTATTACTTCATGTACATTGAATTGTGGTTCATGGAAATTTGTATGACTCCATGTCAACTTTACAATCTCATGGGACTGCAGAGATGTATTGTCATGTGGCATGTGTACAACCTAGTACTTCATTAGGTGTATTTGTTTTATGATTGCTGCTGAAAACTTGTTAAATAACTGCTACCTATTTCTTCTCAGGCTACAAATTGGTTGGAGTACTGTTATAGGTAGGATGTTTGCACTTGTACTTCATTAGTGATTCTTTTTTGTGGGAAATTGTTTTCTTTAAGCATTATTCATGTTTCACTTTCATTACTATGTTTAAGCATTACATACTTCTACTTTAGGTATACACATCCCAGAGCTGCTTAGAGAAAGTTACGTAGTTTTTTCAATTTTGTTCCTTAAGGCCGTCGATCAATTAACGCAAAATTTATAGGCCACCTAACAAGTAGCTGCATTTCAAAATAAGCGTTCACCTTTTATATTAGTTTGTTGTAAAATAATTTAAATTTATTTATTTATGTATATTACTAAAAGTGATAAAATTAACTTTCCGGAGGCAAAATTATCTAATTTTAAAAGGAGTCCAAAATCTAGTGATCTACTCTTTCTAGTTTTTCCGTAATGATTGGCCGAGGTCAAAGATTCTTCCTTTTAGTGCGAAACAAAAAAAAACAAACAAAAACGTTGACGTAATCCTCAGTTGGAAACCTCTGGATTACTCAAATCTATTCATCAATCTTTTTGACTTTTTAAAGTAGAAAACAAACTTCAAACAGAATATCTCTTGGAATCTTCGCAAACCATATACAATCAAGATTCAGAACCCATAAAGAAAACTAAATAAAAACATCTTCTTGTCTGTATGGTATTTGTGAAATTGCCACAATGAAGATCATGTATAAAGTTGCAATCTTTTCATTATCATCATTTGGTTTTTCTTTAGCCCATTTACGTTGCATTTCGAGTTTTTTTTCAGTGGAAAGGAAGAGAAAGAAAAGGAAAAAATAACTAAAAGTGATTCTCGAGTTTTTTTTAGGAAGGAAAGGAAGGGAAAGAAAATAAAAGGAAGGGAAATAAATGGATTTTTTATTAGAAATATTTTCCGTCTAATTTTGCGGGGATTTTATCTCTTTCTTTTCCTTTCCTTCGACTCAAGAATACATGTAACCTATCTTATATTACATTCCTTTCCATTCTTTTCTTCTCTTTTCTTTTCCATTTTATTATTTTCCACTTAAAAAAACTCAACTCAAGAATACAATGTTAGTAAAAGCTGATAGTGAGATTACTGAACAACCATTGTCCAAGATTGCTATTCACAAAGCTATGGGGCTTCCATTAAAGCTAACCCTACAGTTCTTGGCTTAAAGGTAAAAGTTTTTTAAATTTTAATATTGTAAATGTGTAATTCTTATATGTTAATAAGAAATTGGTTAATCAACATTTGTTATTTTTTTGAATTGTGAATAATGCTGATTAATTGTTGACTTGATGAAGGGTGAGGATGTTGAATGGGTCAGTGCGGAGCTTAAGCATTCCGAATCATCAATGATGATTGGATTGGAGTCTTTTCCCCTGCTAATTTTAAGTAACTTTGTGAGTAATATTATTAGTATAATTGTAAATTTTAATTTTCTATTGAATATAATGTTCAAATAATCCAGTGCATCAACTTGTTACGATTTGAACGATTCTAGACAACAGGCTCCTTACATATGTTCTGCACAAGTAAAGGTGAGTAGCGAGTCAAATTTGTCATTAGGAATTATATAATTTGTAAAGCTGTATTGACTTTATCTGACTGTTGTTCTGTCACAGTATACATTTGCAAACTACTCGAATTCAGGATATGCAAAAACGGGCAAAAGTACTATAAAGCTCCAGATTATCAATCAACGAACTGATTTCTCATTTGCCTTGTTTTCAGGTGGATTATCAGATGTACGTATCAGCAATGCCATTTGAAGTTTCTAATTGCGTTTTTTGTATTGCCCTCTTACATACGTTGTAATGTCTTTTACTGCAGCCAAAGTTGGTGGCATATTCAAACTTCATATCATTTGCAAATCCCAAAGCACCCCTTTATCCATGCTTCGCTCTAGGAAAATATTGGAAAGAAGTAAGTCTTGCAAATGTATTTTTTGTATACGTCCGTGATTATAATGTTTTACTACGAATACTTGGTGTATACTAGAACATTTAGATCAACATTTGAATCTTTTTTTTCTTATTATGTAATAATGTATAAGTCTTTTTTTTATCCTGTAGATGACTGTGACTTGGACAAGTGGCTACAACATAAACGAAGAAACCCCTTTTATTGCGTGGGGAGTGAAGGGTCAACACCCTATGCAATCTACTAATTTTGCGCAGTGGGGAGTGAAGGGCCAACGCCCTATGCTAGCTCCTGCAGGAACACCAACATTTCATCAAATAAGCTTGTGTGGTACGTTCTTTAATATTTAATTATTAATAATATTAGTGTCTTAGAATTAGTATTTATATAAGGTTACCTATACATTTTAGGATTTGGATGTTAATATGCATGACTGTATTTACAGCCAAGCATTACGATTTAATTTTATTTTTTTTATGAGATTTCCTGCAGGTTCACCAGCAAGGACAGTTGGCTGGAGGATTCCTGGTTTCATACATACAAGTTTCTTACACGATTTGTGGCCAAATACAAAGTAAATTGTTTAGATTTTTCGAAACTTTACGATTATTTCTAGTTTGATCAACTAAGCCTTGTTTTTAATTACGAATCCCAGGTATTCTTACAAGATGGGACATATGTTGGCTAATGGTACATACATTTGGAGCAAGAAGACGTATTCTTTCATATGACCCCCTTACCCAGGACAGGAGTATGGTAATCAAGTCATATCATTTTTATCTGCTAATTTCAGGCAGAACGTGATGGTTCCAACGAGTACAATAATTATCAACCTGGTTCTCTTAATCCCACCAACCAGCTCATCACTGATATTGATAACATAGATATTGTGTTCCACATAGGAGACATAGTGTGTTCAAACGGTTACATTTCACAATGGGACCAATTCACATCACAAATGGAACCCATTGCATCGGTTGTGCCATATATTCTTGCAAGGTTTGTTCAAGGAAGTCATGTTAATGTTCTGTTTTATTTCAATTATTAGTGCTGTTTTTAATAATTTGCTGATATTCTTTGAAAATTTTGTAGTGGTAAGCATGAACGTGACTTCCCTGGAAGCGGATCATCTTATGATGGTACTGATTCAGGTGGCGAATGCAGTGTACTGTCAGAGACTACATTTTGTGTCCCTACAGAAAACAGGGCTAAATATTGGTAACAATCGATACTTCTAATTAATGGTTTGGTCAGGTGATATGGTTAATTTTACGGTATGGGTCATGGTGACCCGAAATACCTTTTCTCCACGATATTAAATTTTCAAATAAGGAATTTGTGAGGCAGATTTGATAGTTAAGTTTAAGCACTAACTGTAAAGGGGATTTTTAACATGTTTACTTTAAAGTGAACTTTTTATTATCTATTTGACCCGTTAAAAAAGAAAAAAAACATAATCTGAAATCGAATCATAGATAGTAAATGGGTTGAATATCCATCTCAATAAATTGTCCGTTCACATTATAGATTCTATTCCATTAAAGTGATAATTTATTCATATTGTAGGTATCAACAGATTATGGCATGTTTCATTTCTGCATAGCAAACACTGAGCATGACTGGAGGGAAGGAACCGAACAGTACAAGTTCATTGAGAAATGTCTTGCATCTGTAGACAGCAAAAACAACCATGGCTCATCTTTGCTGATCACCGTGTACTTGGTTACTCTTTAGACAAATATTATGCAGCAGAGGGCTCGTTTGCTGAAGCTCTGGCAGATATACAAAGTGGACATTGCATTTTATGGCCATGTGCATAATTACGAAAGATCTTGCCCAGTTTATGAGGTACAACACTCGATATCAAGGATATCTGGATATAAGTTCTGAAACAAGTGTCTGATTGTTGAAATTTGAACTTGCAATAATCAGTATATAGTATTTGGATAAAATGCCCCCCCTTTGCAAAAATGTCTTTCTTGGCCAATTTGTTTATATGGTTCTAAAATAATAAGAATCTGCCAAACACTCAACATCTAGTTGTCTGTATAGTACAACTTCAATAGCAAAAGCACATTTTGAATTATACGAGTAGCTATTTATCTAGTTATGGTTAATTAATATCATATGATAAGATAAAATTTTACTGTGGTTTCTAATATTGTGTTTCCAATGATGATGATGATGACAGTGATGATGACGGTGAATGAGTGTGTGAACTCCGAGATGTCTCACTATTCTGGTACGGTGAACGGGGACAATCCATGTTGTGGTGGGTGGGGCAGGTGCCCATTTGTCAGAATTCGCTCAAATCAATACTACTTGGAGTCTTTATAAAGATTATGATTTCGGGTTTGTGAAAATGACTGCATTTAACCAACCGTCGCTGCTATTTGAGTACAAGAAGAGTAAGGATGGGAAAGTGTATGATTCCTTCACCATCTCAAGAGACTACAGAGATGTGTTAGCCTGTGTACACGATGGGTGTGAGCCTACTTCTTTGGCATCTTAATATTGGTGAAATGTTTTTGTGTATTTCTTCTGAAGCAACCTTATTTATTTAATATTCTGTGACATTTTGTCCATAGAATAATTCCAAAATAATGAAAAAATAATATTTTGCTGCTCTAGACTTCAGCGTTATTATTTTTTGTAACTTTCCTGTTGAGATACTTGAATAATTGAGGTTCTACGATATTCATATTCTTAATCTATACTATATTGTGTTTCCCTAATTCTTTATACTACGTGGTTCTTTGGGCATAGTAGTTCATATGTTGTTAATTGTCTATAAGATTTATAAGTACTGGAAATTATTATTTGTCGCAGTTACTAATTGTCTAATTCTATTAATTCTGCGTATGTGGGGTAACTGATAACCACTAGTAAAAGATTTTGTCCAAATTTGGTTTTATGACATTTTGATCTATATTCATCTTAAAGTAATGCTATATAGACCTAAAAATAGAGACTTCAAACTGGCCTACTCCGATCATCATTTGACACATCACTAACATATGTTCTCTTTTAGTCTCCTCCAATTATGAACCTTATAAAATATCTTGGACATTGTTAGGATCAGATCAGATCATCAACCAACCATTTCCACCTCATTGGTCGTGCTCTCTTCACTTAAAGTAGCCATGGATGCAAACAGATGCTCTATTCGCAAAGGAGAATGACGTACCATGTATTGGAACACGATCTGAGAATGGAAAAAGGTTAATATTAGGAATACAGAATACTTAAAATGATGGTTTACTACGAAATTTAATTGCCTTCTTCAGTTTATATGTTCTATATGTTTTAAAATGACAAGGGATACATGAAACATGATATTGAAGCTGATAATGTTGTGGTAAGGAAAATTAGTTTTAGTGAACCAGTATGTTATAAAATTGTGACATTCATGACATTCAATTGTGATATCACCTTGGAGTAACTGTCGGCAAAAGCCCGTGCACGATGGACCTTTCCTATGTACAGTAGATCAGCCTTCTCCAACTTCCCATCAACAAAAGTTAACCCGCCCTCATTGACAGCAAACCGTACAAGGTTTCCTGAATGTAATCCTGTCTGAAAATCAGCGAACCCAAGTGAATACACAATAAAGATATCAGCCTGTCTTACTCATATCTACTATCACATGGAATCTTTTTAAAAGATATAATTACACAAACCTCTTGTATGAAAGTTCCATTCAAGCATCCAAGTACAACAGGAGGATCATCAGATGTAACCAGTTGTCCATTATCTTGCAACTCCGAAACCACCTTTTCATTTATAAACAGAAATATGTCTTCACATATTTGATATTACGTAGATATTCAGAGATATACATATATGGATGCTGGCATGATCATGAGTAGGTGATCTTCACAAATTTAATCTTTAGTAGTTCAGAAAAAACCTCTGAAAGCTCCATAATAAAAGCACAATTTCATGTTCAACCTTAAAAATATGAGAAAAAATAAAACCCATATAACAAATTAACCCTAAAGTATAAAGGATAATTGCCAAAGTGACAAAGTACCTGCTGTTGATTTGGAACCTGTCCCTTGTTATCCGTATCAATAACATACTGACTACACGTGTCATCCTTCCAGACAAGTGCTAATGGTGTATTTCCCGTTTGATAATGTGCATGTCTAGAACACAGACATACAAGAACAAATACATTTAGGCCTTTAATTGATGAAAAGGAACATATACACATGCATCAAGAAGCTTACTTGTTATAAAATAATAATCCGTCTTTCACATACGGTGCCGCCCCTGTATAAGCTGTTTGGAGCCCCTCATGATCACAATTATAAACAGAAACAAGACTAAATCTATATCTATGGTACTTAGATGGAGCATCACAAGCCCCTGACTCGACAAGCTTACTATTCATCCAAAAAAACCTAAACTCGGCAGTGCATTCGTAAAACGAGATCCCCGCCCAGCACACCATGTCAATTACATAATATGTTTGATCCAACTGCATTTATGACAAAAAAATAATTAATTAAATCACATAACACTTGGAAAACAAACCAGTTGGCATTCATTAGAGCAGACGGATGTGCATTATACCTCGTGAAATATGCAGTCAAGTATACAATATGACTGAGCAGATCGAGAACCTTCTTTAGTCCTGGCACCATTCGGTAGAGCAGACGGAAAACGGTGCAATTGAGAACCGTTCCGTAGTCTGCTCACAGTTGTTCCATTCGATGAAACTACAAAACATCTTTTTCCAGAAGGCCTTGCAAATACATACCTACAGATACATAAATTACCCCATATGCACTCATCAAAATAACTACCTGTAACTAACTACAAATGATGTTTAGCCCTAGTTCCGCATAATATATAAGTTCATAAACATTTAAAGGAAAGGTAATTAAACCTAGAGCCTAGAGAAAGTTGATAGAGATTAAGGTATTCAACACAATTTTGACGCATCAAAATCAACAAATTTACAAGTTTATGGTTGTCCATCTAATTGCACAAATGCATCTACTAATTTATTGACATTTTTTTCACTGCAAGATGTTTCAAAACCTTAGCAAACATGTTAATAGCCATATATTATCATTAAAGTTTGTCGACTTAAATGATTCCTATTGTCATATTTGATTAATTCTTACAGTTTTTTTCAATATTTGAATTCTTATTCGAACCCTTCCCAATAGACCTATATATGTACATTATAGAGTTAGTATTAAGTAAAAACTCGAAACGTTAGTAAGAACCCTAAGAACTAATGTGAATCGCTCATTTTAATAAGCACAATGCATCTAGATTTCAACTGCTCGTTTGGAACAATTAGTGAACTCTAAGGTAGGCATATATTTCAATTATCGTATAATTTAATAAAAATGAAAACTGAAAAAAAAAAAAAGTACCAATCGTTATTAAGGCGATCAGGTACATCAATCATCCATTCCGGAAGCATAAGTTGACTAGCGAACCAACGGCGAGCTTCGGGACCTTTGAGTTTAGCCGCTTGACGGATATCGATATCCGTTAAATCACCGGTAGCATCAATTTCAGGTTCTTCGATTATAGGTTCGGGAATAATTAGGTCGGAAGGTTGAGGTTCGGAGTTGTGGTTCGGGAGGGAGAGAATGGAGGATGCAAGACGGCGAGCTTGGAGTTGAGCTTCGGTTCGGTTTTGAGCTTGTCTTTGTAATGATAGTTCTCGGCGTTTTTGTTGGTCGGAGATCGCCGCGCGTTTGAACGGACGACGGATATCGTGTGGTGCCATTGTTGTTGATTGATTCACTGAAGCAGGGAGATTAAGCGGCCTTTTTAAACCTAGTGGGGATGCTTGGGTTAACCGTCTAACAATACGATCCGGGTCCAAAAATAAAGTAATAATTTTTTCGATTAAGCACGCGGAGCGGGGGAACCGGATTCCGTGACTTGCATTTTCAATGACGTTTCAGACGCCGTTCCAGTAACAGCATCACTTCGTGAAAGTTGTGTTTTCTTTTTGTTTCTTTTGAGACTAACAGCTAGTATAGGAGTTTAAAAAAAAAGGAATGAAATTTATATTTTATTATATGTCTATAAATATAATACTTCTAACATAATTTTAAACACATCAAACACTCTTTGTCATCTACAAACATACATTCAAAAATTCAAAAACTCAACACTTCTATGTAATTCATGTTGAATAATCCATACAACATACACTCCTAATGGAACTCGTTTCAACAACATTCATTATCTTCAAAGCCGCAAAGCGACATACACGATTTTGGTACTCCATATTAACCCTCCTATCAACCACCATCCTATCAAACACCCCGATTCTCACCCGATTAATATAACACTTTCCTAATGTAGCAAGCGTCACAAAACACCCAACAACCTCAAACCATACAATCGGTGGAAGACGGAACCGACACCAACCTCCCGTAGAAATAGGTCAAAAAAATGCAAACAACCAGCAGTAGAACCATCACGACCGAAACTAAAAGCGGTTGGGAACCGGCGGACGAATCAGTTGGCCCAAGGTTGGGTTTCCGTTTCCAAAGATTCCAACTGAGAAAACGTGCAAACCGATGACTCTTTTTGGTATCTTGTTATGGACGAGTACCATGGCCGCAACCCTCTATTTACTCAAACCAAAGACGTGTTGACCTCCAAATGTAAGAAACTCAACACTGATTGTCAAAAGTGAGGAGACATTTGGAAGTGGCTTCAATCGCAACAAAGAAGCGGGAAAGGTGAAGATGACTTTCGGATTCGGGTGGAGGAACAATATAAGTTGGAAACACTAAAAACTTTCAAAAGTTTTCAAGCGTGGAGCTTCTTAAAGGACTGCCAAAAGTGGTTAATTCCAGATCATATTGTCGTCGAAAGGCAAAACATTCCAAAATGCCGCAAGACGGTTCATTTTGACGACTTGGATTTGGACGTGGAACCGAATGATAACAAAGACAACCCGAATGCCCGCTATTTGGTGATGACCAGTTCCAACGCCCACGGTGAAAAGCTTGAAAAGCATAATCCCAAAAGACGACATCTAGTTTCATCACTTTATCTCGCGCTTCATTTGACGAGTCTCTCCGATACCTTTCAAGGCATCCATTCCGACAAGCAAATTTACTATAGGAAGAAGGATTTGGAAACATAACTTCAAATTTTGACTACGACGACGGACCACTTAACGGGGTGAAAGAAAGTTATAATAGAGAAGCATAAAAAGAATATTCGCGATGAGTTTGATTTGGACGACGAACCGGCTAGTTCCGGAGACGATTGATTTTTTATTCTTAGGACTTGTAATCTTTATTTTTATTTTTATGAATTTTTATTTTTAGGACTTGTAATTTTTTAACATTATTTTTAATGAATTTTATTTAATTTATTTTGTTATTTATTTCTGTTTTTTAAATTATTTGATTTTTTTGACAAACAAAAAAAATCAAAAATAAAAATCTTGAACACTGTTCTCACTCCCCCATTTTTCAGCAACAGTGTTCCCACTGAACACATTTGCTAAACACCGTGACACGAGGGTCATCACTCCTTGTGCTCTAATTGTCCATTTTCAAAAGTAACAAATCAAGTTTACCAATTTATTCATAAATTGTTTTTTCACATAACTAATTTATATAAAACAGTACAAAAAGTAAGGGCAAGACTGTCATTTTTTCTTATACAATTTTTAAAGTTTGTGTAATCTTGATTGTGGACACTTATTATGAAAAAATATTTGATCTACGAAGATAGAGGAAATTACTTAGATAGTCAGACAATCATTACTATCCAGTATGTAAGGGTGTCATTCTGACAAATTATTCGAGATTTTGGATTATTCGGATTTCGGACAATCACAAGATAATAAGATGTAGGTTAAACAGATTCAAACTGGTGTTCGGATTACACGGTTTCATCCTAATTAGCTTAAGTTTAAAACTTATATCCATGTACCCAACTTTTTTTAGACGGAAAACTATAAATTTGTAAATATGAAAATTCACATTCTTCAAACGTTAGAAGGGAGCCTTACACGAACTGAACTAAAATTAAACTACCCACACAAAAGAAAGGGTAGTTATCCAACTTAAAAACTACTAAAGCTCGAAAACACAAGTAATTGGAAGTGGAAAAAGAAAACATTTGCATTTGTCTTCCTTTTGAAATGTCCATCCAATGCTTTGATATCTAAAAAAACACAATCGTAGTTTCTAAATCAAATAAACATCACCTCCAGTATAATTAAAAAAGGTCCCAAAACAACTATACATTCTTTAATATTACCTTGTTTTCTTAAAGTTCATAACATTTCAAAGCACAAACCTCCATTATCCAAAAACTGAAAAACAGTAACACTTTTATGTTTATAGTTCATACATAAAGACAAATAATAACAATTAAAAAAAATTAATTTTATACCTCCTTACTTGCATAATTAAGAAAATTTGGGTTTTTTACTTTTACTTTTGGTTTGAGAGAAAATGAAGGGGCTTTTATGAGAAGATATATGTCATCTATTATTATATAAGATTCTATTTTTAATTATTTTTATATGGTAAACATTAATATATTAGTAAAAATATAATTATTAAATTACTCAAATCTTCTTCTGATTATTCGGATATACCTGAAATATTTTATTTTGAACCGTCATCTGATCCGTGTAATTCGTTTAAGAAATCCGTAATCCATATAAGTAATTCGTCATCCGAATAATCTGTTCCATTTAACGTAAATCAGACTTGATCGGATGGGTAAAAGTGACACTCCGACCGGTATGTGTTATAACATTTTTGGCAAAATGGTCATGAGTCTCGATTTCTCGCCTAAAGACAATATAAAACCCGGTGAATTACGTATGTCAAGTACAAGACGCTATGTTATTGATGTCTAGCGAATTTTCAATACAAGTGGCAAATTATTAATGGCTAGAGAAAAAGGGTGACTAGGCAAAAATAGCATTTACCCACAAATTTTTGTAAGAACATGGCATCTTCTAATTGGCCTATGGATTTTGCCAAGTTCACTTTTGTATTTAGGCGAGAATCGTGATCATTTTTCTATAGAGAAAACTCTAACACATACTGAAAGTCAGAAAAAGACGTTTGACTGTCTATCTAGGTAATTTTCGCATCAAATTACCATGTAAATTGAGGTATTAATTATAAAGATTTTCAGAAAAGATGTCTTTGGTATATACCATGTAATGATCAACATATGTATGTATATCTTTTTATAGCATAGTTGTTGCAATCACATACTTTACGCTATTTGGTTAATTAAAAAAATATACGTTTAAACTATTTTCTTTGGCCACTAGGTAAACATGTTACTTCGTTTAAATCCGTTTAATAATTGAATCTCTTTATATATGTAAAAAAGAATAATATGGGGCAATCTAGACCTTAGATGGGGTTCTTTCCATGAAAATCAGACAACTAATATTCACTTTCAGAAAGTCAACTTCGAAGTTAAGGGCGTACTCACGACTTTTAGTAAATGGCAATATCAGTCCCTCCATCATGAACAATAATCATAATTGACCATAAATATGACACTTTAGTACCCTTAATTTTCAATTAAACCTTTTTAATTTAGTTAATATTTTTAACCACCCAAAACAAATGTTATTGTTATTTTTAGTTTATGTTACCTATATTAGCTATAATTATTATCAAAAAATAAATTAAGTTATAGATTTATTAATCAACATATGAAAAACATAAATGTGTTAAATGGTTAATGTAACGCCAATAAATTGTCTTTGATCTTAAAAAAATTATACAACTATAGTATATAGTCTTATATATAATATTTAGATAAACGTCATTATGATATGATATAATATTATCCTCCATCGTTAGGTTCTTTTTTACTACATTTATTTTAAATCTATTAGAGACAAATTACATCATATTAGCTCAGTAAATATCATACCTAAATCTTTTTGAATTGATATCTTTATGATATACCATTTTAACTCAGATAATTATGTTCTCCTTAACTCACATATCATTTTAGTTTAGGGTTAAAGTATTTTGTCACCAACGTACTCTCATTCATATTTTCTGAGATCACCATCTTACTCATTTTAATACTAATGTCACCAACATACTTGTTAGTTAATTGATGAGGTCACCAACGTTAATGATTAATTTGCAATCATAATTGTGTAAACACATGAAGATTAGTTCTAAAAATTACCAAACTTTATTTTCATAACCTAATATTGGATATAAACTTTCTGTAAAAATTTGAGAATTCTTATAATCGTATTTATTTATTCTCAATGTATGTTCAAAATGTGATGAAAATTCAAATAAAATAGAAAATATTCATGAAAAATTATGAAAGTTTTACCATCTCAATTTCTAATTATTTTAAGACTTGTGTAAACATTTCAAGTCATTTGAAGCAATAAAACCCGGTTTTCCAACATTTTAAGATTAAAAGCACACAAATTAAAATAAATACTAAAAACAATTCAAATGATATAATTTTGTTGTGGAGTGTTATTTACTGATATAAACACCTCAGAAAAAGTTTCAATAATTTTTGACATTGGGAACTAATTTTTATGATTAAACACTCCATTTTAGTAATAGTTTTGTATTGAATTGAGAATAAATAAAATACAATTATAAAAATTCTCAAATTTTTACAGAAAATTTATATCTAATATTAGGTTATGAAAATAAAGTTTGGTAATTTTTGAAACTAATATTCACGTGTTTACACAATTATGATTGTAAATTAATCATTAACGTTGATGACCTTAACAATTAACTAACAAGTATGTTGGTGAAATTAGTATTAAAATGAGTAAGATGGTGATCTCAAAAAATGAAAGAGAGTAAGTTGGTGACAAAATGCTTTAACCTTTAATTTAACCAGAAATATGATTCGGGTATTTCAGTTTCAAACTAACTTCCACCAAACAACGACGGATTTTCCTATGCAATTGTAGCAGCCGTAATGTATACACACACTCTGATTTACAAATTTCAGATCACACCTCACCATAATCGCCCTCCTGCATAAATTCCAAACAGCAATTTGAAATCCCCACAATAAAGGTAAGTGACTAAATCTCATTCATAATTTACTATGGACATTACTTTATCACGTTATCAAAACACACCAGTTGTCGAAAATAGCTCTCAATTATTCAAAGAACGACACTTGCTTTCCGATTCTTACTTATTAAATTTAAGAAAATCAAAACCCCATGCATTTGGCGTTACATGTTCATTTGTAGAACAAGGATTACACCCAAAACCCAAACCAAAACCACTGAAGAATAATAATTATGATGTTATCAAGAAACAAACTGACATTGAAGAATCTCGAAATACAAAAGGTTCGAGTTCAGGGCTTTGTGGGCAGATTGAAAAATTGGTACTTTGTAAAAGATATAGAGATGCACTTGAAATGTTTGAAATTTTGGAAATTGAATGTGAGTATGATGTTCATGTTGGTAAAAGTACATATGATGCGTTAGTTGATGCTTGTATTAGTTTGAAATCGATTCGAGGGGTTAAACGCGTGTTTAGTTATATGGTTAATAGCGGATTTGAGCCGGATTTGTATCTAAGGAATAGGATGTTGTTAATGCATGTGAAGTGTGGCATGATGATTGATGCACGCACGTTGTTCGATGAAATGCCTGAGAGAAATTTAGTTTCTTGGAACACGATTATTGCTGGGCTTGTGGATTGTAGGGATTACGTGGATGCGTTTAGGATGTTTTTAGCTATGTGGGAGGGAGAGTCCGAGGCTAGCTCACGTACTTTTGCTACGATGATGCGTGCGTCTGCAGGACTGGAAATGATATTTCCCGGACAGCAGTTGCATGCTTGTGCTATAAAAATGGATGTTAGTCAAGATATATTTGTATCATGTGCATTGATTGATATGTATAGTAAATGTGGAAGTATCGAGGATGCACAATGTGTTTTCGATATAATGCCTGAGAAAACAACTGTAGGTTGGAATTCAATCATTGCAGGTTACGCTCTTCATGGGTATAGTGAAGAGGCTTTAGATCTTTATTACGAAATGCAAGATTCGGGTGTGAAAATGGATCATTTCACATTCTCGATGATAGTGAGAGTGTGTACACGTTTAGCTTCACTAGAACATGCTAAACAAGCACATGCTGGGCTTGTGCGTCACGGTTTTGGGCTAGACATAGTCGCAAATACTGCACTTGTTGATTTTTATAGTAAATGGGGAAGAATCCAAGATGCACGTAACCTGTTTGAGAAAATGCCTCATAAGAATGTTATATCCTGGAACGCGTTAATTGCTGGATATGGTAATCATGGTCAAGGAATTGAAGCTCTGGAGTTGTTTAAACGAATGATTAACGAGAGAATGACTCCAAATCATGTTACGTTTCTTGCTGTTTTATCGGCTTGTAGCTATTCGGGTTTATCAGATCAAGGGTGGGAGATTTTCGAATCGATGCATGTAGATTTTGAAGTAAAACCTCGAGCCATGCATTACGCATGTATGATTGAGTTGTTAGGGCGGGAAGGGCTTTTGGATGAAGCGTTGGCCTTGATTCGAGATGCACCGTTTAAGCCGACAGTCAATATGTGGGCTGCTTTGTTGACAGCTTGTCGGGTCAACAAGAATTTGGAGCTCGGGAAGTTTGCAGCTGAGAAAATATATGGGATGGAGCCAGAAAAGCTTAGTAATTACGTTGTTCTTTTAAACATATACAACAGTTGTGGAAAACGTGAAGAAGCTGCTTCTGTTTTCCATACCCTTAAAAATAAAGGCTTGAGAATGTTGCCTGCATGTACATGGATAGACGTCAAGAAACAACAACATATGTTTCTTTCAGGAGATAAATCCAAATCTCATGTTCAGATTGTTAGAAATTTGAAGAAGTTAATGGTGGAGATTTCAAATTACGGATATGTTCCAAAGAAAAGTTCATTGCTTCCTGATGTAGATGAAAGGGAAGAACAGATGTCATTGTATCACAGTGAGAAACTCGCGGTTTCTTATGGGCTGATTAACACATCAAACTCAACGCCTTTGCATCTTGTGCAAAGTCACCGGATTTGTGACGATTGCCATCTGGCGGTAAAGTTAATGGCTAAGGCTACTGGACGAGTGATTGTTGTGAGAGATGCAAGCAGATTTCATCGTTTTGAAGATGGGAAATGTTCTTGTGGTGATTATTGGTGAAGGATATACACAAGTTGGTGCTTTATTTTTTGTACAACTGAATTTTATTTATGTAGCAATATTTATATCATGTTGTATACGAACAATAGCAGGAATTGTACGCATTCATTTATCTTGTAGTTCATACTAACTAGGAAATAGCATTCTATGAACGATTTTAGTGTTATATGTAATTTCTACCGAGAATGAATTTAATAAATTAGCATTCACATTTAATGTTTTTTTCCCATCCTTTAATGATTATGTTTTGTATGTGACTCTTTGTAAGCAATTGTGTAAACTGAAAAGCATGAAGAATTTGTTCTTGAATTTCTCTCCTTTTGCTGGAAAACGAATCAAGGGCACCAAAACTTTGATGCACATACTTTTTGTGTCCTTATTAAAAGCAGGTATGATGTTGGGCAGTTTATTTTACATACTAAATACTCCATGCATCCCAAAAAGAGTCCATTTGTAACTTTCAAGTGTAAAATCAGTTCCAATTTTGTTAAACTATTTCTTAGTTAGATCTCAGTAATCTCTTGTTATCAGGCAGATGTATTCGATTGTTGAATAATGAAAACAATGAATAATCTGTTCACATTGTACTAGTTGTTGGTTACAAATTCTTCTGTTTTGAGGGTTTGTCATGCTTCAACCAATGAACAACCACTTGCCAACATAGCGATTCTCAAAGCTGTTATTGTTCGTAAGGAATCAGCTTGTATTACCGTTAACCCTCTTCTTCAAGGGAATATGGTAAGAAATTTTTCATGTTTACCTGTCACTTTTTTTTTTTTTTTTTTTATACAAACGGAAAGGCAAATGTTTACCCATCACTTTGACTTGTTGATATACATATTGATAAGTTGTATTGCTATTGTACTTCATTGTATTTTTTCTATATATCTGCATCAAGTTTCTTGATATAATTTTCTCAACTTAATACCAATTGGTTTACGACTATTCATATTACGACAGGGTGATGTTACTGAACGAGTCAATGTGCAGCTTCGTACGACAGAACCAAGTGAGGGTGACTGGGTTGGAGTTTTTTAACCTGCAAATTTCAAGTAATGTTTATTTACTAAAACTGAAACTTCAACTCTATTTTACCTTTTGTTTCTTTTAAAAGTTTCTCTGTATTTGATTTGGCATACAATCATAGCATGCATATATTCATTGCCTTTAGACGTGGCAAAACGGGTGGGTTGGTTGACGGGTTAATACAGATTTGGGTCAAAATGAGTAAATCATTGGTACGGATTTGATTAACCTATAACACCTTTTGTGTCCAATTTATGTATCTAAATAGTTGGTGCATAGAATATGATGACAATTTTTTTTACCAATAATAATCGATTGTTTGGATGTAATGATTTAGGAGATTATATGCATTTAAAATACGTTTTGGGGGACTTTTGACCCATTTTCTTTTTAAGCTAAATTTCTTTGATTTTACCCGTTCGACTTGTTAGAGAGTTAAAACCTACAAGGATCAAAACTGCCACCTCAAAATGTCTTGCACATTTCCTTCCACCCATAGAAATGTTTGTTCTCAACAACTGAATGAATGTTGCAGTGCATTCAATTGTTACTCTGAATCCGGTGAGTTGCAAGATGGTCCAGACCTATGCGCAGCCTCAATAAAGGTAAAATGTTACAAACAGAACTCTTTTAGTTACAAAAAAGGTTAAATATTATCTTCTGACCAATATTGCAATGCCTGAAACATTTCCCATAAACAGTACATGTTTGCCAACCAAACCAATCCCCTCTACACAACAACAGGAAGAGCTTCACTAAACTTCCAGATTATCAATCAGCGTGCAGATTTCTCCTTTGCACTTTTTACTGGCGGATTGGAGAATGTAAGTTTTCTTATACGTTGGAATTATTGATGCTACTACAGTCCAACTAGCCTTTTTAATTACTTTTTTGTTTTGGAGTCACAGCCAAAGTTGATAGCTTCTTCAGGTCCTATATCATTTGCAAACCCTAAAGCTCCACTTTATCCGCGCCTTGCTCATGGGAAGTCTTGGGATGAGGTAAGTGTTCAATGTCAAATCGAGAGTAATTAAGGGTGCATTTAGCTGTAGAAATATATTCATAATTTTTCATCTACATCTTTTAATAAGCAGAAGGCGTTTCTATCTCTAGCCCCTGGTGAGAATTTTGAGAACACGTACAAATGTTATAGAAAAAATAACGAGTTTTCTATTTTCGCTGTAATTTTTCAGGCAAAATCATATTTGAACATCTTATATGGTTAAAATAGCTGAAAAATATAAAATAGAGCTATCAAAAGCGTAGTTATAGATTAGAAAATGGGTTTTCTATTTTCACTGTAATTTTTCGGGCAAAATCATATTTGAACATCTTATATGGTTTTTCAGAGTTTCCAAGAAAATAATTGTGAAAGATTATATCTTCATTTTTATATGACTAAATCCAACAACTCCATTTTTATGTTGTGCTCTGAATGGATACATTATCAGATGGCAGTGACATGGACAAATGGTTACAACATTGATGAAGCCACTCCATTTGTTGAGTATGGGTGGAGGGGTCAAAGTCCAAATCTTTCTCCATCAGGAACGTTAACCTTTTCTCGTAGTAGCATGTGTGGTATGATGTCACATTTTTATCATATATAACAGTTTGTAAAATTAAAAAAACATAGGTTCTTATAAATGCATTGCGTCAGCACCAATAAGTTATCATAGTTCCTGTTCAGGTGCACCTGCAAGTACTGTTGGATGGCGTGATCCTGGTTTTATAGACACTAATTTCTTAAAAAATTTGTTGGCCTCGCACAATGTATGTTATAAGATAACAGTCATGAGAAGTATCAATTCTATATGTCACATTTTACATCTTATTTTCTGAATGAGGTCTGTCTGTAAAAATTGTTATTCAGGTACGATTACAGGATGGGCCATGGGTTGGTAAATGGATCCTTTGTTTGGAGTAAAATGTATTCTTTCAAATCATCTCCATATCCTGGACAAGACTCATTACAACGTGTTGTTATATTTGGAGACATGGGGAAGGTAATGGTGACATAAATTAAATCCAAAATTGCCTTAATGAACATAAAATATATAATATATATAATAATGATTATAACATTACTCACTTCGAATAAAAAAGAAAGGAAAAAACTTGTACTATATTAACTGCTATGGTGTTTTCAGGCAGAAAGTGATGGTTCTAATGAGTAGGCTAATTATCAGGCAGGAACACTGATTACCGTACACCAACTAACCAACAAGCTAGATAAATTTGATATAGTAGTTCATATTGGTAATTTAGCGTATGCAAAAGGATATATCTCGCAGTGGGACCAGTTCACAGGCCAGATTGAACCTATTGCATCAACAAAGCCTTATATGGTTGCGAGGTTTGGATTTATTAAGTGTTGACCCAATTGTTAATTGTTAATTCTAAATAAAGCAATATACTGACAACATACTTTTTAATGCTGTAGTGGCAACAATGAACGGGATTTTCCAAACTCCGGATCCTTCTATTTGGATTCTGATTCAGGTGGGGAGTGTGGCATCCCCGCTGAGAATATGTTCTATGTTCCCCAAAGAATGGAGCTAAATCATGGTAAATTTATCTATTGGTTATTAATCACTCGAGAAACATCAACCAAACACAAAATGGGTCAGAAATCATTCAAAGTGTATACAAATGCATCAAATCTTCCAAATCTCTTTCATTTAAAAAAGTTTCTTTTTGTAAATAGATTTAGTACATCAGTTTAATTAAAAATGGGATGAAAAATGTTTGTGGGTCGACCCGGCCCATTTGGGATCACACTAAATTTTCAGTGCCCAAACCCATTTTGACTCAATACTAACCCTTCCGACGCATCCGTTTTGTCACCTCTAAGATTTATAATTAAAGACATATGTTGACTTGTACTTGTGCTTATAGGTACTCAACCGATTACGGTATGTTTCACTTCTGCATAGCAGATTCTGAACATGACTGGAGGGAAGGTTCAGAACAGTACGCGTGGATAGAGAAATGTTTTGCATCAGTTGACAGACAACAACAGCCATGGCTGATATTTTCTGCTAATCGTGTTCTTGGCTACTCTTCTAGTAGTCAGTATGCTATGGAGCCATGGAGGGTTCCTTTGAAGAGCCCGTGGGAAGGGAAGACTTGCATAAACTATGGCAAAAATACAAAGTGGATATTGCATTCTATGGACATGTTCATGATTATGAAAGGACTTCTCCTATATATGAGGTGATACACTTCTTAATCTTTCTACTTAAAAGAATACTTACACATAAACGTTCTAAACTTGGGGCTTCACGGTCGAATTATAAATCCTACATTTTAAATAAAATTAAAATTTCTAATCAATCTTTATCTAGTAAAACAAGAAAAACTTATCATATAAGCGGAATCGGTTTCGTTCATTAATACAGATAAGTTATATTGATCTATAATTAATATAATCAGAAAATACATAAACATGTAATGTACAAACAGGTAAGTGAACTACTCCTTCGACTGGTCTGCCTGCCGTTTGGTTTGAGAGCCTACATCTGACTTTGAGAGCCATTAATTATTGATTAATTAATCCCATGATATATGGGACAACATATGTTTAGGTTATTTTTGTTAAAATTACGAATGCGTTCTAAATAAAAGATAATCTCAAATTGCTATTACATATATATATATACTCATTATGAGAATATGAAAATACCATAATATATTGGAAACATATATTTAGATGATCTTTTGTTAAAATTATGAATTCAATCTATAGAAAAAATAATCTCAAGTTGGTATCACATATAGAGGGAAGTTCAAATGAGAATGGAAATTTTAGTGAGAATGAAGGAATGAATCCTGGCCATCCATTTTGCAAAACCCAATTTTCCCCTAAAGTTAAATATCTCACAAACGGCTAATCAAAAAATTATAAAAATTGCACCATTGAAATCAGCGTTCTTTTCTCTACGATTAGAGATCACTCATGACATATTTTCGGTAAAAAATTTTTTTTTTTTTTTTTGGGTTGAAAACCAGTAACACATGTGTTAGTGGTTGGTAACACATGTCCTAGTTTCGGTAACACATGTGTTAGTGGCATGTGTTACTAACTACTAACACATGTGTTACCGCACCTAACACATGTGTTACCAATTTCAAAACCCACCAAAATATGAAAAAAAAAAAAATTCGTCGAAAGTATAGTTTGTGAGATGTCTAATCGAAGAGAAAAAAATGCTGATTTTTATGGTGCAATTTTTATATTTTTTTGACTAACCGTTTGTGAGATATTCACTTTTTAAAAGTGTTGAGGGTATTATTTTTTTGATGAGATGAATGGTTGAGATTGATTCCTCTATTCTTACAAATAATATCCATTCTCATTTGAACCTAATTCATCACATATACTCCTTATAAAAATATGAAAATAAAAGTTACTTTGTAAAGGACAAAAAAAGTAACGCATAACTAAATAACTTATTAAATCATAAAATAGAAAATATATATAAAAAAAAGACTTTATGAATCTTCCTTATTTTTGTCATCCAAGTACATTAAAAAATTGTAAAATAAAGATATTGTATGAAAAGTATTTTAATTTAGTGAAAAAAAGTAAATAATTACAAACGAATGAACTACATTAAAAGACTCTTTTACAAATAGTTAATATTACATAGCTTTTGTTAAAAAAAAATTAGTGGTAAGTGTGACTTTCAGTAAAAATAAGAAATAGGCATTTTAAGGAAAAAAGAAAAGAAAAGAAAACAATTCACGAAAGATCCAAAAAAATATATATAAATTGACCACGTTACTGTTTACTATATGAATAATGTATATGTATATATGTATATATAGGTATAACAGCACCATCTAACTTGATGGTTTTCACCTATAAAGGTTGAACCCATCAAGTATTAATAATATGCTTCTGTAAAAAAAAAATACTGTATTTACTACAACATGAAGAATGAAGTGAAGTTTTTGGATGTGTATTTGAAACTCATTATGTGATACATAATAATCACAGTTAAGAAAATCAACCGTAGTAAAACTTGTTGCAGCCTTGTTTGAAATATAAAATTATACCGAGTAAGATATAGTTCCTTTATTTTAATAGTATTATTACGATGAAATATGTGAAATGGGAGGGATAATAAGTTAATTTCAAAGTTTAGCACTTAAGTAACTGATTAGTGGATCATAATCAGAATTACTTGATGTGGCGCTAGGCTTGGCCCCGTGGAATAAAATAAATATACTGAAGACCGATTAAATAAAGATTCAAGATGCAATCTTCTGATAATCAGTTAGATAACGAACATTCAAACACCGACCAGTTATTTCTGATTCTTATCAACTTGCTGATTACTTATTTCCATCGTTTTAATTTAATACTCATTTTGCTGCTGCTGCAGAATCAATGTGTCAACATGGAAAGATTCAACTATTCTGGTACGGTGAGGGGGACAATCCACGTCGTTGTTGGTGGAGGAGGGAGTGCATTGTCAAGTTTTAGTGAAATTAATCCCGAGGGGAGTCTTTGTAAAGATCGTGACTTTGGATTTGTCAAACTAACAGCATTTAACCACTCTTCTCTTCTATTCGAGTACAAGAAGAGTAAAGATGGGCATGTTTACGATAGTTTCACAATCTCGAGGGACTACAAAGATGTCTTGGCATGTGTACATGATGGTTGTGAGGCTTCCACTTTGGGACCTTGATGTATCAATGTACATTTCATGAGCATTGCATTAAGCATATATGCATAATAACACTTTGATAGCACAAATTCTTGTGTCACAAAGCTTAATCAAATGACAATAAGACTTTGACAGCTTTCGTGTTCAGTTTAAACGGATGGTTGGTATCTATGTTCATACATTTTTTCCATTTTTGATAGGCACGTTGCATCAATAGTGCCTATATTGGAGTTGTGTCAACATTTTTTTCTTAAAGTTCAAAGCTTGATATTTGAAGATGAACGGTGTTCAAGTCGCAATAGTTTGCAATATCAAGGTCCAGTTGGAACGAACCGAAGCTATAGCCGGCCACACCCGCTAACCAAGGATGACGTGGTCAACCACGACATGTTAAAAAAGAAGTATTTACGAATTGCCATACATTTCAATAGTTGTATTATGTTGTTTACATTGACACTTTCGTTCACTTATTTGAATTTGATTAATTGGAATATCTCTAGCAGGTTTTGATAAAGACCTTAAAAGCATTTAATTTGTAGAAATGTATGACATCATAGAATTAAAAAGTATAACAACATATCTCGGATAATAATAAGTCCACTAATCAATTATATTAGCCTATCTATAATATCTATAAATATTATACAAAATTAAGTAAAAACGATATCAATCAGCAGTAAATCAATACTTATCATAACACAAAATCGATTTCAAAAATAAAATATTATTGTCAAGGTTTACAATTTCAACTTCAAATGAAATAAAACAATAACCAATAACTAAATAATACAACTCAAACAAAGACTATTTGAGTATCTGAAAATGAGACAAACTATGACTAAAACTATATTATATTGTGTCTATAAACTTTTTAAAACTTCTATTGTGTGTATCCAAGTCTCGATTTATTGCTAATTTTATTTAAATATATGACGTGAGGCTTTGTATGGATGACACATTAGTCAAATTACATACAATTAGCAATAATCTAAAATTGAAAACATACAATAGAGATTTTTAAAGTTTATACACACAATAGAATTTTTGTAGTATTACATTTTTAGATACTTAGACCAAAATAAGATGATTATATAATAATAGAATAAGAACGACTATATATATATAACAAATGGTGTTTGAAAATATAATATATTTCAAATATAAATGATGAATAAGATCAAATTGAAAAGTCTTGTCTAAACATGGAGATGAATGTGTGCTTAATGGTTTGAATATACTTTAGCAAGCATTAATCAATGGCACTCAATATCAAAACCCTATATAAATATTTGCTCTTGATAACTACTTATTAAAAAATGTGGTTCTTCATAGAAAATATGTTTAAAATTTGTTAAAGTGAACTTATTTGGATGTTTATATAAATAAAATGAAAAATGCGATTCTATTTAAATTTGTAAAGAAAATATACTTAATATATAGTGATCTAAGTTGGTTGTTTAAGAAATAGTGGTACATTATTTTCATCAGACCATTTATATTTATTCATGACCAAAATAGTGGTAGATTATGGTTAAACGTTTTAATTGGTTGATGATAGATGATTAAAGTACCGGCCATTTTTAGCATGTTCGTCTTTAACAGTTTAACACACACACACACACAAAAGAAGAAAAAAAGAAGCAGGGGCTTTGCTCAGCAATAAAAGCACTTGAGTGGCCATAACTGTAAACTACAATTGTACAATGGCTTCAAATGAAATTTAAAGTTAAATTTCCATTTACACCTCGAAGAATATATATAAAATTCAGATAGGACCTTGAAAGATAACGCCGTTTCTAGGGCATTTTTTTTTTAAATGTATTTGGGTTAATTAACAACGAACACTGTTTCTGTGGGTGTATTGATTGAATTGAAGTATATGATTATGGAGCATTCATTATGGGGGAACTTACCGCTGTTAGTGCGAGCGAATTCAAAGGAATCAGTGGAAAACATACTTCAAACCCTATGGCGTACTCGTAAAGTTGGTCTTGATTCAACTGATCGTGACGTCATCCGTGACATGCTTCAGCTTCAGAATGATTTTGACCTTGATCCTGTAATTAAATATTCATAATTTTATTCTTTCAGTAATTAGTTATCTTTTTCGAATCATATTTGTCATATTCCGTAAACTTAGTTTGAAATGCGTATAAAGCTCATTTTAACTGCTTATGAACTAAGTTTAAGCAATTAAGCTTATTGCTTTTGTAAACGAGCTTATTGGCTTTTTTAAATTCCTATTAGCATATAAATGCATAGTTTTGTTTTAAAACTGATATATGATTGTGATGATCTTTTATTTATTTTTATATTATATATATATAGGGTGTGGATAGAGGTAAGAAATAAATGAGAGAAGTAGGAAATCAAATACCCGTTTACTATCAAAATATGATTTTCAAGCAAGATTCATTATGTTAAAGCTAGTAATATGAATCAATCGATTATATACGTCATTTAATCAAATAAAGTTGTTATAATTTTACGTTTTAAACAAAAAACTTTCAAAATTGACATTTCCAGAACGTTAACATTCATTTGTGACGAATGTTACTCAAAAATACAACTTAATATTGTTAAACATTCATTTATGATAAATATTAATTCATATATGTTATTATACACTGATTATAGCATATATCATAGCATATATCAGTGAATGTTATCACTAAAAATTCATCAAAAATGATGTTAAGTTTCGTTCATCGATGTATAATAACAAATACGAGTTAAGATTCATCTTAAATGAATGTTATATATGATGAAATCAAGGGGCTGAGATTTTTGCTTCTCTCCTTCCCCAAGATCTTGAGCTTCCCTCCGGATCCTTCCCATATATATATATATATATCTATGTATATATATTGAGAATGTTGTGTATAATATTGCATGGGAAGTGGCATTTTGTGAACATTTTGGATTGTTATTTGATTGCTAGTAAATGGTAATGATGAAGTTTAAAATATAATTATGCAGCTTTTGGTATGTCTTCGTATGTTGATTCGTAAATGTGTGTATGAGAATACTAATAAGGATGATATACACAAACTATTTCCTGCTGAAGTCTCACCTGAAATACAAAGATTATTGACACTTCTTCTTCAAAAGTTCCATAGGGAGTGGAGAGAAGATATATCAAAAGATCAGGTACTTCATACCTGTATTTATATAACTGTCATTTCTTATAGGATAGTAGAGATGACGGTTTTGACCCGTTTACTTATGAACGGTTAGAATCGTGGTAATCTTTTGTTTCTAACTGGTCAAATGAGTATAATCATGGGGAAAAATAGCTATAAAGGAAACGTGTCAAATGGATGCTTGATTGCCTAAACATTTACTTTCAGCTTCAAAGCAACACAAGGCCAAATTCAGGAGAAACAGTTGTGAACTTCCATTTGGCTAAAGATACACTAGAGACGATGCTGAAGTCTATGCAATCTATAAGAGATCCACTATCCGAAGCTGTAAGTTATATTTTGATGTTTGCCCTAAATTCATGTATCGTTCTGTATTTAAATCTATATTATGGAGTGATACTGTGATGTAATAGGGAGAGGCATCAGTATGACATGCATTACTGGAGGAATATAATGTAGTATCTCCCAACTTAAAGGTAATTCATTGTCATTATCTCCACATTTTGTTTCACTTTATCATGTATTGTCAACCAAAATATTCCCTATTTCATTTTTAGTTTTTGATGCAAAAATATTGGACGATTTAGAATTTAGTTTGTTAACATCAAGGTTATAGCTTATTCGAGGAGAATTATCCAGTTACTGACGGATTCTAAGGACGATTTAAAATAGACTATACCTTCTAGAATGCTTAATAAACATTATGATGATGGTTTTGTGTTGTATGTGGTAATGATTCTCTGTTCTAATAGATGAATTATAGATGGCTTGAAATATTAAATGGACTTCCTCTTGATCATCCCGTTTACTAACTTTTACTTACGGTTGGTCTGAGCAAAAAGAATTATATTGTACTTCTTCTATCCCATGAAATTGCATGTGTGATTTGGCCATAGTTCAAGTAAAATGTTACACAATTCAATATCGAGTAATTATATGGTTTTCATAATAAATAACTCCATTGATAGGGGTTAAGGAGAGATTGGTTCTTTTATGCTTGATTGATATTCAGTTAGAGTTTAATCAAGCATTATTAGTAGACATGGTTCAAATCTCACAAGTAAATGGTTATTTAGGAGAGTTGTCTTATCTTGTTCGTCATCATTGTTTATCTAATTTATTGTTCACAATTTTCATTTTCTTTGTATATTACATTCTGAAAATAAGCAATTACTCTTTTCAGGATATGGTTCGGTAGAACTAGCAACTTTGAGTCGGATTAGAGCAGTCGAATTAAAAAAGATAGCGAGAAAACACACTCAGACAGTTTTTCAGGCATGACTCATGAGATCATCCTTTATTGTGTTAATATTTGTTAAGTTTGGATTCTTGTGAACATTTCACTGTTAGTTCCATTCAATTCGTGTTCATTAGCATATTTCCCGTTAAATCATAGAACAGTTGGACTTATTTGTATAGTCTCCCTCGGGGATCTCATTATCACGACATGTTCAATACCCAAAGTTTCCATTTTTGGCCAAGATCTCTTTATTTGGTAAAAGACTGGACCATCATTGTTGATATGACTCAAACGGAAGAACATGAGATATAGCTTAGCCTAAATTCTGGTATTGTCATTATGCTTAGAGTTCATTTCGATTTTGTTGTAGGCTCATATTCTGACCTACTGGATTTGAATGCGCTCTCATAAAGAACGTTAAAAAAGTAATTTGTCGTTGGAGTGTAGATAGCTGCTGCCCAAGTGAGGTAGATGGTATTATGTTAGTGGTGGACATTTCAACTCATTTACTTGCGGATTTCTTATTTCAGATCATGTTTTACATCTAATAGCTCAATAATATATTTTTATAATCACAAACAAATAAAATGTATAGAGATCTTTGTTGAGTAGCGCAAAGAAGAAACGAGAAAATCGTTACTTTGGTTGGATTTAATTGATTACTACGACCTAGATGTTTAACAATCAGTCTCGAGGGTTAAATAAGTTATTTTCATTTATTTATTTGTAACTTTTATATTTGGGGCAATTATATACCAAATATCGATATACATATTGGTACACAACTATAATTTTAAGGCATACACTAAGCTAACCCCACCACAACCAAACAATTGCCATATGAGCGTTACATCGACTTTTTATCCAAATCAAATTTCTAGCACTTTTACCCTACTATTAGCTACTACCCGCAACAATTGGCATGCCAACCTATTATTCTTGTACGCCGGCACCCAATACTTTGGGGGCACTATGCAACCATGACTGGCGCCTATTTGCCGAGGTTGTAGGCCAAAGCATATGCTCTAGACTTTTAGTATGTATACCACATTCAAGAAAAAAGTGATTCAAAAGCACCATGGTCAAGACGAAAAGTAAAAAATATAAGAGAAAATTACTCAAATAAACAATTCAAACATGTTAAGTCCAAACTAAACCGTATCAGTAACAATTTACGAAATAAACAATCAAATCGCCGAAATGTAAATAATATTCCGGTGATTTGCATTTATGTCGTTGACCCATTCAAATCACCTACCATTAAAGCTTGACACGTATATTCTAATCGCCGAAATTGAATTTCTTGCGGCACATCCGGCGATTTGCTTGTTTCTGTGTTGAAAATAGAAGAAAAATTTAATAGTTAGGCGATTGTCTGTTTGCATTTGGACTTTGAAATGTGAGAATCACGTGCATTCTCATTTTCATATTATTTAATTATTTAATTATTATAAGAAAATCAAGAGAGTAAATGCTTTGCATGAGTGAAGCAAAAAGGTTGCTTGGTGGTGGTCCACTACTTTGAACGGGTTTACGCAAATCGTTAGAGTCGCAAGAATAGTATTTATATTTCAGCGATTCTTTTTCTATTTTCAACACAGAAACAAGCAAATCGCCGGATGTGCCCCCAAAAAATTCAATTTCGGCGATTTGAATATACATGTCAAGCTTTAATGGTAGGCGATTTGAATGGGTCAACGACATAAATGCAAATCGCCGGAATCGTCAGAATATTATTTACATTTCGGCAATTTAATTGCTTATTTTCATAAATTATTACTGACACGGTTTAATTTGGACTTAATATATTTGAATTGTTTATTTGAGTAATTTGAATAAGATATAATATGATCATAAAAAAGAAGGGTGTATAGATACTACATATGACCTATGTTCGCTGTGGTAAGAATCGAGGGCTAGTCCATTCAACGCCTAGAAGTTCTCAAGCAAGTGGTACGTTTGACATTTTCATGTGGGAAAAAGGAATTTTTAAAAAGGCAAAAAAATATTTGTCATTTTCTATAAAAGTCAGAGTAGCCTTGTCACATTATTGAAAAGTAGAGGTGTAATCGAGTCGACGCAGTATCAAGCTTGAGCTCAACACGATTAGAAAACTCGAAGCTCGAAACTCGGTTCGAGTTCGATCGAGCTTGTATTTTTGAGCTCGAGCTCGAGCTCGACTAATGAATCGATACTTTCGAGCTCGGCTAGTCTCGACTCGACTCGATTATCAATACTAAGATATTAACATTTATAATTTATATTAATCGACTCGATCCTTTCATACTCTACTAGACAAAAAGTTACTAAATAATACGGTAAATATATTAATATAAATATAATTGGAGGGTAAAAGTGTAAAATAATATAAGTTTAACGCAATGAACTAAATAAATGAAAATAAGCTAAGGTATTGTTTAGGAATTTTTTAAAGTGATATTTTGGTGTCAATGTTTGAAGAAAAAAAATATTTTTTATTTTTTCCATGTTCCTGTCAATATAATTAAATATTTTGTAATGAATTTTGATCGATTAATTTGGTAAATTTACTTTAGTGTGTTTCGTTGACTTTGTGATAATACTTTGTATTTTATTTATCATAATTTGTAATTACTGAGAATTTCATTACATTGATGTCATCTAAAACTACAAACTTGTATTAATGATACGCATAATTTATATAAACTTAACTTTATATTATGAATTGTATGCGTTTTTGTTGTTGTGATTTTGTCGTTTATAAATTGCGAATGGATTGCATACGTGTTGCTATACATAGATAGTTGACCGTGATATGTGCCTAGTAAAATTTTCGGTTAACTTAGGTATATGATAGAATGTTAATCTTACAGTTTTCTTGAATAAGTGCCGTAAGATTATTTCGACGTGAATAGTTCAATTGCATCAACAATGAATATTGTAAGTTCTCTAAACAAATATCCTCGACTGTGAGAGATCAAGCAGGGCGATGAGGGAGCCAGTGGTGTTCTCGCCCTAATTGAATCATACCGTTATTACACTAAAAACTAATTTCAGATGAACCTTCATCTATGAGTTTAAGTCTTACCTTTAATAGACATATATGTGTTCGCGTTAATTGCTTTTGAAATTTTTGAACTTAGTCGACAAAACTGAAAAAGAGTTTACGACAGATATCATTTTACATTGTTATTAATAAATAAAGTTAAATTTCCAAAATTATGCGGGATAAATCTTTGTTGTACGAAAAGGTCGATCTATTACGCGAAACATGCTAGCCTTTTTATTCCCCTCAATAGTCAATAGTACATGCAACATTATTAATGCTGAGTACTTTATTTTCACAATTAAATTTGAATCTAAGTTGCAAGTGTAGTGGGTTCGCAACCATCATGAACACAAGCCAACACATCTCTATATTCTCTTGTGATGGTGAACGAGTCGTAAACTTTCCCGTCGCTACTTTTCTTGTATTCCATAAGTAACGATGACTGATTAAATGCCGTTAGTTTTACAAATCCGAAATCACGATCTTTGTGAATGCTCCAAATTGTATCTAACTCCGCGTAATCGGACAAATGACTCCCTCCGCCTCCGACAACCACATGAATTGTCCCATTCACCGTACCCGAATAGTGAGATTTTTCATTGCTCACGCATTTATTCTATGCAAACACACAATCAAAAAGTTAAGTAGCACACAAGCAAGTTTATCTGTACAATACAACTTCTTATTCTACAGCTTTGGTGTATTCATCAGAAGTGGTAGTATGAATGGATTGGGTAGTACCTGATAAATAGGACAAACTCTTTCGTAACTGTGAACGTGTCCAAAGAAGGCAATATCAACCTTATATTTCTGCCACAATTGTTGCAAGTGTTCTCGACCCATGGGTTCCTCAAAAGACCCTTCTTTTCCATACCAATCATTGGAAGAATACCCGAGAACACGATGAGCGATAAATATTAGCCACGGTTGTTTATGTCGATTAGCTGATGCCAAACATTTCTCTATGAATGCATATTGTTCCGTACCGAACCTCCAATCATGTTCCGTATCTGCTACACAAAAATGAAACATCCCATAATCCGTTGAGTACCTGCACAATCATACAATAAAGAAAGTATATATTGTTACTAGATAAATAATGAACAATGTAGCTTTTTGTGATTTTCGCCACAACTGTGAAATGTACCAGAATTTTGCTCTGTTCTCCGCTGGAACGTAAAATAAAGTCTCGGCTGGCACCCCACATTCACCACCAGAATCATCAGTATCATAAAATGATCCGCTATTTGGCCAATCTCTTTCGTGATTTCCACTGCAAAAGCCAAAATTTACACTAATTTGAGAATCTGAATCTTACAAATGTGTCTAAAATATTATAGATGAACTGCAACAAATTAAATATAGAAAGTGTTGTTCTTTTAGTAGTAACCTGGCAACCATGTATGGGATTTTTGAAGTAATTGGTTCCATTTGTGCCAAAAATTGATCCCATTGAGAGATGTATCCATTGGCATACGACATATCTCCGATGTGCATAACTATGTCGATATTATCCAAATCTTTTATGAGCGTATCAGTTGTATTCAGTGCACCTGGGTGCTTGTTACTATACGCGTTAGCTCCATCTCGTTCTCCTTTTCCCATATCTCCAAAGATTATTACACGTTGTAACGAGTCCTGACCAGGGTAAGGTGATGCTTTGAATGAGTATGTCTTGCTCCAAACGTACACACCATTTTGTAACAAATGCCCCATTCGGTACGTGTACCTAAAAACAGTTTCAAGTGAAGTCATATGCACAAATTTTGGGTGATCATATGTTAATACTCTCCGCATAGTAAAATTATTGACCGATTTACTATTTTAATTTGTCACAAAATAATAGCCCACCGTGAAAACACAATAGGTAAAATTGATCAAGTGTACTATATTACCCCTAATTCAAATCAAATCACTAGCAGAAAACGAAAAAAAAGTGTTTAATAATTGTTAAGGCTAAGGATAAAACTGTCCTCATACTGTAGTAAAACGGTTTTTCTAGTATTGTTATTTCAAGTGCACAACATTCACTGGTCGGAAAAAGTAACATACACCATATTAGGCCAAAGGTTCTTTAAGAAGCTCGTGTGTATAAAGCCCGGATCGCGCCACCCTACGCCGCGTGCTGCTCCTCCTGTATAAGCATTGCACAATAGCACTAATTAAATGGACGGTACGTCGGGTTTTACTTTTTTACTTTTTTACTTTTAAGTTTTCAGAAAGACAGATACTATCAGATCACACAACTATACAACACATTATATGCACCACATGTCTGCGCTTAGACATTAACCCATGACCTTTTGGTTAATGATGTTGATAAAGAAACAAAAATATAGTTAATTACCACACATATCCTTTTGAGTGAATGTTAGTGTTCCAGCGGGTGAAAGCGATTTGTGCTGGCCCTTCATGCCCCATTCGACAAATGGTACTGCTTCATATATGCTATAGCCACTGGACCATGTTACTGTCATCTTTTCGAATATGAAACAAACATATATTTAGACACGTTGTGCATACAATATTAACAAGCAATGGATTCTGTTTTAATCCTATCTTTCAAGCTCAAAAAGGCAAAATAACTCACCTCATCCCACAACTTTCCGTGAGCTAGACGTGGATAAAGAGGCGCTTTGGGGTTTGAGAATGTTACTGTATTCGAGACTGCTTTTAACTCTGGCTGCAATTTTTTGATAAAGAGATAGTGAACATAGGATAATAGTAAAATAGGATGTTAAAAATGCGATAAGTACCTTTGACAAGCCACCGGAGAACAATGCAAAAGAGAAATCAGCACGTTGGTTTATGATCAGCAACCTTACTGTACCTTTGCCTGTTTTTGTGTAACTTGGATTTGATTTATTCACAAACATGAACTGCGATGAATATAGTTCATCTTTTATTTCATCAGTTAGATAGCAAAATTCAACTTAAAGTTAATAACAATGGTTCACCTTTATAGGAGATGAACATATATATGGAGGTTGTATTCTTGTATAATCTTCAAACGAACAAGTTGATCCACTACCATTGACACATATACTTAGTTATAATCACACAAATAGATTGAGTTAGACCTAAAACGCGTAAAATAAAATCAGAAATTACTTGAATTTTGCTGGTGAAAA
This sequence comes from Logfia minima, assembly GCA_963921325.1. Taxonomy (NCBI): domain Eukaryota; kingdom Viridiplantae; phylum Streptophyta; class Magnoliopsida; order Asterales; family Asteraceae; genus Logfia; species Logfia minima. Next base: position 3,751,004 of record OY992771.1, on the reverse strand, counting down.
AACAGCAACCCAATCTTTATCTGAGGGTTCAGGATGGTCAACTTCAATGTTGACCCATTCAGTATCCTCACCCTACAAATAAAAAAGAAGTTGAACTTAATAAAAATTCAGATCTCAACATGATTAATCTGTATTTTAAACATACAGAATTAATGATATTGCTATAGTACATTAAACCCAAGCACATTAGGTGAAGCTCTAATGGATGCATTCTCATGGAGGGCTAAAACCGCTTCATAAATTGCGATATCTGACAATGGTTGTTCATTAGATTTGGCGTGGCGATGGCCAACGCGTAGTGTTTGATGGTGATGAGATGTAGCATGGGTTAACGGAAATGAAGCTAATATTAATGGCATAAATAAGAAACCAAGAACTCGAATGTTCATCATGTTGAACGAAGAAACTCGATCAATCGAGTTGATCAATAAACTTGTGAAATATGGTGCATAACTTATAACAAACATGCAGAGTTAAATCACAGCGATGATCGAAGACATGTTTTTAATTGACTTCTTGTTATTTGACAAGTTTTGTAACAAAAACATGTAATTTGAAATAAGCTCAAGTGAGGTATTAGGAAAAGTATTGATCATGAATAAACTGAGTAAAATTTTAAAAAAATAAATAGAAAAATAGAAAGTAATTAAAGTGTTTACTTGGCATGTAAGGACCAATAAGATTCACGTGATCACTTATCCTCGTATATGAAGAAAAGAATTAAGAAACGATGAAGCTGAAAAAATGTTCCTGACACCAGTTTACGCATCAACTAGTTACTATGAAGATCATGCATCATGTATAAGTGTTAACGATTATCAATTGGGCAAAATTGAACAATAATAAATATTTCGATTTTTTAATAATCAAATTACCGTTCAATCTCTTTTTCGATTCGATCCGGTTTTTTGATGCGATTCGATTTTTAATTTTATTGGCTTTTTTAATTTTTATATTGGTTCTGTATAGACAAGATGTAAAAAAAAAAAAAATACACATATTATACCTCTAAAAGATAGTTGAACGTATAATTTTTCTTAAAAATAATACAAATCTACTCCTAATGGTCAGTATCACATAAAAGTAAGTAAAAATCGTGTATCTAAAAACTACAACAACTATTTTCTTTCGTCTCTTTGAGTCATAAAAAATACTTATGAAACAAGACATTTAAATGAAAAATGATACTCTGCCTAGTGAATTATTAAAGCTTAATCTATGAATATCTGTAATGCAAATTACATTGTTGAGTTTTAAAACTTAAAATTAATTAAATTAAAATTATATTTATATTATATTCTTTTTTAATAACTATCTTTCTGAACTTAGAATTTCACAAAATTATTGTAGGTCAACTTATATTTAAACTTTAAACCTTTACAATATTCAAAATATATACAATTAAATCTATATTTTTAAAAAGTATATTGCATTACACTCATCTTTAAATTTTAAATAATAAAGAAGTATATATAAGTAAAATATTTATAACTTAAACCGACTCACATCTACTTATTTATCTAAATAATCATTTTAATTCTAAAATAACTTAATGTGTCTATCGGCTTTTTGCGTGGATACCCTGCTTAGTTAATTTAAAAAACAGGGCCTACTTTTACCGTAAGAAAAGCCCATTGTACTTTACTATTTACTTGCCCATGTTTAATTGTTAAGCCCATGGGCTTCCGTTGTCTCACTGAATTGAGCTACTAGATTAACTTACATGTTGGGCATGAATGAATGATGGTGAAAAATGGGGTTGCTAAAGCCCAAAATCCACAACTTGTTTGCGAATCTATTCCGGTGACGTAGATAAAGGCGTTACTTGAATTTTTATTCATACATATCCAAACCCATTTATTTATATTAATATTATTATTCCTCATCTCTTGAAATTGAAATGTTGGCTTAAAAAAGTATCACAAGTTTTCAAGTTAAAGTGTTAAAATAACAATTAACTGATTTTCTTTTTGGTAGACTTGCTAACAAAGTAAAAATTACTATTATGGACATCACATGAACTCTGTCAGATTCATATTCAATTTTGACTATGAATCACAAAAGTTGCTGATTTCTCCATCATGGTCAAATAACTAACCATACAAAAGTTATTAAATTATAGGTAATTATCTATTAATTAGCTTATTTAAGAGCCATTTGACTTAGTCGTATGTGACAAGTGTATCAGTTAAAAGATTATGAACTAAAAAAATAATTTGTATATGTGTATAGTATTGTATATATTATGTGGGATATAATAAAAAAAATTGAAATTCACATAGAAAAACATGTGCATTAATTTACACTGACATTGAATTTTGTCCTGAACAATTTGTTATTTCTTTTTGGTCACCTCAAGAAAACAATAAAATGGAGTGAGAGTTCATGAAACATCACAATGTATAATTGCAACTTTAAATCGTAATAATTAAATGTGTAGGACACAAAAAAGACCTTCAACTTAACAGTTTGTTGTAACAAATTATTAAAAATGTGTTTAAATATCGAGGTCATCTTTCAATTATAAAATTATAAATATAAGTTCAGAGATGAATACATATATATATATATATATCTATATATATTGGTGAAAAACATATTTACGAAGTATATAACTTCATTGTATTTCTGAAAACTATTTATATATATATACTAGATATAAACCCGTGCGATGTACGACAATATAAATTATTTAATTTTTATAAGTTTAATATTATATTATTTTTCAATTAATGTTTAAGTAGGATTTCTAAATTTTTTAATTAATTAATATTATATTTAAATATTATCTACTTCTATTTAAATTTATTTTTTAATTTATCTTTTAAATTTAAATAATTACCACGATTGATTTATTATTTTTAAGTTGTTCGTTCACAGTTGAATGATAAAAGATTAATGTTTGTTAAAGATAATGAATGAGAAACTTTGCAGATACCACTGAGAGATAAATTAAAAGGTTGACGAAAAGCAAACGTAGCCTATGTATTGATCATGTGCATTGTTTAAACAAATAATCAAAGGACAAAGGTTATACTACAATATGAAACATTATTTTTATATTTTAAAAATAAAAAGTTTAGTTATAGAAATCTTAAATTTTCAAAATCATAGCACAAAAAGTCAGGGATATATGAGGCAACAATGAGGCCGACAACAAGAATAACTCTACTAAGATTTGTTTAAATAAAATTAATGTACATTTCAACTTTTCGTATAGGCATACCGTATATTTGTTTTGTAACTAAAGAACTTCTGACGTAATATGCGTATTTATTTATTTTTATCTTTTTATTTATTACTATAATTATAATCATAATAATAATAATAATAATAATAATAATTATTATTATTATTATTATTATTATTTTAAATTGTTCTTGGTGACAATAGAAGAATCTTGACAAAATATATAGAAGAAATGAAAAAAATAGTCTTTTTCTTTGACATTATATTGTTTACACACACTATATAATCTCTGAGTAAATTAAGGGTTTTGGATCTGCTTTTTGACACTGGGGATTTTTAGATCTAAGTTAGGTTTCGCATCTTTTCAATTTAATTGGGAATCTTACATTCTTTTTAAATTAATTTGCTTAAATTAAAATCCTTGGATTTTGTGTTTTATTATATGTGCATGTGTGTTTATTTTATTTTATTATATTTTTTATTCAAATATATAATCTGATCGTGTTTGAATTATTCAATGAGTTTTTGAGTTGATCCGACATCTTAAATAAATTGTAACGGTGGTTAAAAATTATAACGTTTTATTTTCAGTTAATAAACCAAAGTGTGTAACGTTATTTTAGTATTAAATTTGAATGAACATGCTATGTAATATGATTTCTTTGAAACTTGTAAATATTTTTATGCTTTTAATGATGAATTACAAATTTAAAGATTGACACATGTGACTCGTTTGACATATTAATTGAGAATGACTTGAAAATTTGTTGACCTGATTAAAAAAACGGGTTACTTAGGTCGGTGTGGGTTAACAAATTTTGAGTTGAATTGAAATACTAAACCCAACTTGAAAATTAGGTCGAATTTAAATCAATTAGTTATCACCCGCCAATACAATAGTTTACGGATAAATCTAAGCCAACCCAAATTGTCCACCCCTAAAATACCGTATGGGGTTGGAAACATGATGACAATTGACATCTTGTTACACATAAGATAAATGTGTTAGCTTGAAGGGAAAGAAAATGAGTTTTATGTGTAGTCCGTAACTTTGTGAAAGTAAAGTGAAAGACCAAATATAATGTTACTTTAGTCTACTCATTTACTAGAAATTCATTTAATAATTGAGCAATATATATATATATACAACAAATAAATAAATATAAAACTATATTTGTGCTAAAACTTCTAGATATTGCGAGAAACCAATCACATAATTCCGGAAAGAAAAAACCATCTGCCTTAGCTATTGTTATTGTTCTATAGATGTATCAAAAATTGATTGCTATATTTTTTTAATAAATAAATACTTATAATATTTTTATCTATCAATAAAGAAATTCCATCGTCTCCACCACGAAAAGGAGGAAGCAAATTAAAACTATTTCTCCCTTTTTCACGCTAAATATATGTGACTAATGTAACTTCAAAATCATCCCACTTAAAGTATATACAAAAAAAAAAAAAGAGTAACAAAAAGCTAAAACTATATAGCCTTCTAAAACGGTTCACGTTCAGATTTGGATTCCATCGAATTCACATTATTCAATCTCAACCGTCCGATCACGAATCACATCATCCTCACCGTTCACGTTATCTTCTTCCACGTCATCAATTGCATGACCAGCCCGCTCTTCCATAGGTGCGCACTCCCCCTGGTGATGCACCCTCCAGTCATGCGCTTGACACCCACGCGAACAATAGTTCACTTTCCCACAACCCGAACACCTCCTAAACTCATTTCTTCTGGTCTCGGGTCGCCCACAACCTTTATAACAACACATCCTCAAACCATGAGCCGATAACTCATTTTCTCTTGACCCGAACCATTCCACCAAAAATTTACTAGCCGGATGCATTTCTCTCCCGGTCACATTGATTCCATAATCACTATACAGCTCGTCGTTTATATCCTCCTTCTTTAAAGCCTCTGCACGTAATACAGATACAAGTTCGCGTGCGTTAGCTTGCACAAGTAGACGCCTAGCTTCCGTGACATTCTTCCTTACACCGTAACCGTCTTGTAAACAGTGTCCGAGCTCACGAAGAGCATCTACGTGGCCAAGGAAGGCAGCTCGGGCACACAAAGCAACACCCGCACGAAGATCTTTATCGTTTTTCAAGCCTCCACTACCATTGAATTGAATCAAGGCAAGTGAATATAGTGCCGGAGCGTACGATTTAATCGCAGCTTTCGCCATCAGTGACGCTCCACTTCCTCGATTTTGCAAACAATAAAATCGGATCTGTATATATAAAATTTTTGATAAACATTTATATTTATCTGTAAACACCAAAATAAGCAACATTTTCTCAGCCATTGCTTTGTACAACAACCATCTCTTAAATTAATTTGTATGTATAAATTTAAATTTTAAAATGTAATTAGTAAATGGTAAAAATTGATCGAATAAAATTAAAAAAGTAAAAAAAAAAGAATTAAATTTAATTTTAAATAGACATCTATAACATTAATACTCCATTGAAATTGAAATAGTACTAAATTGTGAACCATAATCCGAGTATATAATAAAAATGAAATAGTAATAAAGTGTGAACTATAATAAATTAATAGTATTAGCAATAAAAGTTTACCATTCCGAGTATATAATAAGCTTCCGTGTTACCGGAGTTTACACAAACTTTCAGAAAACGGTGAGCCTCATCGCACCATTTTTCAGCTCGTACGGCAAGCGCACTTGAACATGATTGTGATAAAACTAATGGATGTGCGCCTAATTCATTCAGCCGTTTACATCTGTCAACAGAAGAGTTCAGTAAAAAAAAAAAAAAGAAGTTTTTAATATATTGAAAGTAATATGATTGAATTAATAAGTTAAGACGCACGTAAGTCGAATAGCAATGAGATCTGAGGGAGATGTAGCTGTAGAGCTAAGCTTGCAGATAATCGATATAACGATATCATCATGTAACGATTCAAATAGATCAGATCTTGTTCTACCATGATGAATGGGTCCTGTTCTTCCTCTTAGTTTCTTCTTCATGAGAAAAATCTCTGTTTTCTTTACCAAGAAACAAGAAACTGGTTTTATTGAAATCTGTGTAATAAAAATTGTAATTAAAATTATATTATGAACTTAGAGATGTGTGTATCTCGAAACGGTTGATTCATATGTTTGTTGCTTGTGAATGCTATGTTTTAGAAATGGAAAAAATCAAGACAAAAAGTGGAGGCAGAGGGGGTTTTATAGTTGATGAGAAAGAACATGAAGTAAACTAATGGTGCAATTGTTAAGGAGCCCACGTACGAATAAAATAAAAAGTCGGAATATGAAATAATATTTTTATTTTATTTTTAAGTAATCAGCTAATTAAAGAAAACTTTTAATATAAGTTAAATACCAATAAGACGTATTAGTTTTTACTTTTGTATTGATAATTATTATTTATTTATATTTGTGCTGTATCTTTAACCGAAACGGCACAAACTATATTTAATAGATAACGAGATCAGTTTGGTAACAATAATTTGACTGTTATCTTAAATTGCAATTTATACTATTAATTAAGTATTAACATTACTTATATATAGTTAATTCTAAATAAATAGTATTTTAAGATCACGATTATCAAACATCTTGTCAATAACCATAGCTTCAATAACCATAACTTCAATAACCATACAGATAGAGAGAATATTCCTAATATTTCTATTTGAGATCTCCATCAACATAAATAGATAAATAAATAAATAATTAAAATATTAGATAAGTCTAATTAGATAGATTTAAAGTAGGTCTAAGAATATAAGAGTAACACATGTCAAGTTCAACTAATAAGATTAGGAGAAAGAAAATGCATCAACCAATAAATATATTAGGCCTACTTTCAGGTCCATCTAAATAAATTCATATAGCATGGTCTAGGTTCAAATAAAAAATCTAAATATCGTAAGAACGTAGGAAACGACTTCAAACTCATTTTTAAATATCTAAAATACGTTATTTTATAAAATTTCTTCGTAGCTCGTTATTCAAATAACTTTTAGAAACTATTTTTCAAATAAACTTTTTTGACTTTTTTTTATTTTTTAATTATTTTTTATTATTTTTTTTATTCATAATAATCACATTTTTTAACTAGATAATCACATGAATAATATGTGATTATCATGTTATATTTTGTGATTATCTTGAATAATCACAACGGTAACGATTGTAAAAAAAATTCGAAAAAAAAAAGTTATTATTTTTTATTAAAATTTGTATCATAGCTTTGCAAAAATTATTTTAATAATAATCATTAAAAAAGGTTTTGAAGAAAATGTATTTTCAGTATTTAAAAAGTGATTTCAAAATCAATCTTTTATTGTTACGATATTTATATTTTTTATTTGAACTCTTTTTTTATATGACATTACTCTGAAGATAAATAAAAATTAACATGTACAAAATAAATCAATGTTTAACATAGTAGTATTCCACAATTTAATAATATTTTCATTCGATCAACGAATTCAATTCTCACAAAATCAACGTTGAATTTCAGCTACCGGTTAATTTTATTAAATATAGCCATGAACTACCTCTTAATAGATAGCTAGTGTTTATCAGTTTTATTGAGTACAAATTATTATTCATAAATTTCATGTTCCAGAAGTTACGAAAAGTATTCTACGCATCCTCTTACTTGTACACATGTAAAAAGATAATAACGAACTATGAAATGTATATGGAAATCCCCGCATCTCTTTTAATATTTTTGAAAACTCTAGAAGGTATGTGTATAATTCTTGACCGTTTGGGACCCGGCCAATGTCACCTTCGTAAAGCGTATCTTTTCGTTGTCGAGTTTAATTAGGGATATGATGACAATCCTATCGGGTCCATGAACATTCATCCGATCAGTATCACTAGCTATTTGGTAACCGCTGATTTTTCTGACTTTAATAATTCAAAATACAATTTCAAACATCCTCTATATGTGATGCGATGAGGGGAGAGACGTTAATTATAAGACTTTTTGTTGATTGTATATTTGCACGTCTACACCAGCGTTTCCCTTATTTAGTTTTTTTCTCACTATCCTTAAAGAAAAGGCAAAGGTGTATGTTTGATAGTATGTTGTTTGACTTTGACCATAACGTACTAATCATTTCACGTGATTAGCGTATGTGTTACGTTTGATATATACCAACAGTTAACTTGAACACTTTAACTAGTTGATTTCCACTTTTGTTCGGTTTTTATTTAGTTTCACACCATTTAGTATTCACGGGTATTCAGATGTCAATATGGTCAATTCATTCATATTCATACTAGCAAATTGAGAAATTATACTATCAATAGGAATATAATATACACTTCAAAAAATAAGATTTTTATTAACTAAAACTTTGTGTCTAATTCTAGCGTTTTTGTATTGATTTACATAACGTAATTTAACAAAATGAGTTGTTTCTCATATTCAACTATTAAAAATATATAAAATAAAGAATGAACGACAATGCGGTTGACTGTACAGTGCATATTAAGTTAAATGCAATATAGGCAAAAGGATATAAAAATTTATATATTAACTTTTTAACTAATCTGAATGCTTACAATTGATTCCTCAAAATACACTAACACACAAATTTTTGAACAGTTTGATATACGGAATGATTTTTCATAAATTAATAATAGGCTTGTTTATCTATTGCTCAAATAATATCTTAAAAGAAATGATGAAGTTGGTAAAGGGTATCTATCTAGGCATATGCAACTCGGGACATTGATCTAGCAATCCACTTGGTGTGCACGTATATTGCCCGCAATTTTCAGAATATGCAAGTTGTCAACACAGTTTTACATATTAAGTTAAGTAGGGCCCTACAAGCTTCTAATTTACTCGGTTCCGTTCATAAAAAATCAAACTATGGTTTATTTTATATTTATTTAAATGGATGTTTGTATATGTTGTTAAACCAACGTTGATTTTAACTTTTTGAGTGTAAAACATAATCAGATTGGGAAAGAACAGATGCTGATCTACACATAAATAGTTGTGTACTAAAAACAAATGTATAACTGTTTTAATCATCATGTTGAGGTTGTAATAGTGATTTTGAAAATACACATCTAAAATCTCCTCAAGTGAAACCTTCCTACAGTAGATGGATAATACATAGATGATGGTTTATACTCCGTACTACTATTTTCCAATCTGAGTTTATGAAAGAGAAACAGGTTTTAGAATAGTGCAAAAAAAAAACCCATGAAAAACTACCCGAAGTCGATTTGATTGGGAAATCATCCGCTATCGATTATAATAAATTTAACAAAAATAAACATGTATACTACAACGTGTTAATGTATAGTTTTAATTTATTTAACAAAATTAATAGAGAACTTATTGTCATTCATAAAAAAGTGAGACACTTTTCTAAAAAAGTATTTTAGAAAAACTAAAAAAATTAAAAAACGTGTTAAAACGATAAAAATTTTCGTAATCTTTTTTAAAATTATACACATATTTCAAAATTTTAACACTTTTCTATATATAATAGCTCTCTTGTGTAGAAAACTTTTGACAACTAAACACATTATACATGTTACCTTTCTTTTCTAAACTTCAAATTAAGTTAAAATATTTGGATAAGGTTTGAAGGTGTGGAGTTGGTGAAACACAAATCGTTTCTTTCTCTCGCAAGAGATAAACTCAAGTTGCTTCAACTCTCTAAACTCCTTTTTCATTTTTAACCATCCACATGGCCAAATAAGTTGATAGACGATGAATACCGGCTTCAATATAAAAACAATAGAATTTAACAAATACATTTATATAGAATAGTATAGTATTAGTATTTAAGAATTAAAAGAAAAAAGATAGTTTAAAATGTATAAAGAATCCCTTGTAATAAAGATTTAGCTGACATGATCACTTAGAAACATAGATGTATACCGTGATAGATCTTGAACATTTTTATTGAAGGTCAAAATTGTTTTAATATTTTTTCTCAATACTTAGAGGAGCTAACATAGAAAATAATAATTTTTTATTCGTATAATATAAATTAACATTAACGGCACAAAACTTGAAAGGGGCCTCAGTTGTTCCTTAAAAAGTCTGCCGTTAGATGTTCACGTTAAGTACGTACGGTGTTAGATTCAAAGATATTTGATTTTTTAACAATTCGAACGGATTTACTCAAAACCCTGTAAAGCTTATAAGTGAGAGGTTAACCAATCTCATATACCGCTCTCTTAGACTGTGGCACAATAACTGATACATCATTATGAATCAACTTCAATTCATTCTCATCTCAGAATAGATTCAACACGAGAAGTAAGACTTCAATTTCACGCCTTATTTCGTTACCATTTGATCATATCAATATCAAAGATAAATGATAAAATGAACGGTAAATGATAGCAACTAATGAATAACAATACATATAGACTTAATAATTTGAATGGTTAATTAAAACCGTTATTAAATTCTTATATTGTGTACGAGTTTAGTTGGGTAAAAACAAGACACTTGATGTATTCGGAGTTGATTAGGCAGTATGTACTTTTTTAAAATCTTTTATTTATTTATGTTTTCATTTTAAATTGACTGTTAAAAATATTCAGAAATCATAATCAAAATTATTTTATGTAACAATGTTTTTAGCATTAAAGATCCAAAATCAACGGACGAAACACGTGTTCTTCAAGATCGACAAATAACTTAGAGTAAATTATATTTTTTTGTCCCCCGTGGTTGTCACAATTTTCATTTTTTTACCTAAACTTTAATGACTACAACGTGTGTCCTTATCTTTGTTATTTTTTTCCAAGTTTATCCATTCTCGTCAAGAAGCAATTTGTAATCGCCGGCCGACGACTCAAACCGTCTCAACATCGGAGGTGGTGGTAATGGCCAGATCCGATAACATTGTGTCGAAGATGATGGTGGATCGGTGGTGGTCTCAACTGGTATAGCAAAAAGTAGAAGAAAGTGGGGTTTGATGTTAGGATCTTGAAAATTTTATATAGCTTTGGATTTTTTGCTTGATTTATCTGTGTTTCGATTTATTTTTTAGGATTCGTGTTTGTTTTTCTATAGCACGATTTGTTAATACAATATGTATGTGTATTTTTTTTTTTTTAGTGATATATGTATTGGTTGATTGTTGATGATATGAAGGAGATGATATTATTAAAAGAAATGGATGTATGTTGGAAGGAAGAAGAAGTAAGGTTAAATTTAGAGTTTGAGTAAAGATGAAGGCAGTGTGTATGAGAAAGAAGACAAAGGATACTTTAGTCGATAATGATTTAACAGAAATTTTGACAGTAAATAGACAGAAGGACGAATTTCGGGAAAGAACAATATCTATAAGGATGTGCGATATATTTATAAGAGTTTAGGGATGAAAATGTAAAACATGATAATCACAAGGACAAAAATTGTAATTTAGTCAATAACTTAATTATAAAAATGATGCGTTTCATGACACATACTGCTACTTTCACCCTTCTGACCAAAACTAGTGGCATTGAATGCATATTGCATGTCACAATTTACTCAAATGTATTTCCATTTCCCGTGTCATAATTATTATCTTCACGAAATCGCCACTTTGACACATGAATGTTTCACTACTTATACTTTACTACTTTTTTTATTAGGATTTGTTGGATAATTAATTAGGATAGAATATAAAAATCTCAATACAAGTAATTTTATCGTGTTCATATATGGGTTCAAATTCAATATTATTATACTGAAATTTGAAAGAAACATCTAACGATGATCTTTTCTATCATCAATTAATTTTAGAATGAAACGTTGTTTAAACTTAAACTTATACAGTGAGTAAGGGTTCGATCCTAACAATTCACACAGTAAGATATGACTTTTCCTTTTATGTCACACGCAAGATATGACTTTTCAAAACTATTTATTTTGATTGACTCGAAAAAGCAAGTACGATTCTTCGATGACGTGTTCTTCCCTTCACAAGTCCAAAAGACCAATATTATTATTCATGTGATTGATAATTATTATCGGTTAATTATTTTTAAAACTAAATAGACGTATTATCGTATCAACTAACAATATTCCATAATCAAAATAATTTTAAACACCAATTATATTTATTTTGCATATAACAGTAACATGTTTAATAAAGTTTCGTCTAGTTTCACTAAAACAAAGTTGGTAAAACTAGTTGAATGCTAAATTTCCAATGTTATATGAGTAGAAGAGTGTAAAGACAATTAAAAAAAGAGACTTAAATTTATAGGAGCACTTGTACTCGAGACAGGTAGTCGGGCACAAGTGATTGTCTCCTACATCAACATGACTGACCTACAAGGTTGCGACTAGTTACCCCTACAATTGCCTCTAGTCTAGTTGTGAATAACCATAAACTAATTTTATCTAGCCTCACCTTTTATTATTTAACTATTAAAAAACTACGAAACAAAAATAAAAATCAACGACGACTTGTGGTCGTCGTTAGGGAGAGCACGACTAGCTTCCTAGTTGCCGGAAGTGTACTCGTGACATGAGGACAACGAGGAAATTAACCCCCGCTACAAGTTCAGCACTTATAAAATTCGAGTTATGAGCTACCGATACCTTTTTTGATGACTTAAAGTTGAGATTCACACTTGATAAAATGACGAATTATGAGATACTAATTAATAATACGCATACTATCGTTTCATATGTATGTATCCATAATAAACGTTGAAAGCACGCAAAGGTTATAATAAAATATGTGTCACATTATGCATTACATCATCCACCCAAGTTATTCCATGCATGCTTTTGTGCATCATTTTCCTTGACTTTTATTTAATTTATTTTTTAAATTAATATGTATATGCGTTTTACATAACCCCCTTTGGACACTTCTCAAGGGCGCCGGGATGACATCCAATGGGTCGAGTCCAAATCTATTCGATTGCTTTTCGGCCATTAAATAGTAACGGATACGTTTTCAATTTCTTTGTTCTCTAAATTTTAATTTTTTAATTTTAAACAATATTAATACAACACGTCAAGACTTAGTTTTATACAAAAGACATGGGAACTAAATTTACTTTGGAAATATAACCGATTTAAATTTAACGTGATATTTGAGCTTTAGTATGTTCTTATTTCTTAGTCAAATGTCTTAGTACCAACACTTCATTCAAAAACCTTCTTTATGTACTCTGCATCGCAGCCGACGGGGGTTTAACCTAACGGTATGAGATGATTCATCAAGAAAATGTTATGGCTTTGTGTCTCATTTGATGCACTATGTATATAATATCTATGATGATATCGAGCCTCAATTGATTCACTATGTAGATACTATGTGGGCTAAGTTATAAGTTTGTCATTTATAAAAAAGTACTATATTATAGCAACAACTAAATAATAACATTAGAAGACAACAAAAGTGTCATGAATGCTCTTTGAAAAACCTACATATATACATTTGTCTAACTTATTATAAGTTTTATATAATCTTAAACACATTTAATCATTTAAACAAAAATATCCAAATAAGTGCATGTAGTTGGCGGTCAAAATAAATGAAATATAACATGACACAAATAATAATTATTTATACTTGATAACCCAAAATGGGTGAACCATCTTGACATATTAATCAATTATTGCTTGTGTCATAACACCTAGCTCAAATGTTAGAAAACTCAAATTCGAGTACAGATAGCAACGTTGTAAATGACTCATACTGATTTTATTTTATTTTTTAACAAAAATCATGTGAATGAAGATAACTCAAAATATCAATGGAAATGAAAAATAAAAACAATTAAAGATGGTCAAATAATTGACACAAAAGTGCACTTAATGGACATGTAGGGTTTGGTGAAAAGATCATATATGAGGCATGCTTTGTGGGACTTACTAGGTGGTGTAGTATATTGATGTTGGCATCAATCAAGCCCTTTCCTCTAACTTAATGCGGGTATTGTACATTATTTGCACGCAATGAATGAATGATATGATATAGAGCAACTTGTATTTTAATAAACTCAATAAAGATTTGTAATCTTGTTCAATATATATATATATACCACCCACATATACATTGATGTATTTTGCACTAACAAAAACACGCGACAATAGATCTAGACAAGTTTGGATTTGTTATATCAAGTTGCGGGCATAAAAAGTTTATTGAAAAATAAGAATATATATGGCATTATTAAGTATCCAATGCTCTTATTAAAAAGTTAAAAACCTATAGCACATTTTTAAGTATATAATGTGTGGATTGTACATTGCGAGATATGTCATAAAATTGTTTTTCTAATAAACACTTATGCCTTCGAATGTTTTAAGAGAAAGTAATATTAAATGTGTCTAAAAGATAATTTTAAGCACGTATCTAATACAATAGAAATATAATAGATGAGAGTATGACACATGCATTTTATTTAGGCTTTTATTTATTTATCCAACCATCATTTTATGATTTGGAGCAATCAAATCTCTAATAATAATTTTAAGTTCATGTACATTTTTAGGCACATAGTAAAGATCTTTAAGGTACGCATGAAACAAACTTTCACGGGTTTATACATGATGTTATTTGCTCGAGTAATTTATTTATTGTTTGGTAATAAAAGAGAATAAAGTGATGTTCCACCAAATGGTTACTTTAATTGTGCGAAGATTGCAGCTAATCCATGTTATCGCATGCAAATTGCTTTTTATGTTTATCATCAAAAGTTGGTGGGAGTTGGCGTTGTACGTATCCACAATCCCAAATATTCCTAGTCAACCCTTAGATGGTTAGATTCAACTTTAATTAAAATATTTAGTAAATATTTATGTTTTTTGTTAATTGTTTTACTAAATATTTATGGATGGATGCTGTTAATTAATGAGTTTAAATGTCATATGAATGTTGAATGTGACGTTATTTTTTTCATTTTTGGCTACTAAGAGCCTAAGAGTGTGATGTTAGTTTTAGTTATTGGTATTTGATACATAATTGATCTGTAATAATGGTGCAGCTATGAATTCTATATGAATAACATCAACCTTTAAGTCAAGTTAATGCATCATAATGAACGTGCTAGATTGTGTGTGACCACATTCTTGTTCTTTATAGGCCATATACTTGGGCCTCATGGCGCTTTTGATATAATGATATAAACATATGATAGCTTATTGGGCTTTTATGAGGTCTATATATTAGACGTATTTGTTGGCAGTCACATGTGGTGGAGTGGCCCAGTACAAAGTTGCAAATAGAAATTGGTCGCCAAAAAGTCTAGTGAAAATTTCAACCTTTTGTTTTTCTTCTCTTCATCAAAGAATCACATATAGATTAATTGAATCTGATAATATTAATTTATTATATGTCAAGATCACGATCTGGTTTTTCTTTCTGTTTTGTACTCACTGAAAATTCGATCCAGTAAAAGTATGGACACAGTTTTAGATATTTCATTATATGCATTATTATATAAAGTGGCTTTACAAATATATGATTATGTGATAAAAAAGTAAAAAAATAAATTTATTAGAATTAACTGAAAATAAAACATGAGTTAACTAGTATTAATATTAATTAATATTATTATAATTAAAAAATATGAATATACTATTTGCATTTTGCACCTTAAAGAGATTAGTGACAAATGGCTTTAATAAAGTCACTATTATCTTTATGCTATACACCCACCAAAGTTATGGATTGGCAAGCCTAATATTAGCTAGAGTGGTTAATAAAGAGCATTTATGGGGAATTAAATTGTAATTATGAGACATTGTAGAGAAAGAAAGTTAAGGAATGAACATAACAAATTCTAGCAATTAGTTTGGAGAAACTAAGAAATGATCATTGTCAAATATAAAATGTTTTATAGCTAACAATAAAAGGGTGTGAAAGAAAACGTCATTATAGATTTGAAGTCACTTGACTGAGTTATAAACTTATAAATTATTTGTTGTTTTCTACTCTTTTATTTTCGAGTCAACACAAATAGTAAGGTTTTGATTTTATTAAAGATTTTAATAAAATAAAATGCTCTTAATTTGAAGAAAAAAAGAGGGCTCACTCATGCTTAACAAAGGTGACAAAAAAAAAAGTTAAAAGAATTAAATAATTACTTTAAATTTACTTTCAATCGTTATCTTTATTATTATATGTAATTAAAAGAGAATACGATAAAAGAATCTAAGTCTTTTATTGTTTTCACCTTTTACGATTCAACGATCATAATTTATTTCATATATTACACTTTGACCCCTTAAATATTTGATATATTTATTTAAATTAAAAAATAGACCAAATATTTTATTCATTTATAAAAATTAAAGAGTCTATAAGCTATTAAAAAATCGGTCACGATATTTTATTAATTTATAAAAATTAAATTCGTTTGGCGTTATCGCAGGTCTATAAACTAGCAACGATTAACATTTCTTTCGTTGAGTTACACTTTCGGCCCTTAAATATTTATGTATTTGTTTAAATTAAAAAATTCAGTCACAATATAAAAAAATCGACTAAATATTTTTTTTATTTATAAAAGTTAAGTTCATCGTGCCTTATCACGGGTCTACAAACTGTATAAAAAAATTGACCACACTATTTATTCATTTAAAAAAATTAAACTCATTTCGTGTTGCTGGTTCATGACATAGTACTTATAAAACCTAAATTCTTTATTTAAAAAGTTGAATCATCTTTATAATAAAAAAAAAGTATTGTAAAAATAAGGAACGAATATTATGGTGTAATAATACGTCAACCTAAAATTAATAGTTACAAAACTTGAAGGACTAAAAATAATATTTAGGGAAACACGAAGGGCTGTTTGTATAATAAAAAGGAAAAATAAAACAGATCAATTCTGTTGAACTCACAAACATAGCATTGACAAGGAGACTCTCTTTCAGCCGGAAGTTTCATCTTCATCAGGTTTTATACGTCTCCATATACCTTCAGATCTGTTTATATATTATTTTATTTGATGTATATGAGATGATATGATGTATGTTTAATTTTAGATGTTTCTTAGAGAAACGTTTAATTGTCTATCATTAATTCACAATTAGTGTATCGGAATCAGTTTGAATCTAAAATTAGTGTTCGATGAATGACGTTTGCTCTTTAACTGTGTTAGTGAATCACTTAGAATTATTATAGTAGTTGATTAGGTATTTACTGCAGTTGGTCAATTCAACATCAGATCGAATCGAGTGTTTCCGAGTAAGTCTGCTCGTTAGCTTATCACCTTACTTAATTGTACATATACACATTACATATTATATTGTGAATTGTGAATTTAAATGTGCGATTTTTACCAGTGAGTGTTTATGAAGGTCTGGAAAGTTCGTTAGGGCTCCCTTAGTGCGAGTGTGTTTAATTTTGTAATTTTGTTCAGGCTCATGGGGTCAGGAAAATTATATAAAATAAGTCTGAAATATTAAAGTGAGTTTCCCTACCTCTGTAAAGATGTTTAGAGTCGATATTGTGATTAGACCTGTTTACAGTATCAATAAGCATTGTTTGGTGGTTAGGACAACTACATTGGCTGTTTCTCTTTTATAAATAGGGATTGAATTTGAAAGTGTACTCAACTCTTTATTGATTTTGTACAGAAAAGTGTCAAATAGTTTTTCGCGTTTTTATTCCCGCGATAACGTGGGACAAATTTAATTTTTATAAATGAATAAAATATTTGTTGTAGATTTGTAGTCGATTTTTTTATATAGTTTATGGACCCGCGATAAGGCGCGACAAATTTAACTTTTTATGAATGAATAAAATATTTAGTCGATGCGATAACACCAGACGAATTTAATTTTTATAAATTAATAAAGTATTGTGGCCATATTTTTATATAGTTTATAGACTCTCGATAACTCAACAAATTTAATTTTTATAAATGAATAATATATTGTGGTAGATTTGTAGTCGAATTTTTTATATAGTTTATAGACCCGCGATAAGGCGCGACGAATTTAACTTTTATAAATGAATAAAATATTTAGTTGATGCAATAACGCCGGACGAATTTAATTTTTATAAATTAATAAAATATTTTGGCCATTTTTTATATAGTTTATAGACCCGCGATAACGTGGGACGAATTTAATTTTTATAAATGAATAAAATATTTGGTCGAATTCTTTTATAGTTTATAGACTCTTTAATTTTATAAATAAAAAAAATATTTGATTTATTTTTTTAATTAAAATGAATACATTAAATATTTAAGGGGCTAAAAGTAAAATTATACGAAAGAAATTAAGATCGTTGGATCGCAAAGCGTAGAAAACAATAAAGGGCTCAAATTCCTCCATCGTATCCTCTTCTAATTATATATCAAGATTCTCGCAATTTGCCCAAATTGCCAATTTTTATGAACTATGTTTTTTTATCATAATAACAATGGTAACAAATAGTTATGTGCGATGGTTTTAAAAGTGAACTACATAGTTTGAAGAACATGAGTTTTGAATTTTAAGCTCAGTAGTGGAATCTCTATTGTGGGAATGTAGGAGTTGTTAACTGAGAAATCTAGGTTTTATGAGATTTTTATCATTTTTGGTGAGCATTTAGCAATTGTAATATTGTGCCTAACTTATATCTTGTGGTGTGTAAGGTTCTTTTTTTTTTTTTTTTTTTTTTGAGATGCATGTGAGCAAAACACGATGAAATTCCAGATGATGGGTAGGACATAGAAGTGCCATATAAACTTACTAGATGTAAAACAGTATAATATTAATGTTTTTTGGTTACGCATCGTATAATATCACGACTGGCACATTGAGTGGCACGTGCATATACTTGAAAGGAAGAAAAGACAAATCATGCTAGCTCCGCTTCCATATTGGCATATTGCAAACAATTAGAAAAGGTCAAGCCAGTAAGGATTCTTAGGGGGAAGATGCAATCTTAGATTTTGCATTGGGACGTTATGGTTGTTGAAGCACAGGAGGTGATTACAATATGGCCTCACCGTGGAAATGTTTATTCTCTGTATGCCCTCCAATTCACATGTTCTCCTGCGGTCCTGCCCAAAGGGAGGAAGTGAAATAATTGTTTATATAACATAAATGCATGCCTATTTGAATCGGGATACTGCACACTCACTCACATAATCACATTCTTTTTGGTGTTTCATCTTCTGAACGCATTGAATTTATTATAGTATCTCAATCTGTGCAGATGGTACGTTGCTACTGGATCTGTTTGTGTGCATTTTCTTGTTTTTTGGGGGTTCTTCATGCAAGTGTTGGTGATGCTGATCCCGCATATAGGTAAAGTTTGTATTTTGTCCACATAATGGTGTTTCTGATTTTGTTCTTTTCTTATCTATAGTTGTTCTTCTTGGCTGTTCCCAATTGGAAGGCTTGTCATCTTGATATTTATTTTCGAAGGCTTTGCAGCAATTGTGGTAATTTTTTGGAGGAATCCACCTGTTAGGACCTGTTGCTATTTTAAGAGCTTATAGCATCCATTCAGCAAGAAGTTAAGCATGTATTTGGTGAACTATTGTGCCTTTAACACACTCAAATTTACCGTTTGCAATTAAAAATATATTATCTGATGAAACATGCTATATCTTTTTCCGATCATATAGCTAGCATCTCCACGAGTTCTGTAAAACTTTTTTAAGCAATTCCAAGAAGCCTTAGTTCACGGCGGTGTCCCTTTCTTGTACATTCAAATATCGCAAATTCAAATATCACTCGGTAGTTGTCTTAGTAGCTAATGGATTTTCATATACTGTTACTCATAATGTGCCATTAAATACGTTATATTTCTTGTTGAAGCTATGAAATGATACAAAATCTATTGAACTTAAAAGAAACTTCTGTTTATGCTAGTTTTGTTTCATGATCCAGGTCTTGCCTAAAAGATTGTGAGACATCTGGATGTGTGGGTGAGATATGCTTTCCACACTGCAACTTCTCATCTGATGGTGCCGCGGTTGATGGACCTTGGTACATGCAAGAACCTCAGTACATAAGGTGGAAACAATGGGATTGCCATAGTGATTGCCGTTACCACTGTATGCTCAATAGGGAAAAAGATAGAGCAGCATCTGGTTACGAGCCTGTCAAGTATCATGGTAAATGGCCTTTCAAACGAGTATTCGGAATACAGGTTTGTTACCATCAAAGCGGATTCTAAGACCATTTTTTATCTTCAATTTTTTAAGTGTTGACACAGATAATGTCTTTTTGCAGGAGCCTGCTTCTGTTGTATTTTCGGCACTAAATTTGGCAATGCATTTTCATGGGTGGGTATCCTTTTTCATCTTTTTGCATTACAAGCTGCCTATGAGATCAGATAAAAAGCCATACTATGATTATGCCGGTTTATGGCATCTATACGGGCTCTTAGCATTGAACTCGTGGTTTTGGAGTGCCATTTTCCACAGTCGGTGAGTTTTGTTGAATTTCATTTAATCTGACGTAGATATATATTAAATGCTCTAGAAACATTACAAGGCTCAGGTTTAGGTCTGTCATCATTACCTCACGATCCATATTGATATAAGTATCTTGGAGCTAGAACTGTTTGTAAAATTCATGTTACGTAGTTCAGTCAAGTGTTTGAGTAATGACCAAAAACTGTGGCCATGCTATATGCTTTGTTAGTCCTGCAATAATTTGAATTACAGAGCATCGATCTGGATGAACAACTTAGGAGAATGTGCAAAAATGTTGCAATAGGTATGAGCCTTTAAAAATTTGTACCTTTGTGGTTGATTTGTTAAAATGTGTTGTTTGATTGTGTTTTAGGGCTGAGATTAGCTAAGTAGTGTTCTGAACTTGTTAATTAATCAATCGTTATGAACTCCTGTTTTTTAACCATACAGCAAACTGCCAGTATTTCTTTATAGCGGCTCCTATAAGCAAACATATATCCCAATGTATTTCAAAAGTGCCCTTATGTGATAAAGTTTGTAAAATATACAGAGATGTGGACTTAACAGAAAAGCTAGACTACTTCTCTGCAATTGCATTGCTTGGATACTCGCTCATTGTAGCCATATTAAGAAGCTTCAATGTGAGGCTTGAGGCTGCACGAGTCATGGTTTCCGCTCCATTGCTCGCATTTATTACCACCCACATTTTGTACCTCAACAACTACAAACTGGATTACGGTATCTTTCTTATTTATATTTCTAACCTGAAACTATACCAAATTTGTTCTTTTCGTTACTTATTCAGAAATTTATTTTGTAAATTTGTTAGGATGGAACATGAAAGTGTGTGTTGCCATGGGAGTTGCACAACTGTTGATCTGGGCAATATGGGGTGGAGTAAGTGGTCATCCTTCCCGTTGGAAACTATGGTTTGTGATAGTTGCGGGTGCACTAGCGATGCTGTTAGAAATATACGATTTCCCTCCATACGAAGGATTTGTAGATGCACATGCTGCTTGGCATGCGACCACAATACCTCTTACTTATTTGTGGTGGAGTTTTATCAAAGACGATGCGGAGTTTAGGGCATCTACTCTAATGAAGAAGATAAAGTAACCCCGAGTAAGGAACTTTAGCCACTGATTTTTTTGTTGCAGATTTTCATGTGATTGTATCTTGTTTTAGAAAAACCTCTTGATTGTAGTACTGCTTTCTCTTTTCTCCCTTTGAGCTACGAACACTTACCGGGTATACAATTACATGATTGTTGGATTAGAGATGGTGCGAGGTTGGATTAAATGGATACGGATTCAGGAATTGGACTTTACAGTTTTTCCGATAGCTGATTATGATGCATAAGATAAAAATAAGCAAGACATGAAGTTTATAATTAATTTAATGAACATGATTATTAGAAACGAATAATGATTAGATTTATTGTATTATGATTTCGTAGTTTTACGTTGACACAAATTCTTTAGTCATAATACAGAAATAAATGGTGTGATGTTGTTCTTAAGATATTATATAATAGTTCATCTTTATAGTAACTGGTGTGATGTATGACAAACCGGTTATTTTACCCATTTGTTATATATAGTTTATAAATTTAAGAAATGATTATTAAATTGTTATTTATTATTTAGTTGATAACTTATTAGACCCTTACTTAATATTTTTAGTATTACGTAACTCTATTACAAGTACTGCTTTATATCAGAAACTAATGGGTCAAAAAAGAACCCATTTCAATATTGGTTGGGCCCCTCTATTATTGGGTGCATAGTCTGATATCAAAATCCAAGTATCCTATAGCTCATTTAGCCCATAAAAATAATATGGGATTTGATATCAAAATCTCCTCTTGGCCAATTAGCAGATTTTCTAAACCTACTCTAATCAATAAACACAAACTAATAAACCCGCTGAGATGATATTTGCAATAGGTTTAATTATCGTTAACTCTAACCATTTCATGATACAAAGTTTGAGGCCGATCAGATGAGAGATGACTAAATTCACCTAGCGGTTCGCTCAATTGATAACCCGCCCAATGCCGCCCAATGCCGCCCAACTTTATTAAAGAAACTTATAATAAATTGTACCCGTTATATTTTTCGAATCATCCCATTTATGACGAACTGCTACTTACAAATTACAAGTGATGGGAGGATAGCTGATTTGTTCTATTACAAACCTTTTTTGTTTCGTTATACCTGAAAACACAAATGACAGATATGAAGGTACAAGTTTTCTGTTGTAATAAAATGGAATAATGGTCTGATAACAAAAAGGAGTTGATATTTACATTTAAAAAATTGATTAAACTAGACAAATTAAATTTGTATTCATTAACAAAATTTGGGTCAAAACTCGACATCACAGTTTACAATTACTCTAATATTTATTATTTATAGTCTCTAATTTCACAAAAAATGTTATATTTGTTTGAAGTGACAAGTTTATCTAGGCATCATATTGTTCCAAAAAGAGTACGAATGAGCTAAGTATTTTATATAGTAAAAGTCAAATACGATGGAAGTGTTCATGTTGAAAGAGTGGACCACAATATAAACGTAATCATGCTGTCTATGAACACGTCCATGCACATTATTAACCCCATTTCGTTTCGTTTCAAAATGTGGCCAACTTTTAGGTTTATAATCAATAAGATCTTACTTTTATAAGGAAAAAGGTATTTAAAGTACAACAGATATACTAAAAGTGTGTTTTTTTATCACAACAATTTGATTTAATAGTATTAAATACATGGCAACTTTACATTATTATTTGTTAATACTAATACAAATCACACCCCAAAAGCATATAATTAAACGTTAATTAGTTCTTGCTATGATCAGCATAATATTAGGAGATACCCACAAATTCAAGAGGTGTATGATTGAATGGGTCATTCCAACTAACCTTTTAGTCCATATATTATTCCTTCGTTCCATAATTGGATATTTGAAACTCGCTTCGTTTTATTTTAAACACAAAACTTTAACATGTATGTTTTTATTAAAACAATCCACTAGGTTCAAGTGTCCATTTACTGTGTCTTAGACAAAAGAAAAGGAGTTATATATGTACAAATTTAGAAAACGAAATATGTTTATTTGTCCTCTTGATTCTTTAAGCAGGTATATATAGATTCGTCTTCACTAGAGAAATGAATAATAAAACTATTTAATATGTTCTAAATCGGCATAGGAATAACATTATGACACCTAGTGAAATTGTAAGGAATGATACCTGACCCAACAACATGTTTAACATATAATTAAGCTCGGTTGAAGTTTCATAACAAGAATAATCGATGATAACAAGAGTGGTTTATGGGCTTATATGCAGATATTTGTTTCTTTCAATTATCAATTTTAGATCGGGTTTAAGTCTATGGTAAAAATATCGGTAGTAGAATTGCTTATGTAGTGTATGAAGAAATGAATGAATTAGATCATTTTTAAATTGATTTTATAAGCTTATTATCGGCGTTTGAGTTTTGCTCTTGACTTCAATTGAAAAGAAGGAAAAACATGTAGCTTAGTTGGAGACCATCATGAAGACATCATTGCCCCCATCGCCCTCTCATTTTCATACAAGGGGATCATTATTTTTTCTTATTAAGTCTGCAGTTTTGGGACTCTTTATGGAAAGGAAAAAAAGTTGCATTTGTAATATCATATTTTCTCTTTTACCTTTTCTTAAAAATGATTTAGGATTGTTTTTATTTGTTTATTTTTTTTATTTGTAAATCAAATTTTAATTTTTGACTTTTTTTATAGAGAGAATAGAATTAGAAAAAGAATTATACAATCTTTTCTTTTTAAATTTTCTCTCCAATATTAAAAAAAATAATAAAAAGTTAAAAGACTAAGCTAATTACAAAATATCATTTCCTTTCTATCTAATGCAAAGTGCATAATTAATAGCTCTATGATTTGTATATTTATTAAAAGCAAAGAACATGTTGAAGTGGTTCTAGCCACTATGATGTGTAAAATGACATGGTTGGTATGGTGCATAAATAACTTTTACAATATCATATAAAATTAAACATAGAGAAATAATTAATATCTACTATTAATTTTTACATGAAATATATGTTGTTTACTAATTACATTCACATCAATTATTTTAATTTACATTTTGGTAGGAGGTATTTAGGGGTAAGGGTAAGGGTAGATAATGGTAATTATTGAAGAAGTTTGGTTGACTATAATGCAATATTATAGAGTATCGACTAATGAAGCATTCCTTACTAATTTGGGGGTTATCAGAATAATTAGTTGTAACTGCCATTAAATGTGTATTTTTATATGTTTTTTGTTTTTTTTTTCTTCTTTATTATTCCTATTTTGATATCTCTTTGAATTAAAGAATTCTATTCTATTTGTTTACTATTATTTTTTTGCAATATTAATACTAAAAAAGTGGTTATAAACAACTTTTTAAGACTTGGAGATACTAAAATCTAAGGTACCTTATATAACTATCAAAGTGTTCTTTTAGAGTAATTTTTTATTTTCTCCTTTTCGCACTATATATTTTTAAACCAAACATCAACGAAGATAATGACAATTTCCAATCCTTAATACTTACTATTCCCTTTGCCATTACCTAAAATGAACCAAGCACAGTTAGTTGTCTAGTCTGCACAGTTAGTTGTCTAGTCTAATAGCACCTAAATTATACTATATATGTTATTAACTACACGTACAATTTTCTCATTAAAAACATAGATACATATAGTTTCACCAAACACCATTTTTTGCTTGATTTATTGATCCGTATTTGATAACTCGTTTCGACACAAATGATTTTTCTTAGGTAGGATTTTCGCTTCTGCTTTACATTAAAAAAAAAAAGTAAATTACAAAAATAGTCCATGTATTATATCGCTTTTTCAGTTTTAATTCTTTGATTATGTTTTTTATATGTTTAGTCTTAGAAGACATGTTTTATTATAGGATCAGTCCTTCCTAACAACCAAAAATGCACAAAAATATCAAAGGTATTTTAGTCATTTCATGTGAACGACAAATTAATTCTTAAAAAAAATTGTTTGCTAGGGACCGAATAAAAGAACATTAACATGAGATTGAAAACTGAAAATTGTGACCACGTAACATGGGAACCATTTTTGTAGTTTACTCTTAAAAAGATTACTAAGATATTAAGAATCTAAAACGACCATGCTCCAACTTTAATTTTGTTAAAGTATTTATGGCCTTTTTTTCATGAATTTTAGTGCACCCATCCATGAGACAAATACTTGCCAACAACTTAACTTTTCATGTCTCTCTCAACTTGCAGTTATAATTGACCTAACGAATTTCTTTACCTTTGACGTATATTTTGGATAACAATTACACGTGTCTGGTTTCCCTTTTTATTATATTCATTCATAAATCAATTACTCTTTTTTTTACTCTTTTGTGTGCGGGGGATGAATGCAAAAAATGCAACTTTAATCAAGAGAAATTGTGTCCTACATAATTGGGGGTTGCCGATCTTTACATTTTGATACCGTACTAGTTGCGCGACAACTTTGCTGGTTACATCCGACCACCTGTTTTTCCCTTCACAATATAGAAATCCAAAGTCTAGAAAGCATTTTGGCAAATATTAGACAGTAGTTGACTAGTTTATGATACATATTTTTGTAGTGTGATGGGTTTATTGGATATCAATGAAAAACTTGATAATTAGAGACTCAATATGGGCAATTGAATTATACATAGATGGTGTAGATTGATTATAATCGACGGATGTTTAAATGAGAATGATATAAAAAATAAAAATTTGTAAAAAATTACTTGATTATATGTTTGTTTAAATGTGATTAATTTCATTTATATCTGAACAATGACATATGTTTGACTGAGAACAAAAAGAAGTTGAAAAACTTTAAAATTACAAGCATAAACACAAAAACCACATTTATTCACATATGAATGATTTAAGTTGTTCATGTGTATATAAATTGATTAAAATATATTTTAAAACGTAATTTTAGAATTTGTCTTACTTTTTTTTGTTATCAATCTTAGGATTTCTTTTTACTTTTTTTGTTGTTGTTATCAATCGAAGCTACATTTATGTTCACAAATAAATGAAGTTAATTACATGTGAATAAACACATAATTTAATAGTTCTCACATATTTTCAATCTTTTGATTATCATTTAAACTTTCTCACATATATAATTAAATGTGATTTAAAATATAATAACAAATAATACCTTACTAGGGTCAAATCATTTATGACTATAGTTATCTGCACTGTTTTGAAACCCGAGTCAGACCAGCCGGTCTGACCAGGAAGCGGACCACACTTCGGCCCAACTACACCCGGCTCAACTACTGAATCTGACTTGATGCGAACCAGCCGGTTCACCGGTCGAACCGGGCTCACTAGGTGAACCGGACCGGTTTTAAACTTTTTTTTTTTTTTTTTTATAACGGGAACCACATAGGTCAACCTCCAAATTAGTAGATCAACCATAGTTATGTTGGAATTACTTGTGTGCTTGACTTGGAATATATAGGAGATGATAGTAGGTTGTGGTTTGTTATACCACCAATCTGGGACAACTTCAATGTTAAAGGAAAATAAAACATTATAAAAATTCCTACCCCATGTTTCGAACCTTAGACCTCATGCTTGTTGGATGGGTTGATTGCCAATTGACCTAACCATGACTTCGTGATAGTTTGTATTTATAAATATTTATTACTAGTTTGTAAATGATTATTATAATTTTTCTAATATTTCTTTTAGTCATTATTTTGACAATTCTACATTAAGTTAATAGCTATCATATATTTCATTTTAAATATCATAATTTATAATTGTAGTTTTAAAGTTTGAACATATAAAAAAGTCAAAAAAAGTCAAAAAAAGTCTAAAAAAATCAAAAAGTCAAGAAAAGTCAAAGACCAGTTCGACCGGTCCGATCAAACGGTCCGACTGAACCCGAAGACTCGACCGGGTCAATGGTTGACCCGGGTTTCAAAACATTGATTATCTGCACTAATTATCCCATTTCTGTTATCCAAACGGCTAGATTAATTGTTTAAAATATGGAAAGTGGACATTCTTTCTTCTCCCTTCTTTTAACTCTTAGCGTCGTATTATATGTTTCTTCGGACTTCGTATACATATATAGATATCATAATTTAAAGAGGCCTGCCCACTCTTTGAGTTGGATATGCTCAGTAGTTCATGGGTGTTACAAAATAAGTACAAATTTTATAACAATAATTGGTCCATGATAAGATTATAAGAACGCAAAGAGTTGATTAACATCATTGATAGTGTTTAAAATAAGACCATGAATAACACCCGATGTTATTTTTAAAGGGAGTGATTAGTGTTAAAGCAATGTAAAAATATATCCATCATTTTAATGCGTTGGAGCAATTAGATTCAAGAGAAAAATTGAAAGAAAATAATAATAATTTCATTCAATACAACTTTGAACCCTTAACATATTTCTTCAATCCTGACCTTCAACACCAGGTGGACCTGGTCTTCTAAATATATATGGTTGATTATTAATTATAAAATATATATCTATAGTTGATTGTTAGCGGGTTAAAAATTAACGTTGAAGAAATATGTTGATTGTAAAAAATATTAGAAATATTATATTATAATTATTTGATGGAAATTGCCAAACATAACTTTTAGGGTTATGTTTTAGATATTAGAACATGCATTGTTTTGTTGTACTCTGATGGTAATCAAGTCACTAACTTGTTAATAACCATGTCACTCTGACTTGACGTACCTTATTTATGCATAAAACATTATGACCTTTAACAAAATTCATTATTATTAACGTGCTGATGGTTCACATAAACGGGTTTCTATGTATGGTTAATTATGTAGTAATTATTAAGTTTAATTAATGATTTTATTTACTATTACTTTTACATGTATATACTCCGTATAAAATATAAATAAAATATATAAATATAATATAAATATAAATAAAAGTGAAAAGAGAAAGATAAAGCCGTCTTTCCAACTGGATTACCGAAATTACTATTGGAAAAAAGTAACTTTTGAATTATGATATAAATAAAAAAACGAGAGAAAACTTTAAAAATTAATAATGAAAGCAGACAAGCCTTTTTGATGATTGGGTATGCATACGGTTTCGGATTAGACTTTTCCTTAAAAGCAGACTGATTTCATTCAAGGCTAACTTACATAAATAGTCCCTATCAATCCTTTTTATCCAAAACCAGTCCCCCAATTAACTAAATCTTTACTATTTCACTATAATCTCACAATTTCAAAGCAACTTATTTCCACTACTTAGGGTGTTATTCGGGTGGTTTAAACGAGTTTCGAGTTATTTTATTCTTGAAAAATCACATGGTAACCCGTTAATCGACCCAAATGAGCAAAAGACCACACGATTTTGAGTTAATCGTCAACTCGATTTCTAAGTTTAATTGTTCATTCAATTTTGCCGGAAGTATATAGATAAAAGTTGAACATGTGAAACTATTAAGATAAGTCAAGCTTTTGAAATGTATAACTCTATGTAACAGAAGAACAAGAAGTGATTTACATGGTTTTTCAGTTTTTTCTCAAAAATTTAACGTTTAATATCTCATAATTTCAAGACCTAATCATTTCATTCAAAACCAATGAAACAAATCATCATATCATAGTTTCTAAATAAAACCGAAATAGATTTCTAATTTAAATAAAAAGATCGTAGTTTAATAATGAAATATATAATTATTTTACGTGAAATAAAATTTAAACAAACAAATTTAAATCATTATCCATTATTCGATCTGTATAATCCATCGAAATATCTCAAAATCCACTTAATTCCAAAGGATTATTAGGGCCGAACGGTTTAATACCCAACTTCATCGATTTTTCGATTATTAAAAAAATCATTTCGTATATTTCAACAAGAAAAGTTGTTTGTAAAATAAGTAACAATAAATTAGTTAGTTTTTCAAAATGAAAATAATAAAGGAAAATGCTACTTGTAAAAATTGAGTTTATTTAATTAATACTAATAGATTATCCATTTTAGTGTGCCTGTTTTTACCTACAAAATAACTATAACAATTAATTTGAAATATTAATAGTTTTATTGAATAAAAGAACATTTAATCCCGAATTGATAAACATCATCTACATGATTATTCTAAATTGGTTATAGGATAAAAATGAAACATAGCAATAGCAATGGTTAAACTGATGGAACTACGAATAAACATTAATCATCTAATATTAGCAACGAGTCTATGAATTAAAAGTAAAAGATGACATAGTAATTGTAATTATTTTATTAATAAAAAGTTTTAATATTAATAGTAATAAACATACGACAATTATCAGCAATATTCTATTTGTAATAAGTCTGTAATAGTAAAATGATTGTTCTTGCAAGAAAAAATAGAAAAATAAAATAAAAAATAATATACCAGCTCATACGTACAATATCCCCATATCTCCTTTTAGCAAAGTAGACTTTTATTGCTCTCGAGTGTTAAATCTCTCGCATGCATCTACATGTTAATCATATTTTTATTTCCCCCCTGCTTTTCAGGAAAAAAAAATACAACTCTGATTCGTATAAAATATAAACATTGGAAGTCACGTTAATTAGGGGCAAATAGTCGATAAATTATAGAATTATCCGAAGAAACTTTTTATTATTAATATTATTATTGTTATTATTATTATTAGAGATTATATATCTGGAGATTAGTATATTATTTTATTTTTGTAGATAACTCATATTTGAAAAATGAATTTGTAGGCTACTCATATTTGTATGTTATTCCATATATATCAAATTCAACAAAAAACACATAGTAAATATGTAAAAGGTTACAAATACTCATGTATTTTTTAATTGATATTATTTATATTATTTTATTTTTATTCAAATGCATAGGTATTTGTATCTATTTACACACTTCCAATGAGTTTTCAGCCAGATTTGGTATATATGGAACAACATACGAACATGGGTAACATACAAAGTTATTTTCAAATATAAATGATTTACAAAAATAAAATAAAATATTTTTAGTGATCTACAAATATATAATTCTTTAAAAATTATTAATATTATTATTATTTTGATAAGTAAACTTAATTAGTTATGCATAACACACAACTATACATACTAGTACATATTATATGTAATATAATGATGAAATCATCACAAATACCATTCTTCATATTTGACGAAGTTGTTTTACAAGTGCAATTCGACGAACTTCACACTGTTGATGGAAAATGGGCAACGATCGCTTTGCCACGATGTAAGATGTTTAATTTTCAGCCTTTCGTGCTAGATCATTCTAAAGGGATGGACTGGTATTTATATTTCACAATACAAATTCTTTTACAAACATGTATACTATACTATATAGCAGCTAATTAAACAATTTAATACAAATCATTTAGTTTTATCTTTAGATTTTATTGATTAGTTTTAGTTTATTAAACAGCTAGCTTCTAAACTCGTGTACGCACGAGTGGTATAAATAAGTATGTACTTTTTTCATTTCAGAATAAATATATAAATTTTTACTTTTGTATATCGAATTATGTATATTTTAAATCACAATAAATATGTTTATTCAATTATGTCAAATTTAGTAAATTAACTCTAAAAAATATAAAAGATCACTCTTAGAAAAAACCGATTATATATTCTAAAACTTTACATCAAGATCAATTTTTTTATTTTTTTTTATTATACCTTACAACTATACAACTACAAAAATGATTTTTATTTTTAATTAAATTATGACATATAATGAAAATTTTTATATATAAGTTCATATTGCCTCGTAGTGGTGGTAGATGTAGGATTTACATTGACGAGTGTCCTTATTTCTTTGAACCAATAACACTTCAACTCATAGTTAAGTAGCTATGTTGTTTTCTTATTCAAACAAAGTCATGTTCAATAACAAAAGTACAACCTTTAATTCACTGTGTATAACTCACATACAGTCATCACTTCATAATAAAAAATAAAAAGTCAAAAAAGATAATCGTTTACAAAACATACATATAGATAATAGATAGATGACCTATTAACAATATAATGATTAAAGTAAATATTAAATATAAGTATGTAATATAATTCTTAAATACCTAACAATTAAATTATATATTAAATTTGTTTATCATAAAAAATCGTAGATTTTAAGTGTTATACTTCGTATATTATAACTAATTGTTTATTATTTAATCGTTAATTAACTTTTAATATTTTATAGTATGATGTTTTATTTTTAAAATGGAGTGAAATAAAGGGACCTAATTGATCAATTAAACTTTAATTTTAAAAGATGATGTCATTATGTGATAAATTGAAGTCAATTTCAAAAAAATTAAAGAATTCTATTAGTTAATTGAATATTTGATGACATCATCATCTGATATCGTTAAGTTGATTAAAAACATCTAGATTTAAAAAGAAAAAAAATTATATGAAGTGCTAGTAAGAATGAACATGATGAGGTCTTATTTCATTATTTTTATCTCAATTTTGTGGAAATTTCATTGATTTTGTCATATGTTTAAGCTAGTTTTATCTTTCAATTTGAGTTTAAATCCATCAACTCCATTCATATTTATTTGTGTATGTACTGTCAATATATATTAATCATATGGATGGATATTTTTAACCTGTTTCATTTGTTATACACAGTTTTTGTCCATTTATTTTTGGATTTCTTATCCGAATTAAGCATAGAAGATGGATTATTGATTTTAAAAATGACAAATAGTGGCACAAAGGCTTTCAAAAAAAGTTGAAAGAAAGAGGCACGAGGAGTGCACGTGTTAGGAGATCTTTCAGCTATCCCATATGGCTGATATTTTAAAAACCCATTTTTTAATCGAACTGGTAAAAGTCCAGTTCACGTGCAACCGGTTCGATCGATTGAGACGGTAGGTTGAATCGGATGAAATTATATATTATTAATTTTATTAAACATTAAATGATAATAAAAAATTATAAATAAATACAATAAAATTTACAAAATTTCAAAATAGTATTTTCAAACAAACTTAACAACTTTAACTTCATTTTTATTAAAAAATAACTTTTAATACTAAAATAAATCAAATTAACAATGACAAAAGATACAAAATTTAAATAAAAAGCGATTTTTTCATGTCCAATTTGTCGACCGATTCATACTAGTTCAAAAATCACAATAAACTGGTTTACAATGAATCGATTTCCTCTGATTTTTTATTCAACCAGTTTCTAAAACATTGCATATGGTAATATGATGTTGATGGATCTATATAAAGTTGCGGACCCACCTTCACCTGACCCAAGTGGTGGATTCATATTCAGTCCGACCCGAATCCATCATCACCTTATGGCAACCCACGTGCCAAACTGCTCATCACAAAGATGGTGATTGCTTTTTCGCTTGCAAAGGCCCGACCCGACAATTTAAGCCCCACAACTAAAGCCATTTCTATGTTTTCACTAATTAGCACCTTTTTTCAACATGAATGTTTATCGCTTTGGTTTTTTCTTCTTAACTTAAACAGCAATTTTATCAATTGTGAATTTGAAATCGATTCGTGTTTCATTTGTGTCTTCAATTTGATTTAAATGATAAGATCGAGTTCCATATCTAGTCATTTCTATCCAAATTTATCTTTTCCATCTTGAAAATTGTTAACATAAGAGAATATAATTGTTTGTGGGAATCGTAATATGTTATAAGCTAATGGAATAATGATCAAATGGATAAAATTTTCACCGTTCATGTTATTTGAAGATGATGATTTTATAATTTTACTTAGATATACCTAATGAGGGTGTGTTCGTTTTCTCATCACCTTCAGAATATTTACTTATAAGTTTTGAATCTAAAACTTCTTGTGAATTGTGATGAGCATGATGAATTACATGATAAGAAAAAATAAGTAGATGTTTACATGTAGATGTTTCTTTTTATTTATAAGACTAAAAGTAAGTAGCATCCTTTTCGAAAACAAGTCCCAAATTCATACCATCACTCAAGACAAATACCCATTTTAAAGAAAACATGAAGCTAACAAACTTTTTTAAACATAATGAGGGAGTTAATATAGAATTATTTATATAAAAAAGTTTTACATTAAAAGCTTAAAAAATTCTAAGCTTTGATTATAAATAAATTTCCTTTAATGAAAAAAAATCTAAACCTTTTCCATTATCTTTTTTTTTTAATTATTATTATTAAAAAAGCCTTCATTAAATATGCTCAAATGTATATACAAAATTCTTAAACCCGCAAATAGCATATTGCGAAAAAATAAAAATAAAAAAGCTATTAAAATACTAGAGTTACACAAACTTAACAAAAACTATCACAAAATATGTGTCATGTTATAATCAATGAAAGAATAACTTACATGGCATATATTATTTAACAAAAGAAATTAGTATTTTTTATTTTATTTTTTAAATTAAATCTCGCACTCCTCAAAATTACAAACAACATGAGTTAGTTATTGAACAAATGAAAAAACTACCAATAATTACTGAACAGTAATTGTCAATTAAGTAATGTAAAATATGAAATAATTAAAATATTTAAGTAATTGACTTTGTATATTCCAGGATGACATACGAGGATTCCACTGTCAAGTGTCAAGGCTAGGATACCAAAGTGAACTGCTCCATCAAAAAAAGGATGATGTATTTTCTGACACTTTCAAAAATTATTTAAAAACATTAAATAAAAATTCATGTAGTCTGAATAATTTTTATCACAAAACATTGTAAAAAGTATTATGTAAAAGTAATTTTATGACTCTACAATGTTTAACGGTAGAGAAGTTATCACATATCAATAAAAAGGAAAAATAAAACAAATATTTAATTCAATTGAAATTTACAAACCATCTCGAGTTAAGTCTTCTAGAAGCTATGAAGCGGTTTATACTCGATTATCAGAAGTTCTTTTGATTGGAGTTACATTATATTACAGTGAGAAGATCTTGATCAGTATCTAGTTGACAATTATAATGGTATCTAGTCACACTTATTATTTGATAGGACGAAAATGATTACCGTGTTACGTATGAAAATGATAGGAAAAAAACATTAGAAACAAACAAAAACACATGACCCTTCCTCACGATATAAAAAAAAATCATCAAAATATCAAAAAAAAAAAAAAAAAAAGTAAATATAAAAGTATATAAAAATAGCAAAAAACTATCCTCTGGGTGCGAAGCTCATGTCCAGGCCCGTGTCTACCTATGCGTGCTCGTGGTCGGGTACGCAACTCGTGAACAGGGTCGCTACCGGGTTTTTGAACGAGTAATCTGCAGTTGCGGGTTGCTTATACTCTTGAAATTTTTTTTGAATAAAATGTTTTATCTTAAAATAACAGTTTTGATAAGATTTTTTTCACATTTTTTGAATTTTTTCGGATAGAATTATTTCTTTTAAAACTATTTCATTTTCTCCGTTTTTTTTTTCACAAAAAAATCTCTTTTTTTTAAGATTCTCTCAATTACCAAATCTCATTTTTATTTTGATGTAGTCGGGATTTTGTTGAAGCTTCAGTTGGAAACAAAGTGTCTCGAAGACGGTTTTACGAGATTAAAACATCAAGACAAGGTTCTATATGTTGTAATATGTGCCTTGGGTAACTGTGATTGGCAATTAAGTGCACGTAAAATCCAGCACATCGAGAACTTTCAAGTAAGGAATTTTGTTAAAGTTCACACATGTTCTTGTTCTCAGCTCCAAGCGAATAACCGTCATGCAAAAAAAAAGAGTGTTTGGTCAAATATTAAAAGAATTTGATGACCAAAGAAGGACATGTATATAGAGACAACGACATCATACTTGACATGACTGCGCATTTCGTAATCAGCCTTACATACAACCAAGCCTGAAGGACAAAGTGTTATACCATAGAATTGTTGAGAGGTACTCCCCAATGATTATGTCAACTGCTTCTCTTTTATCTTCACGACCTGAAACTGATAAACCCTAAGAGCATTACAAATGTAAATAAGTTTTGTGTCCAAGTTTGTGCAGGTTTGAAGAAAAGAAAAAGTTAAAGGGGTTCAATGTAAATATTTAGAATTTAGAGTTAGTTTAACTCTGTATTTCATTCTTTCAGATATTTTTTCTTTCATCTCTTTCATAGGAAATTAGGTTTGTGCCGAGATTATTTTCATACATTCAATTGATGATTGAATGTGTTATAGTTTAGAATTATAGTTCACAGATTTTTACCTTTTATTCTTTTGGTATTTACATTTACAGTGACGAATTACTGACCAAGTACTCCCTTAAGTTCTTCACCATTTTCTTCAATTATGATAACAAAAATAAGTGTGTTTTAAACGTAATAAGTTCCATAAACTTTATATAAAAAGAAGAGAATAATAACATAGAAAATAAAATAAATTACATAATATCTATTTAAGTCGGGATGAAGATATTATGCATATTTCAATAATTAAGAGATAGTTACATTTCAAGTGAACGTTAGCTGAATATCATCACAGAGTTTCTTTCTTGTAAACAAAGTATTATTGAAAATTAAAATAAAATAAAATAAAAAAATTGAAAAAATAAAACACTTATTGCCAAATAACGTGATCCGTTTCTTTTAACTCCATTCCAGTACAACGGAAAACGTACTCTCTTTACTCAATTTGACCAAAATACCCTTTCCACGTCATCCATCTAAAATGTAACCAACAAACTAACTTAAGGTCACATCGGACATTTTCTAATTCTCTTTTTAATTGTCATTTTGCATGGCTTCCAAGGGTGTTTTTGTAATTTCGACTCAAAAAATATGCTATATAAATCCCAGCCCCCCTTTTGCCACCTTCAATTTCACACACACAAAAACACACACATATATACATACATATACATATATATATACATTCTGTATCTATCTCTAAATATGGAGGACGATAATCGAGAGCTGCAGCTCCTCCCTACGCCGCCACATCCATACGCACGTGGCTCACCGTGGCCGTTGGATTCGATGCGATTTCGATCGGATAAGATGCAATTTCCAATCGAAACCGCCGGTCCGTCACTCGATTTGCAGCTATCAATTAGTCTCCGGCCAACGGATTCGTTCAATTGTAGAGACGGAAAAAGCGAAAACGGACGATTAGAAGCGTTGAAATGGCAAGCAGCGGATCAAATTCGAATCGCAACAATGGAGAAAGCGTACGCGGAGCGTGTACGCGAAATGACGAAACGAGAAATGGAACTCGCGCAATCGGAATTCTCACGTGCACGGCACATGTGGGAGCGAGCACGTGAGGAGGTTGAACGAGTTGAGAAAATGAAAGAGAGAGCGACACGTAGGATTGATTCAAGTTGTATGGAGATTACTTGTCAAGCTTGCAGGCAAAAATTTCGACATTGATTGTTAATTGTTGATTAATGAATATTTTAAATTAATTTAATTGAGTAAATTATCTGATTCTTTAGAGATCAATATTGTTTAATTAAGGTGACAATGGAACTTCAGAAGCAAGATTTATTTCAGTTTTAATAAATTTTAATATATTTTAGAATTTTTAATTAATACTCACATGCATTTGTATGCATACTTTTTTGTTGTTTGTTCTAATCTATTTTTTTAATAATTTGATATATAAATTCAGACATAAGCCGTAAAACAATAGTTGTTGTTGTTGTACTTTTGTTATAAACAGTGAATAAGATAAAATGAATATTTTAATACAATAAAACACATGAATTGTAAGTGATGAATAGGCGGTGATACACCGTTGAAATCTTGATTTTTAACTTGCAATTAGTGATTTGATTTGATTCGTAATAATCACTATTTTACAATAAATATATATATTTATATATGTATATATATTATAATTTAAGATTTTTTACAAGGAAGTTGAACATGGTTAGAGTCGATAGTTAAGTTGTTGTTCAACAATCAACATATATGCTTAATTTAGACAATAGTCATTTTTTTTCTACTTTGTCATTTTTTTTTTAGTATTACATTACACTATAAGTTTGTCTAATTTTCTGACTCGTAAGAGTCGCACAAGACTCAAAAAGGTAACTCACGACTAAGAAGAGTTAATAAACGACTCGTAAGAGTCAAAGTTATTTAAGAGTCGGGATTCAAGGGGCGCCCCAATTTTTAGATTTTTGACTAGACTCGTGACTTGTAAGAGTCTAAAAATTATGCATTATACATATTACAATGGCGATTAATTAGTTAACGAGTTTTCTAACCTGCATGTTGCATTGGGATCTAAATAATGAATAAATTTGTAAATTAATATTAGAATGTAAAAGCAAACATATTAGTATTCTAATTTATATCATAATTATATATGTAAGGGTTGGATCTACGGTTAACAACACTTCCACAACTATAGAGTGAACTAATGAACCCTTATACATACACTATATTTTTATCATCTTAATCGTCTAACCTTAACTCTATCTTGCCATATCAACTATTTACGTCAACTTTGATTATACTTACTCTTGTTTATCAAGTGTTTATGTGCATAGTTCAATTGTATTTTATACTTATTAATAAGTACTATGTCATTTCTTAACAATTTATATTTTCATAGTTTTTCCCAATAATGTATATATCTTCATTGTTATTTTCTTAAAATTCTATTTTCTTTAATACATTTTCTTAACACTTACCAATTTATATTAAAATTTAAATAATTATTGAAATCGTCATACGATGATGAAAATTTTCTTATAAAATATTAGCCTAGAACTATAAGAAATAAATAAAGTTTCAATTATTACTATGAATTATACGAATATCTAAAAATAGAAAAAGAAACTTATGTTTTAACATCATGTTACACTAACAGAAAAAAAAGCTTGTAAATATTTCATTTTTTTTCATAAAAATATTTATTTACACGTAAAAATATTTAATTGACAAAGAAACAAAATTCTATTTATTAATTAATTTACTATTGAATAAGTAACATCATTTACCTTTGATAACTGTAAATATAAGTAACGAATAATAATATATGACTAAATGCATTTCTAATCTATATATAAACGAACGACATATGAAGTTAGGGTTGATGCTAGTTACCTCGAATCATAAAGTAATTTACTTAGAAAACATGAGGATGCGTGTGTGGAAAGTGATAAGTTTTTTGGGAGCATCATATTCATATCATACATTAATTGAAAACAAAGTCGATAGAAACCTAATTTGATTAATCAGTTTTTATTTTTATTTTTATATGAATATGAATATGAATGAATGTTAATTTGATGTTGTAGCAGTGACATGGATGTCTCATCAAACAACCAATATTGAAGGCCACCTAAAATAAATCACCGTTGGATTTGACCGGTCCATCTTTATTGATTAAGAAAGTAAATTTCGGTTTAAAAGGTAAACTTTGGTCGAAAGAAATAAAGAGCATTAAAGAAGCCAAATTAACGTTAAAAGGTCTTTTAGCATCAAAATCAAGATTATGATTAAAGTAAGTTTTAGAAGAAACTTTAAATATGAACATTTATCATCGTAGTAATGCTAAAAATAGATATTTTTATTTTTAATTTTATAGTTAATTAAATTTTTTAATAAAATGATTATATTAATTATAATAGTTTATGTTTGTTAATATGATATGATATTTATTTTAAATATGATATATAATTAATTTTTGTGATACATACTATAAACTTTTTAGTGCATATCACACATAAAAGTTGTGTATTGCAAATTTAAATTTTGTATCATATTTTAAAAAAAAAAAATATCAATTTCATATTAAAGAGAATGAGTTTATAATAATTTTGATAATATATATTTTTTTTAAAAGTATATATTTTGAGATCGAAAATACAAATATTTATTTCCTGCTGTTACTATCACAAGCAATAATTTTACAATTACTCTCCCTGTAGGTTTTTATATCATTTCTGGTATTGGCTAATAAATAAACACTTACATGTAAATAGACGGCTGACAAAAATATCACTTTGGGTGTGGTTTTGCAAATCATTAAATAATATTCTTACTAATTATGTTTGTTTTATTTTATTTTTTTATTATTTCGTCTGTTGATAATACATCTTGAATTTCTATTTAAAATTATACAATAAAAATATTTATATTACGCGTACATAATCAATTACTTTAGTATTTCAATCAAGTTAAAATTTTTTATTCTATATTAAAAATTTAATATCATATATAGATTCAGTTTCTCTCTATTAATATAAAAATAAATCCAATACAAAATACATACAAAAACCCTTGAGACATACATATATATTTTCATTTCATCAATTTTACACTACCACTATCACTACCACCGCTACATTTACTGATGTAGTACACGATACTATGCTAACATCTATAAAGCTGAGGTAAACTTTATTTTCGTTAATTATAATTACCTAAATCGCCTTTTCTTGTTTTAAGGTAATTATTTGTGTTAGTTTTTTTATAACATTTTAATTTTAATGTTTAATACTCATACGAAGATACATATATTAGTAGTATTTTCTAAAGATATTTCTATTGAAATGATAGAAAATTAAAAGATGATGATATAAAATGATAAACACATGATATAAGTTGAAAATAAAATTGGAAAAAAGAAATGGAGTCCACCTTGTTAACTTTTGGGCATTCAAACCAAACACCCACTACCCCTGTCTCCCTTGCTAATTTGATTCCAAACACTAAAATCTATCACTATCGTCACACTCATCCATGTACTACTTTTCCCGCCTAAGGTACAACCCCACAAGTGAAGCTAAAAAGCATCCTCAAAATCAGAGCAAATCAGAATGCAGCTTTTCATTCAAGATATCAAGGGGAAAATGGTAAAATTAAAACCTCTTCCATTGACTTTATTCGCAACACACACACGTAGGATCAACAAAATTGATTTGTGTGCTTAAAATATAAGTTTAGAATGGATTTAACGACATATTCCGTATATCACTATTTGTTCAATAAACTATAATTTGAACAAGTTTTCTCTAATATGCATGCATGCATACTTACATATGCTTATGTAATTTAGGGTATAAGAGGCTAAGAGTGTGTATTTGGTCAATTATCATAATGTAAATTAAGCAATCTTAGTGCTTCCCACATGAAAAAACAATTTTAGATATAAGCAGTTGTTGAAGAAACCATATCTTCTATAATTATTGAGTATTTTTAAGCGTAGAAATACGCACTTAAATATGTTGATGGCGAGATCTATGATCATATATAAGGGAGCAACAATGATAGTGAAATGGACCAAAGTTGAATGAAAATCAACAGCTAGCTTGCAAGTACCTAACATCAATTGTTAATTTGAAAATGATGCATTTGATAATAACATTGATATTTCCGACTAACATGATCCCGTATAATTGAGATTTTAATTTTAAATTCACGCGTGTTATTGATTACATAAGACAAATAATATATGCATTAATCGTTGATGAATCTTTTAGAGAACAAGGGCTTATGCATTTTGACTGTTTATGTTGTTTAAACATACGAGATTCGGCTCTTAATCGATATCCTGCTCGATCATATGTATGAATTCTACCAAATGTAGAAAACAATTCGGTAACATGCAAAATTAACAAACTCTGTCATTTTATTAGAATGAACAAGTACAACTATAAGACATCTTTTAAGAAAATACAATTTTCATAAACATAAGAAATGTTGTGATTTTTTTTTATGAAAAATTAAAGAAGTCCACATGTTTGTAACACTATTTGTCCCTTATGTTTGATGTGGACACATTGATGGAATAGAAGTGTATGTAGGTCATCCTTTCTTTGGAAAAATCATCAACCCCTTAGCCTATCACCATTATCAATCCTTAATATTTTGTCTTTTCACATGTGTCATTTTTCTTTATATTGTTATACAGTGAAATGTTGCTATCCCATCTATATTTTGATGGTGATGTATGGGAAAACAAACACTAACAACAATTAATTAAATACATTTTTATCTCCAAACCAAACAGGTTAACTTGCTACCTCTTGAATATATCCATGTCAAAAAGTGGACTCAT
This sequence comes from Logfia minima, assembly GCA_963921325.1. NCBI lineage: Eukaryota > Viridiplantae > Streptophyta > Magnoliopsida > Asterales > Asteraceae > Logfia > Logfia minima. Next base: position 3,709,377 of record OY992771.1, on the reverse strand, counting down.
AATCCATTTATCAAACCCTAAATTCTGAGTCACCTCACCCTAAGGAAACAAAAGAAGAGACGACAGCCTATGTCGGCAAAAAAAAACATACACTATTAGGGGCTTCCTTCGCGCTTTTGTAGTACTTGTAACAATAGAATGGAACTTTATGATAAAAGTACAAGATCTCTAATTAATCATGATGAAATGAAAAGAGTAAGTATATAGATGGTATATATGTAACTATATATGTAAAGATATTGACAAAATATAGGGTGTTGGTTTTACTAAAGTTGAGATGATTTAAGATACACTTTTTACCCTCTTATGATGTGAGTGAGTCAAGGTGATAAATGATGAAAAGACAATCAAAGTTATAAAGAGTTTCCCCAAATACCATGGGTGAAATCTTTGGTGTTATGCACAATATGGTGTTCCTCCTTTTTCAGTATAACATTTGGAACAATTATTTAGACCATAGCTATATGAGATGCAATACAAATTAGCAAGGGACAAACAATGGTGGATGTGTTTCTTCCATGTGATGATTCACAGTTCAATCCCTTTTTATAATTTCCAATCTTACCCTTTATCTGAAAACACAAATAAAAACATTTTTATTTGCTTTTTAGTTTATATTTTTTAAAATTAAACTACATATTTCCACATAATAGGAGTTGTTTAATCTTGATAAGAAGAATAATTAACCTAGCACTAATTTTAGGATATCTGAAAAGCTTTAGTGCTTTACATCATGGACCATTTGGCATCTTTCTTTTAGGTTGAGTGTTAGGATAGAGAAAAGAAGGCCCAAATAAGTAAATGATTAACATTTGAACAGTCAATTTCAATTTCTTCAAACCCCCAAAACAAAGGGAAAAACTACTTTTTTAAATTGAAATGGAAAGAATGGTCTTTTAGCAATAAATGGTGGTGGTGGTAGGGTTCTTTTAGGAATCATGCACAATATGGAAATTGTGGATGACACTCATATAGAAATAGCAATGCTACATTGAAGTGGACAAACATGAGTAAGGGGAGTGGGGGCAATTTTGTCTTTTGACAAAAATAGTTGCTATTTTCAGCTTAGAATGATAAATCTAAAGCACTATGTTACATTCACCGTAACACATGTAAAGTTTGTACTATAATTTTCTTGTGATCAAAAATGAACTTCATTTTTGTATTTTTATATACCTTTTTTACAATGATTTACCATGTTTATGAAATCTCATGGTTTCTTTAGTTCATTTATATCAACAAACTTGTTACTTTTGGCCTTTGGGCTTGGGCTACAAACGCAAAACGGTAGCCCGACATTATAGAATCAGATAAATGCTATCAAAATTCACACAGATGTTTTCAAAGGAACCAATTTCTTTTTCTTAGCTATCCTAAAATTCCAAAACTTCCCTTTAGATGAAACCAAATTCTTTTCACTCAAAAACTCCCAAGAAAACCACTTCTCAATCGTTCGATCAACATCATGTACAACCACATTAGTCCCATTTCCGGCTCGTGCAAGAACACCAGCCATATAAATAGCACCCATTCGTCCTGGTGACTCAGGCCCGTCCCCACTGGGCCCATCCACAACAATAACATCCCATTTAGTCTTGAGAACTTCATTAGGAAGCCCAGTTAAAGCGATCTTGCATTTGGAAGTAAGCGGTCTTATCCCAGACCGCAATGAACAACTAGAGTGTGTTCTTGCATGCTTTAACAACTTATAAGCTTCCTTGGCAGATGTCTTGTACTTGATCTTATAAACTTGTGCCCCCTCAACATTCACGTTCATTTTCACAAGCTTTTCTTGATTGTCCTCTAGAAAAATAGTAGAACCGCCTGTATTGATGGATGGTAACTTAAAATATAATTGATCTTCAAGCCCAAAAACAAGAAGATTACATGGAGATTTTTCTAAAATAATATCTGAAAGAAACCTAAGTTCCTTTTCAGATAATATTTTGGTGGTATGGCTAGGATTGCTTGTATTTTGGTCATGTTCAATAGTCGGCAAATATGAAGTACTAATTGTGATCCTTAGCACTCTAAGGAGGGAGGCTCCAACAAGGATAAAAACTAGCACGAGAATCAATTTTCTCTTAGTAAGGCTCATTGTTAATGGAGATCTTTCTCGAGTTGTATGGGTTAGAGATGTTTTTGGGGAGAGAATATGCAACAAGGGAGCATTGGTATGGGAGGATGAAGGTTCTTGAGGAGGCATTTTTTGTAGTCACTGTTAGCGTTTTTCGGTTGACAAGTTGGTGTAGAGCTAATTGTATGATCGTTATGAATGTAGGGAAGATATTGAAAGTAAATGTTTTTGTTTATAGGAGTTTGTTGAGTTGAGTGAAAATGAAGGAATTATGTTGCTGTGTTTTGAAGCATACATTGAAATTGTTCTGTGTCACCAAACCTCTAGTGATTAAATTGTAGTGACACACCTAATTAAGGGGATTGGCCTCTACTTCTTTTAACAGATTATAGATTTGAATTTTGGATATGTCATAAATCAACTTTTGAGTGTGATTAATGTTATAACTTTCAATAACTAAAACATGCATATATCATTCTACCTGACTACCATCATGTTATCTACGTCAAAACACGTACATATATGTATGTTCATTTTCTATGTGTATGTATCAGTTGATATTAGAACTCACCTAAATGACCAAATTAAGGCCTTATAGCGAACTATTATAAGGTTGTAGATTAAAGTGTCGCTTGAGATAAATTGTACTATATTATGTGGTGTGACTAGTTTGTGTAATCTTCATTTTTACAAAAAGAGAACTCAACTGAATGGACCATTCAAGTGAACATTTAGGTTGTAATGGTGCTTTCTCCCTCCTTTTATTTTATTTTATTTTTTGGTAGTTGGAAGAAGGTGGTCAATGAGTTATAAGGCCGCCCTCACTACTAGACCTCCTACCCCAATTTGAGATTAAGAAAATGACCTTAGTTTGTCGACGTATCTAACTTAGAAACGAATATCTATAGTATATATTATACTTAAAATGCCTCTGTCGTGTGTATTTAACTTTTAAAAATACAAGTTTTATATTTCGGTTGACCTATTGAACTGTTAGTCGATAATTTTAATGTCAGGTTATCTTCGACGAAGTTTTTCTTGTGAACTGAAACTTTTTCCATCAACACCAGAGCATGATTTTTCTAACTTCTAAAAGATTAAATCAAAAGATTCACCATAATCATCCCACTAGGGGCGAAGCTAAGATTTATTAATTAAGGGGGTAACAAAAATTTTGGTTATCATTTTAGTTATAAAGGAACAAAAATTATAAAATATCATAAATATCCTTAAGAGTTTTCATATTTACATGATTTGAAAATTTATGAGGGGTTAACTGCCCCCTTCCCCCTTCTACATCCGCTTTTAATCCCCGCCATCTTCCCCCCTCGCCCCTTCTACATATGCCTCTGGTCCCTACCATCTTCCACCTTACCTTTCGGCGATCTTGAATCAACTCTAGTGACCTTGAAATCAACTTTGAAGATCTTGAAATCAACTCCGACAACCTCAAAATCAACTCGGTGACCATGAAATAAACTCCGACGACCTCAAAATCAATCTCAACAATCTCTAAATACCCCATCCTTGAGTATTCTAAGGGTTAGACGTTGGTATGTCAAGATATCAACCCTTCATAATCATTTGAATCAACTTTGAAGATTTTGAAATCAACTCCGACAACCTCAAAATCAACTCTGTGACCATGAAATAAACTCCGGTGACTTCAAAATCAATCCCAACAATCTCTAAATACCCCCTCCTTGAGTATTCTAAGGTTAGATGTTGGTATGTCAAGATATCAACCCTTCATAATCATTTGAAAAAAGTGTCACCAGAAATCGAATGTCTGATGTTGATAAAAAAGAAGGTAACCAGTTGAAAACATGAGTTTACCTGTTATAATCAGTAAAATACATTAAACATTTGCTTTAAAAGTCTAGTAAATACAATAAAAACATTCAAGATACAATATATAAAATAGAGATTTGTTCTATAAATTAAATACATTTCGTCAAACTAATTCCTAAGAAAACTGGGAGTTCTCATTTTTCTAAAACAAAAAATAGGAGGTGTTTTATATCAATGAGGTCCATATATACTAACTAAATTAAGGGTGTCTGAGTTATTTCTCGTAAAAAATAAATATCGACGAATCATCCTAACCGACATGTTTTAACTCGTGACTTTAGAGTTTAGACATTTGACTTGCAAATTCTTATGGCTTTTTATGTTGCCTGAAAAAAGTCTTTAGGTTGACGGAGTCTTTATATGAACAATTAAAACTTGTCATTCTACCGGTTCAGTTGGAATTAAATGTTAATGTAACTATGCATGTTTACTTTGTTTATAATTAAATAATCGGAATATACTACTCTTATACCTTGAATTTGCAAATATTATAACATCAAAAAATACTAAACAAATTATAAACTATAAAAGAACATAACAAAAGAAAATGAATAAATTATATAAGATGACGAGATGTGTGGAGTAGTTGGAGTTGCACCAAAAAACTGATGAAAATATAAAGAACAAAAATGAACCCGGCGATATAATCAATTAGTAATTGCAAACCATAACGTACGTTGCGTGTGATGTGACAACAAGCACTACATTAATTTAATTCCACTAAACGTCTCATTTGGTGGATTTTGCAACATATTATTGGTGTTATTATTATTATTATTATTATCGAATTTAATAATTCGTTGTTGAAACTGGTTTATAAGTTCGTCTTAGATATGTTGAGGGTCGATATATCATATCGAAACGGGCAATCGTTAAACATTACCAACATTGTATTTATGATTTTTTATACGAAAAAGAGAAAAGGAATTTACTAGAAATAAAAAAAGAATAAAAAATAATATACTTGAAAGAGTGAAAAAATAATAATTTCTATCTGCTCTTTTCTGTTTTTTTCCTTCCAAAGTTAAACTTGGGAGAAGAGTGCCAACAGAGGCGGAAACATGAAACTATTTCTTATGGGACGAATTTAACGTAACAAATTGTATCGTTAAAAGAAGAAATGATTTTATTTGCTCTGCCTCTCAATTTAGACTCTCATTTCTTGATTTTGATTAGAGTTTTCCTCTTTAATTTTTTTTTTCTTGAGGGACAAAATTTTAAAATACCTTCAAAAGAAAATTACAAGGCAAAAATATTAGAGAGATTGTAATTACTTATACCGCTTCCATTGTGTCTTCACCCCTAAATGTAAGAGTATCATCAGTATTTCTCTATAATTGTCTTCTATCTCTATATATAAAGATAGAGGAGGAAAAATGCATTCCAACGGATCCTTTATATTTAAAGATAGAGATAGAGGAAGTCAGATTTCCTCTATATATAGAGGAACATTATTCATCATCTAAAAACTGTAAATCATACTTAATATGTTTGTTAGTCATGTTTATATATTTTCTTATAGTTAACTTTTATTAATAACCAATTAATTAATATTATTAAATTAAATATATGCAATAATACAAATAAATAGAGAGCATTCATTAATTATAAACATATTAAAAGTAATGATAAAAATACTACGATCATTAGAGGTGGAGTTTTAACTATAAATTAAGTTGGATAAATATTATAGAGGTAGAGTTTTAGAGGTGTTGGTTGAAGATGAGTTTTTTTTAAAGAAGAAATATGCTTAAAAAATTATCTAGTTCTTCAATACTTAAAAATAGAAATAGAGGTATGATTCGAAAGGCCCTAAAATTGTAAATGAAAAAATATCATATTTTTTAATAGAATAAAGGTGAAAAAATAAAGGTGTAACGTTGATTTGTATGTGATTTTGATGTTCAAAACCAATACTCCCTAATTAAATATTTCTCCAACGTTTTAATTAACGTCACTTAGATACTTAACTTTTGTTAACTTGTTTAGATCTCATATTAATATTATTAATTTGCATTAAAAGAAAAAAATCATAGTTACTAAATGTGAAACATATTACTAGGAATATTTATGACAGTAACTCATTAATAATAGTAGTACTTAGAACATCTCCCATTGTCTTATTTGGCATGGTTCAATGAAGGGGAGATTTTGATAAGTCATGTATATTTACATCATAGAGATGTCATCTATTAATACGTATAATGAAAAGTTGGTCTTCGTACACATGAAACTTAAAACGAGTAGCGGTGAGCTTATAGTTGGACTTTCTTTGCAAAATGCTTTCGATTTAATACTTAATATATATACTGCCTATTATATTACTATATTGTTATATATTTAATATACAATGTTTATGTTGAATGTAATTGTATACCGACTTTGAACATATAAATATTTTAGAATCATAGTACAAATTTAGATTTTAACTACGTATAAAAATTTAAGATTTAAAACTAATAGATAAAATTTAACTAAAACTTACATCACCTGATAAGCTCTAATCTGATCAGATTTATAAGTAAGCATCTCTTGTAAAATACAAGCAACACCAAACTCCTCTAAAGCTCAAACCTCCATTTCTTCTACATGTTGTACGCCTTTCTTGGCCCTTCCTTTAAGGGGTTGTTGTGTAAGACGTGAATAATACAATATATATTAATTATGATTGCTTTCAAATAAAAAACATTCACAAACATGCTTAATCAAATCACTTCGATGCTAGTGAGCATTCGACTATCTCGCAGTTCGGAGTTCTTTGGGTTTGATATCAAATTTGTTCTGTACCTTCTCGATACACACGTATTGGGGGATCAACGTCATCTGACCATTCAATAATAGTGTATCCTTGATTCTCGACAATCATACTATGTAGTATAATGCAAATATACATGATGTCTTTTATATTTTTGATGGCCTAGATCTTTATGTTTTTGAAAAGCACGTCGAAGACAAAAAAAAATAAAAATAAAAGGGCATCTGACAACTTCTAGATTTCTCTAAATGCTAAACATGTCCTAAAGCCGAGAAAGTGAAAAATGAGGAAATTTGAAATGCTATTTATGGATCCCGCACAATGAAGGCATCCAATCAAGTCATTTAGAGAAACCGTTGCGAGACAATTAAACAAAAAATAATTTGTAGCTCTTTGATATTTTAAGTATTGCATTACTAGTTATTTAGTTTGTTGTTCTAGAATTTTATAATATGTAGGGACCAATATTTTAAGTATCTTATTTCTATTACAGACTTTGTAGTTTACTTTTAAATTAATGTAGTATTTGATTTTATGCAATATCTGAATACATTCAAAATGATAGATGTATATGTGTGTATAAATATAAAGTAAGTAGTATAAAAAAAGTACGTTGTTATGTCAGTCTAATGAATTCTTTTAAGTTCAATGCATCATAGAAAAAGTACGTTGTTTATGCAATATCTGAATACATTCAAAATGATAGATGTATATGTGTGTATAAATATAAAGTAAGTAGTATAAAAAAAGTACGTTGTTATGTCAGTCTAATGAATTCTTTTAAGTTCAATGCATCATAGAAAAAGTACGTTGTTTATGCAATATCTGAATACATTCAAAATGATAGATGTATATGTGTGTATAAATATAAAGTAAGTAGTATAAAAAAAGTACGTTGTTATGTCAGTCTAATGAATTCTTTTAAGTTCAATGCATCATAGAATTTTTACTAGAATAGATGGAATGCTGATGTATAAACGTATTAAATCTTTTAGAGTCCAATGCATTCGAGATGCTATTAATTATATTTAAAACATATATTTGCAATAAAGTATTAGTATCTCCAAAAGTGGGTTGTAATGTATGCATCTCCAGCCTCTTCCCAGTTTTCACAAGCTTGTCTCCTACTACCAAAACGCATCTTTCAAACGGCTTCATGGCTACATCTATCATCATCATCAATCGAACATAAAATGTATCGTCACGAAAGAGAATGTCTCGCTACAGACATATATATATATATATATATATTGATCAAAATGTTTTCTAATGCACCCACGATTACTACTGCTACGATGACAGATCAAAAGTTTTGAATCAATCAACAAGTACACAACCATTATAAGTTTTTGAATGCTCTATAAGTACAATGATTGAACCAATATAACTTTGTACGATCTTATAAAGAATGATTGAGCTTGCTTCCAAAACGTTATCTTTAGCTTAAGAATCAATTGTACACCTTAATTTTTCTACTTTCGTAGTTAAACTGAACTAGTTATCAATTTGATTTCAAGATGCAATCCTAATTGAAGTTAACACACTGCTTGATATGGAACCAATATTAATCAATCTTTATAAACGATTGTGCTTAAAACCGAACAACTAATTAATCTTGGTGACAAAAACACCAACAGTTCAACAGGCTCCAAGAATCACAAAATTTTCGTATACCAAAAGTTTTCGAAAGATTTGTACTGTTGATCACTGTGCTTTTACATCATTCTTATGCTTATTACAGTAGAACTGTATAATGATTTTGTTTGATACTTAGATTAATATTTATGTCGTGATTATCATATAATATATTTCCTACCTCTCGTTCTCACAATAAACGCCGAGACAGAAGAATTTTGAGATAGTAATAATTATCAGCTTCTGTCTAAAATGACTTGTTTAGATCACAGTTGTATACAAACGACAGGAACTCATTGGGATCTCAGAAATTACCACCAAGCAAAATATTTCAACTTTCATCTTCATTGCTTCACCCATCTTTTCACAAAAAAAAAAAAGTAAAAAATAAAATTGGACCGTAAGCATTTAGAAAGCACGACGTCGCTAAATTTAATCTTTGAAATGGTCCATCTTAACATAACAATATGGGCTAATTTTACCATGTATAAGATGGACAATACACATAAGTATTCCAACATAATAGTCATGATTCTGTATTACGATGTCTTCCGTACACATATCTGAAACAAATTTTCGTCAAAAATATAGATTGTTTTCTTTAGAACTCGATATCAAACTAGTCTTTACACCAGTAATTTGCTGTTTTGAACTAACTAGGATCATATCTGTATGCAAATTATATATATTTGAAAGCCATGAGCCAAAGCTATTTATTAATCTTCTCTTGTACCTCAAAAGGGAAAACAAGTCGTTTTCTGTTGTCATTATTATAAATTAAAAGGGTGACATTTCTTAATTAAATATGATTAGTGGGTTCATAAACTAATTAGATCCTTAAAATGGATAAGCGGTGTGAACCTAACTTAAACTCGGATCAACCACAAAAGTTCCAACTCACTTCTGATTTAATTGCCTATACCCATCACTATAGCACACTTGTCATCATCTAATTGGTCGATATCCTAACTCACCCGCAACTCACCGAGTCAAACCAGGCTGTGAAAAGCTAGTATAAACAAACCTCAGATGAATAAGTGTTTGTTTATTAGTTTAAATCACTATCTAACACAAGAAATGAGTAGGATTTTGGCTTAACTCTTGACTAGGTCTCTATTTGTTTCTTAATCCTACTTCTTGGCAACTTCCAATAAGATTATAAGAGTAACTACTTGTGTTGTAAATGTCACCACACCCATCTATAATATTATCAAACCGAATCAATTTCTAGAGAAATAGGATCTATTCTTGCCTTTTGTTTTGGTTTTTATATACATAGATCTTGTTCATCAGCCAAAGACATTAATCTTGGTTGTTTGGAATGGGAAGAAACAATGAAGAGTCTAGGATCATTCAAACTAGACCAAAGGTACAAACTTTACTAATCTTTTTATGTCAAATAATTATAAATCTATGATATTATAGTGAACTTTCGATATAAACCTGACACTCATCAGGGAGGAGTGGAACGGGATATGGTGAAATCCCTCTTCAAGACAACGGAAACTGGAAGACCAAACAGTATGATTATTAAGGTATTTTTTGTTTTGAGTTTTATGTTCCTTAAGGGGGCTTCTGGGATTGTTTATTTAGGTGTTTATTTGCTTATTGCTTAATTTTATGACAGATAAGCAATACCAGATGCACTTCTAGAAACTGCTTATTTGTTTGTTTGAGAATAAGTTAATGTTTAAGCAGATAAGATAAGATGTTTAAGATAAGCAATCCCAAAAACACCCTATATATTTTTCAAGATTTTTGATGATATAAGTCACGATCTAATGACGACTTCGATAACAGAGAGCGAACAGAGTCATACCTCCACATATCATAGCAGAAGCCATATCAACTCTACATGGTGTGGACATCAGGTGGTCAGGACCGATCACGCCTGCAGAAATGCAATATGTGGAACAATACGCTGTCGCGAAATATCCAGAATATTCAAACGCACTGGTTCAAGGGAAAGACAAAACCGACCTTTACGAGCTTTGTGTCAAAGAAGAGCCTTTAGAGCCTCCAGCAGATGACAACAAACGAAAATCGCCAAGAGGGGTATTTCGAGAAACGTTAGGGAGTAGTTTTCACGATCTAGTAAGAATCCAACTGGAACCATCACGATTACTCGATATACTCACCAAGAAATCATCGTATCTTGGAAGCTTTATTTCAATACCCGAAATTCAAGCTAGAAACAAAGTTTTGAAGCATTGTGGTTTACCCGATGAAGAGTATCTTGTTTTGTTCACTTCAAGCTATCGTGACGCCATGATGTTGGTCGGTGAAAGTTACCCCTTTTTTAGGGGGAATTACTACATGACGATTATTAATGAAGAACTTGACTTCATACGAGCATTTGCAAGCTACAAGGAATCAAAGGTAATTCCGGCACCCGAAACATGGTTAGATCTAAGGATCAAAGGTTCACAACTCAGTCAATATTTTAGACGAAAAAGCAAGCAAAGCCCGAAAGGGTTGTTCTCTTATCCCGCGAACATTAATGGGACCCACTACTCGATGCATTGGGCCTCAGAAGCACATAGAAATCAATGGCACGTTTTGCTTGATGCAACTGCTATGGTTATGGGAGAAGATCAGCTCAATTTAACACTCCATAGGCCTGATTTTGTGCTATGCAGTCCTGATAATACGAGCACTCGCTCTTCAAAGATTACTTGCTTACTTGTTAGGAAGAAATCTTTTGAAACTACATCGTCACCGCAAATGTTTTAAATGGGAATTTCTTGTAAGAAACATACAGATGTTTACAGTTTAGTTACAGACATCTATCTTTGCGTTTTAAACTTAGATGTAATTTAACCTGTTTGAGCTGGCTTAACTTGAGGTACTTCAATGTTTTTAGCATGTAAAATTGGTTTAGTTGATAACAATAAAAGCTATCAAAAGTGTACCCCAAAAGAGTTGTGTAGGATATAATTTCTTACCAAGTTCGTGTTATTTTTGCATCTTTGAAAAGGAGATGGTCCATTTTCCCTCTTCTCTCACCCTAAAACAGCCATATTTTTTGCATCTTCAGTTGTATGATATACACGTATACGCCAGTAATTAGTTCGTACACCATACCTGTTCGAAAATAAGCCTCCAAACCCGGAACATCTTCTCAAATCATCAAGATCACCCTATACTGATGGTCCTTAACTATCGATAACCCTTCCAAGACAGAAAAGGCAATAATATCCCACATCAAATGTGTACTTGTTCCCATTGGAGTCTAAAGATCAATTCAAGATATTTTTGAAATCAAACTTTGTTACTCAATGGATTAGAAAAAAGTTTATGAAATCACAGAGCCGAAATATGAAAACTCAAACCAACCCTGGATTACATTCCTGAAAATCAACCAAGTGAACCAAGTATGAAACTACTGGGCTAAAAATAAATTAGAAAAAAAGAAGAAGCTCAAACACAGTATCATACTAAATCCAAAACAAATAGTCTACAGATCTAGTCATGCAAAAAAAAAACCGGTTTTTAAAAAACCGGCCGGTTAACCGAAACCGGTTATCACGAAGACCGGTTATTAAATAACCGAACCGGTTACTAAAAAACCGAACCGGTTTTGACCGGTTATAGGGTTTAGGGTAAACCGGTTTTTTTCCGGTTTTAAAACCGGTTTTAACCGGTTATTTGAAAAAACCGGTTTTTTTCAAAAAAATCTGAAAAAACGGCTACTAGCCGTGGGGGAGCGGGGGGAGCGTATTTTTTGAATTTTTTTTGTCTTTTTGGCACCTCCAAATGTCTATAAATAGTCCTAGTTGGTTTAGGTTCAAAACACACCAACAATCCTTCTCTTCTTCTCTCAAAAACACTCTAAATCTCAATTTTTATTCTCTTATTCTCTCAAAAACACTCTAAATCTCAATATTTATATACTTTTTGTTTGCGAAAAATGGAAAACATACAATCACAAGCTTCCGGTTCCAGTTCCGCTTCCGTTGGTAGCAATGTACGAAACAAAGTGTACACAAATGTTGATGTTGTGCAAATTAAATCAACGAGTCGGAATCCGGAAATTTGGTCGAATTACGAGTTGTGCGTTATGAATGATGGGGTGGAAAAGGCCCGATGTAGGAGATGTGGGAAGTTTTATAACCCCACATCAAACTCAACATTAAGAAGTCACAAAAACGGTTCTTGTAGGGCGGCTAGTCAAGATGTGTCACAATCGACACTTGGTTCGGATGGTGGGGTATTTATATACGATAATGATGCGCTTCGAGAAGATTTTACAAAGTTTGTCATCCAAGAGGCGCTTCCATTCAACCACTTCGACAACCAACGGCTTACGAGTATCATCAAAAAGAGACTACAACCGCGATACCAACAAGTAAGTCGTACTACCCTTAGAAGCGATGCGTTTAAATTATGGAAAAATGCTAAAAATGATATAATTGATGGTTTTCTAAACTATAAACATAGTGTTTCTATTACTTGTGATGTTTGGACCGCACCACATGGTACGACAAATTCTTATTTAGCCGTTACGGCCCATTGGTTTCATCCCGAGTCTTGGTTGTTGATGAAACGTACAATTGCTTTTAAATTGTTTGGTTATCCGCATACGGGATGTAACTTGCGAAAAATTTTAAATGACACTTTAATTGAATATAATTTAGACGATAAAGTTTTTACAATTTCACTAGATAATGCGTCAAATAATACTAGAGCTATGGATTTACTAAAATTACGTCTAAAACCAATTTTAAATGGCGCTTTTTTTCATTCTCGTTGTGTTGCTCATATTATAAATTTGTCCGTGCAAGCGGCATTAAACATATGTGATGATTTACGTCAAAAATTTAAGAGTTTATTAATAACTATATATAGTTCTAGTAACGAACGTCAAACTAATTATAGACGTTTTCGTGTACAATGTGGTGAAACTCCCCTAGGACCATGCTACGATAATAATACTAGGTGGAATTCTACTCACACTATGTTTGAAAATATTTTACGACAACGTGATACTTTAAATGCTTTTAATAACATATTAGTTGCAAGAAATAAGTCCGTAACTATTACGGATTATGAATGGGATCGACTAAATGATCTAACTTCGTTTTTAGTAGTTTTTAAAGATGCTACTACTATATTATCGGGTGTATATTACCCAACTAGCTCCTTAGTTCTAAACCAAATTTTTATAATGACCGAAAAATTAAAAGAATTTGAAACCTCGTTATTTCCAATGTTTAGAAAAATGGTTAGAGTTATAAAAAAGAAATTTATAAAATATTTTGGTAGCATTCCTTTGGTTTTTACTTGTGCCGTCGCACTAAATCCAACTATAAATGTTGGCGGCGTACAAGCTATACTTAAAACAATTATGGAAAATTTAGACTTAAACTTAACCGACGACCCAAACTATATTACAAATGAAATTAAACGTTTTGAAGATGGTTTTACACAATTATTTGAGATTTATGCAACAAAAGTTGGTTACCAACATAACCCAATCGTTGAATCCATGCGGGCGGGGACATCTCGAGCATCATCGAGTGACATAAGTATAAACCTTTATAATACTTTAGTTGAAGACGCTACAAAGCGTCAACGAACATCGGCTCCAACAAGCGAGTTGGGAAACTATAAGTCTACAAACTTTTTAACCGGTATCCGGGCTGAGGATTTTTGTAATTTTGACATTTTGAGTTGGTGGAAAGAAAGAGAAGTACAATTTCCAATTTTATCTGCTATGGCTCGGGATTTATTAGCCGTCCAAGCCTCGACGGTAGCTTCCGAATAAGCATTTTCTACTAGCGGTAGAATCATATCGGAAAGAAGGTCAAGACTAACCGCTGAATCCGTGGAAGTATGCATATGTTTGAAAGATTACTTGGACGGGGTAGATATGATACAAAATGTAACAACGTTGGAAGGCCCACTATTAGGTAACGTTGAAGAGGTTATTCAAGATGAAGAAGTCGCATTAGGAATATCACCTCCAACGACCGAATTAGATGAAGGTGAATTTGAAGAACTTGAAGTTGAATCCGTGGATGAAGATGAAGTTTGGGACGACATTCGTGGTTAAGTGTATGCGGGTGATGGCCATGCCAAAGCTCGATATACTTTACTACACGATTACATTTCCGGGTGATGGCCATGCCGAAGCTCGAAATGTATTCGTATATGTAATTGCATTATATAAATAAAAGTTATGTTTGTATTTTATATTTTTAGTTGTAATTGCATTATATAAATAAAAGTTATGTTTGTATTTTTTATTTTCATTTGTATTATTTAAATTTTGTTTATACAATTTCGAATCCGGAAAAAAAACCGAAAAAAAATAACCGATTAAAACCGGTTCAAAACCTAAAAAAACCGATTCCGAATATTTAAAACCGAAAAAAACCGATTCCAAAAAACCGAAACCTATAAAAAACCGGTTTTTTAAAATCGATTTTTAAAAAACCGAAAACCGAAAAAAACCGATTTTTTTGCACCTCTTTACAGATCTGCATAAAGCAGAAACTAATCGGGTGTCCACTATTCAGCCTATTGAAATTTCGAGAATCCAATAAGCTCATTTTCTAACTGCTTATGAGCTTACCAACTTCAGTCGTTCAGCGTATGACTTGTTAACTCATAAGCTTGAAACTAATTGGGTGTCCCAAGACTTTGACATACGGCGTTGCCTAGGCACTAGGCAGTGTGAGGCGGTGTCTTAGACGCCTTGTGTAATTAGTGGCTTTTCTACAAGTAATTGTGTGGTTCTTTTTACTAAACTCTAATGGGCTATTTTCTTTAAGTCCATCATTCAATATCTGTCCGTATATACTAACCCTATCCTGAGTGTAAGCTCCTAGCACAAATAAACGGCTCTGACACCATTAACATAGTTTCATCTACGTGAGGTGCTCGCCTTAGTGTATGACGCCTATCACCTCGGCCTTTGGAACCTTAGCGCCTCAGAGCCCCTATCATCTTTTTAAACCAAGCTCATAAGCTCAAGTTGATAAATTCATAGAACTTATTTATTTTTCGAAAATTTAATAAGCCGATAAGCCCATAAAAATAAGCTAGATCACACAACAAGAAAATTTACCAAGCAAAACTCAGTCAACGGGAAAAAGTTTATACGAGTTCATGAACCATTGCTGACCGCGATCATATAGCAAGACATCCTACAAGTTCTGAGCAAACACCAAAGAAGCAAATACATAAATCCAACTTATTGATCCTTGATATAAAAACAGAAGATTACTAATACACTTCTCCACAATCAAGGTAAAAAGAAGTTGGAACTTTATTCAGAAAAACTACTAAAAGAAATGTCAATAACCTGCTAAAAAACAGAACTTTCTTAACAACCAGAGAAACTAAATAACACAACAAGAAAATTAACTTCAAATCCAACAAACTGCTCAAACCTCTTTAGTAAAGAAGCTAGTTGTGTTTACATACAGCAGTCGAAACTTGAATCTAAGTCGCGTTTTTTAAACCTCATCAGTACTTCGTTCTCCCATCACCCTCAGTGATCACATCCATAAAACCACCGCCAGCCGGGATCATAGGCAAAACATGTTCTTGATGTGGCACAATAACATCCAACAAGTAAGGCCCCGGTGTATCCAACATCTTCTGAATAGCTGCCCGAAGGTCCGCCTTTCGGGTCACTCGGGCAGCCGGGATATCACAAGCTTCAGCAAATTTCAACATGTTTGGGAATATTTCCGACTCTTTTTCCGGGTTCCCTAAATACGTATGCGCTCTGTTCGCCTTGTAAAACCGATCTTCCCATTGAACCACCATACCTAAATGCTGATTATTCAGTAATAAAATCTTGACTGGAAGATTCTCCACACGGATCGTAGCTAATTCTTGAACATTCATCATGAAACTTCCGTCACCATCGATATCAACGACAACTGCATCAGGTCTCGCAACGGCTGCCCCAATAGCAGCGGGCAGTCCGAACCCCATCGCTCCAAGCCCGCTCGAAGTCAACCACTGTCTAGGCCTATTATACTTGTAAAACTGGGCAGCCCACATCTGATGCTGCCCAACTCCAGTACTTATAATCGCATTTCCGCCTGTTAACTCATCCAGCATCTGAATCGCATATTGTGGCGGAATAGCTTCACCAAACGTCTTAAAACTCAACGGATGATTCACCTTCTGTTCATCCAATTCAACCCTCCACGATGCAAAATCGAGATTATTAACTTCACGTTTTGCCTCCAAAATCTTGTTCAAATCCTGTAATGCAATCTTAATATCACCACAAACCGACACATGAGGCTGCTTATTCTTCCCGATTTCAGCTGAATCAATGTCAATATGAACGATTTTCGCTCTACTAGCAAATGCCTCGAGTTTCCCAGTTACACGATCATCAAACCTAACACCAAATGCAAGCAACAAATCACTCTTATCCACTGCATAATTCGCGTAAACCGTCCCGTGCATTCCCAGCATTTGTAAAGATAAATCGCTTGAAGCTGGATACGACCCCAAACCCATTAAAGTACTCGCAACAGGAATACCGGTAAGTTCAACAAATCGCCTCAACTCATCGCCCGAATTCAAACACCCACCACCCACATACAAAATAGGCCGCTTGGATTCCGAAATTAACCGAATAATCTGGTGTAAATGATCATCATTTGGCAGTTTTGGTAACCGAGATAAGTACCCAGGTAATCGCATTGGTTCATACCATTTAGGTACTACTAATTGTTGTTGGATATCTTTAGGTACATCAATTAAAACGGGTCCGGGTCGACCCGATGACGCTAAATAAAAGGCTTCACGAACGATTCTGGGTATATCTTCAACGTCTAAAACCAAATAATTATGTTTAGTAATCGAACGTGTTACCTCAACAATTGGTGTTTCTTGAAAGGCGTCCGTTCCGATCATTCGTCGAGGAACTTGACCGGTGATTGCAACGATAGGGACACTGTCGAGTAGAGCGTCAGCAAGCCCGGAGACAAGGTTAGTGGCGCCGGGGCCGGAAGTGGCGATGCAGACGCCGGGAAGTCCGGAGGCACGCGCGTAACCTTCCGCGGCGAAAACACCGCCTTGTTCGTGACGTGGTAAGACGTTACGGATTGTGTGGGACCGGGTTAAGGCTTGGTGGATTTCCATTGACGCGCCGCCGGGGTAGGCGAAGACGTCGGTGACGCCTTCGCGTTCGAGGGCTTCAACGAGGACGTCGGAGCCTTTACGGGGTTGGTCGGCGGCGTAACGAGAGACGAAAGTTTCCGGTGACGGTGGTGGTGAAGTGACGGTGGTGATGGGTTTGGAATTGGAGAGGACATTGGTGATGTGGAGACGGTGTCGTTTTCGGGTGGATGGGGGAACGGGGAGAGAAAACCGGTGGAAAGTGGTGGAGTGGGTGTGGAATGGTGGTGGTTTAGTGGTGGCGGTGTTAGGGTCCGGTGAAACGACGGCCGCCATATTTGTGTTAGGGTTGGAGTGCTTTTTTTTTCTTGTCTTTTAAGGTTAAAATTAAATTAAATAAATTAAATTAATAAAAGTATAGGAGAGAATAATGTAGTGTGATGAATGGATACTTGTTTTTTTTGAATTATCATTATGTTGTGGTTTTTATACACGTACGTCGGTTTAAAAACTTTTAGGTGGGTGACTTATGTTATTATTTTTATTTCTTTCCATATTTATTTATTACAATTACAACATAAATAAAATAAAATAAATAAAAGAAAAAATAGGGAATTTCGATTGATATGGTTTTGTATCATTTAGAATATTGGCGGCTACCGGAAATAACTAGCTCACTACTTAGACTAGTATATTAAACTAGTAAAGAACAATACAAAAGGTTGTTATTACTACTTAATAGTAGCTTAATAGGGTTAGGAACCGTAAAGTAGGAACATAACAAATGAATATCTAGACTTCAATGATCTTTAATAATATTACCTGCTTTTCTTGGGATAGATTGCATAAAAGTAATGAAGTACAATAATATTCATTTTTGTCAGAGCGCAATATGAAAAAGTAACAAATAATTATACATCTATTTGATAGTAGAGAGCTTGTTTTAAGAAAAAAATATCTAACAAGAGTGCCTACGTATTAATAAATACAAATGTATGCATGTGTGTCTTGTATGTGTTTAGGAGTTATTGTGATAAGAATATATGAATATTTAAGGCATATATAACTATAAGTGGGAAACACATCAAACTATATATTAGGAACATGGCGATATTCGTACTAGAGGTTGAGTTTAAATGAGAATGAAAATTTTAATGCGAATGAAGAAATGAATCATAGTCATCCATTTTACAAAACTCAATTTTTTTCAAATTAAATATCTTACAAACGGCTAATCAAAAAATTATAAAAATACAAAAAGAATATCAGAACGATATGATTTTTGTTGAATTTAAAGTTAAAACCTAATGGTCCAAATCGGGAGAGTGGATGAAATTGACTAACACATGCATTTTATAAATGTCGCCATCAGAGTACAACTCTCTGTTTCAAATTAAATATCGACGATTTGACATTTTTACTAATTACTTGGTAATTTATACTTTGTAGGTTCATGTAAAACGTTCGATTTACATTATAAACAATAATAATTAATTTAATTTTCACAATTATAAGAAAATATATATACCTTTGATGTTTAACTACGATTGGTTTGATGATAAGATAAACGTTTTAATCATTGCGGACTATAACTTTAACTTAAAGTCAGATTTATGCACGTTTTTCAATTGATTTATAAGAGATCATTTTGTGAATAGGATATCTTTTCAGACATTATAATTATTAGCCGGTCGTTAAGTCAATCTATAACATTATACAACGTTGCTTTCAACATCTATTTTCGTACAGATCGAACGTGTGAATCAGTTAATATCGTTAGTTATCGAGGTATATACAACATGGAACTCATTTATTCACACATTTGTATCTCTTAAAGCATGGTCCGATGTATACATGTAGTTTTTTCGATTCAATAAATAGCACTTAATAGAAAGAAGTAAATTTTTATTACACGACATAATTTGTTAACGTGTATACTACGATATTAGATTGTTAATGCATAAAATATATATATATTAACACTTTTAATATATACTTGTAATGTATGCATTAAAAAGTAATTGTATACATCACTTCCTTTTTATTAGGGCATACATTGGTTCTGTCGGTTAACCAAGTGACAAATGTCACTTAAGTGTTACTAATGTCATCATATTGTTACTTTGTCTGTCGGTTTCCTTTTGTTGATTTTGTGTCGGTTAACTGACGTTTTTTTTTCGTCTTTTTTTTTTCTAGTGTTAAATAATAGAGGCATATCGGTAAATGTGAATTCCATAAATAAAAACTGACCGGTGACTGATGACAGTGGTCAGTCAGTTATTAGTCAGTTTTGAAAAAACCTAACGTAACACTAAGTTAACAAAAACTGACTAGTCAGTTTCAATCACGAATGGACATGACGTTATATATCTTTACATTATAATGTTATATTATTGTAAATTCTTTCTTCTTTTTAGCAAATAGAAAGATAGAATACACTAGTTCCATAGCAAGTGGGATAAGGGGTGGGCCAGTCGGCCGTAGAGATTTGTATTTATTGAGTGCATTATAACAAGAAGTATAATATAATATTTATACATGTCTTCAAGTATAATATTTTTATCGGGATAGACTTTAGTCATACTGATTTGCTAGATATCGATACGTATCCAAGTTGATATTTGTGATGTACTTGACAAATATCAAAAACTTTCTACAACGGAAAGTCCCACCCCTCTAAAACCAACTTTTTAATAATTTTATATGCTAGTGAAGTAGTGAACATTTAAAACTGTATCAAAATCGTTTAACATCAATAAGAAATTTGAACCTTGGTAGATACGGTAATGGACTGGTACGTGTTGGATGGCTGGATCAAATATTAGTGGGCTTGCAAAAGAAGCTGTGATTTAATGGGCCAGATAGTGGGCTAGACATTATGTAGGTTCTTTGACCTGTTAAATTGTTTCCATTTTTCTCATTGATTTGGGGTATGATTTTTTCTCATTGAAGTATTTTGATTGCATTATCGGTTGTCTTTTCTCTCCATTATATTTACATTCATATTTACTTCAAAAATTCAAAATTGAAACAAATAACTTGAGCACTTTCCAAATTTCAGATTCAGAAGATGCATAAATGACATTAGATAAATTGTTTGTTCTCTATGGACTAATAAATTATATCTAACTGAAAAGGATCGGGTCATCTACTCGTCTAAACTCTAATGTGTGGAATTGAGATATCACATAAATATATCGATGAAGTTTAATTTGATCTGGTTGTGTGCTGTTTATGACATTTCATATATATGGTTGATTTTGACTTATTTTTCTAACTCAAAACTAACTTGTGAACTTTTCTAACAGCAAAAGTGGAACCAACCCGAACATTAGACCTCTTTCGAAAAATCATTTCCTGTTATTTACTAAAATAACCATTTTATTGAAAATATCATGAGCTTGTTCACATAATTTGTTATAAATAGTTCAAACTCAACAAAAGAACACTGTGTATACAAGTTTTATCACATAATTTAGTGACATCAATGATTTAATCAAAGTGGTACATATTGTTCATTCTACAAATGCAATTTGAAATGATACTACTTTTGCAGCACAACAAACAAATTTTGATCTAGTAGTAAGTATACAAAAGAATCATCAATACACTAAAAGGCTCCATCTTTGAATTTTATGAGCTTAATCATGTTCTTGAGTTCCCATAAAGCTGCGTGTACACTCTCTTAGTCCTGTAGACTACTATCATACTCAAGAAAAATGCCATGAGACAAAGAACTGACAAGATCCCACAAGTGATCGAGTAACATATGGTTCCATAGCAAGTGAGTGCTTCACCATCTGTGACTGTATGCTGACTCTGAATCTTGGCTTCATAGTCGTAAATACCACTAGCAATCACACCTGAGAAGATTAGTGAACCAGCAGGACTCGCAAGCGTAAGAAAGTTGTACAATGCTCCAAAACTCTTTAACCCAAATAACTCTGATGCAGCAGAGGGCACGATGGCCCAATGGGCTCCGTAACATGATCCCATCACCACCGAAACAACGTATATTGCCGCAGGTCCGCTCACGGCGTAGTAGAAAAGTGAACACGCCATCACGATTTGAACCGCAGCCATTGCCACTGGTCTTGGATATGCGTACTTCCTGTTGCCAAAAACGACAGTATATCAGTGGATGTTTGGGATTGTTTATTTTGAAGTGTTAATCTGCTTATTCGTTTTAAAACAAGCAGATAAGCCATTTTCATAAATGTATTTGATATTCCTTATCTAGTGTAATAATAAACAGTGAGGAGATAAGCACTTGAATATGACGGTTAAAAAAGTTGAAAGTTAACAGGTTAGCACAAACTCACCTTACAACAAGCTCAGAGAAATACCCGCCACCAACACGACCAAGAAAGTTCCAAATGCTAATCATGGACACGAATATGTGAGGGTTTTCATAACCTAAAGATTCACACATTTGACCTAGATTATCAATAACGGTCAAACCCGATCCTGAGGCAAGAACTAACGAAAAGAACATGAGCAAGAAATCGGCTTTCACTAATGCCTGCATCAAAGTAAAATCTTCCCCTCTTCTCGGACCCTTCTTCTTAATCTTCACGGCTCCATCAGCCGCTGCTTGCACTAATCTCGCCTGCAATTGAGATATTTGTTTTTCCCGTTCTTTTTCTGGAAGTGAGTCGGTTCCTGAAGATGCCTCATCTTCTACTTCACTAAAAATGACTTCCGCTTTGTCATGATTAATCACTTCTTGTTTCTCTTCCTCACTCAAAAGACTTTCTTCTGAATGGGATTTGGGAGAGAAAAACACTAATGTAATGGGAATTGAAATGGGGAGCAACACGAGAATTATAAGCCCGATTGTGAGTGTCGTGAGAATGGTTTGGTTCAAGTCAACTAGATCTTGTAGTATCAAAACAGCTAAAAGATAAGCAGCAAGAATGAGGCAAACACCATAAAGAGCTAAGAAACTCATGTTATCAGATGGCCTAGCTTGTTTATGGCCACCAACAGGTCTAATCAAGAACATCACTGAGGTAATTACAATCGTGGGACCCACTGCTACAACGAAAATGATGGACGCTTCATCGGGGAAATTGAACATGGTGTAAACTTGTGTTAATATTGCACCACTCAAACCCGCAAAACCTTTAAGTATTCCTAAGACTGGACCACGGCTTTTTGGGAAGTTTTGGACTCCCGAAACAAGAGATCCTGTATTGAAATAGGTTTCGCCATTTGTTCCCACGAAAATGCAAACACATAACTGCAAATGAAGTTTGAAGCTTTAGAAAAAAAAAGTTCTTTTTGAGTGATTCTGGAAGTTTTACATGCTAAACAGGATAATGCATATGGATTTGATTACATATAGATGCTGATTCTGTTCTGTTACAGAAAAGTTTAAACTTTTGATTTTCATATCAAACTTATTACTTTCAAGACTCCAAATTTACATCTAGCTTTTATTTTTTAAGCTAAACATTACTTTACCATAACAATAACAATTTTTCTACAAACATAGTTATCAGTACTCGATTAATAAACTAAACAGTAGTTATCAACACTGGATACTCCAATAGTCCAACTTATTAAATTTGACTTTCAAAAGTCAACGATGGATTCCTAAATAAAATCTGGTATGCCATTAGAAGCTACTTGATATTCTAACACAATGTTAATCTTCACAGTCAAATAGTCAATAAGATGCTTTTATAATCTTATATCAATCATAGATTCTTAGCAACTAGATTCAAATCATACCCATACACATACATATACATAATCATTTTGAGAGAACAAAAAAACATTAAAATAGAGAGAAAGAGACTGACCACCCACAAAGGCAACTGAGGCAATGTCTTATTAACAGTGAGCCAAACAAGACCATACCCAAAAAAGTTCTGAGCAACCCCAATAAAAAGAACAACCCAAATGGGAGCAACTTCAGACAAACTGCCAGCAATGAACCCGATTGCATCACCAATATCTTTAGCCACACCCAACATAGCAATTTGTCTCTGATTATAACCCATGGTACTCTTGATCACTGGTGATATACTTCCATACATATACCCAATACCTGAACAAGATTGAACCCACATAGATGCCACAAAAACTAGCCATCTATTGTTCACAAACGTCTTGGCCTTTTCTTGTATTCCCGTCATCTTTGCAAATTCAATCACAAAAAGATGATCAAGATTGCATGAAAAAGATCAAAACTTTAATGGGTTTTAAGGGTTTTTTGATTTGGGTATTAAAGTTTTGAGATTTCTATGGAACAAGATGATGAAAGCTTCACCTGACAAGAAGCTGTGTTTGATTTTTTCTTTTTCCAAAATTTGGGCTTTTTTATATGGATTATGGAGAAGCTTTCTTCCTATGTTAAATTAAAAAAAAAAGAAAATTTGCTTGACTTTCTCTATTATCAGTATTAATGCGAATAGTTTTCATTTTCTATTATTATTACTACAGTTTTATAATCTTGTGTTTACACTTTTTCTATCTCTCGAGGGTGGTCGTGTCCTTTAAATTTATTTCTTTTTTTTTAGTGTCTTTTATAATTGCCATTTGTTACACGTGTGTACCTACCAAAAAAAATTGTAGCAGCCATAAAAACAAAAAGAAAAAAACTAACCCCACTCCCTTCTATGTTTCTAGGGACCGATCTTGTACCTACCTCCTCTAGGAAATCTTGTTGTGGTAGGTAGCAAATTCATAGTTTCTATTTTTCGTGAACCATAAATTAGTTTTTTTCTTTTTTTTTTCTACCGAATAACTAAATATTTTGTCTTATTATTATGGATCGTTAAATTACAAAGGAAAGCCATTGTTGCGTGAATAAGTAAAGTATGACCTTGAATGTCGTCTCTTGGCTCATATTTATGTGTAAGAAAGGACGTCTCTTCTATAATTGGTTGCATATTGTTTTCCGTTGACTTTAAATAGCTATTTTTCGTTTGAAATTACAAAATAACTATGGACTGCTATATAGCTATTTTCGTCGGTCAAGTGACATGTAAATGTGTGTTGAAGATTCTGCTGAAAAATATATCTTTATAACATGTTTTATATAACAAATTTGTTCTATTAACATAATTATGATAAGCTGGAAAGATCGTTAATCAGTTCATTTTAACTTGTTAAATTATATTATCTTAAAGAATATATTTTATAACATCAAAAAATTGTTGATACATTAAAATGTTTTGCAGGACAACCTAACCTAACCCCGAACAGATTGTCCCACATGTGTTACCATGTTTTCCGAATATACATATTTAATATCTACCAGGTCATTCTTACCATTAATATTTGAAAGATTTGTCTTTAATAGAATATTGAAAGATAAATACTATGCGTTCAATAATAAACTAGTGGGCCATGTGACCATGAAACTAGAGAACGTGATATTGCAGTAGGTAAGGCGTAACGATGCATTTCCATCCGACTCATCATCTGTTGGCTATTGATTTGTAATCAACCATCGTATATTGTGTGCAAGTTTCGTAAAATACAACATTATTAAAATACTAATACATTTAAATTATCGATCATAAAAATCTAACTGTTAAAATCATATGTTTCTTTTCTTTCTCAATTCTCAAAATACAGTTGTCCTGACAAGTTACCCCTGATAAGAAGATATTGATCATCTCTTTGACTTGCAATTCGTATTTATTTGTTTTGCATTAAGATCCTGCAACTTCTAATAATTTTTTTGGACAAACCAACTTTAAGATGCAATCAAATTTATAAATTAACTATTGTAACGACATCATAAATGTGGATCCTTCGTATTATATATATGTATATGGTTGATCTACGGGAAATGAGTCATCTTGAAAAAAGGGGGAAGCAAATCTGAGTCGTCCGTTAACATTCATCACATGTTAATTAACATTCATCATAACAAAATTAACATTCATCGTGATGAATGGTAACGGACGGTCCAGATTTACTTTCCCTTTTTTCCCAAGATTACCTATTCCGTCTGAATCATCCATATATATATATATATTATATGCCTTTTGTAGGTGTTCTTCCGTTTGTCGAGTATTGTTTTTAAATTTAGTCTTTACTTGGGGTTTGTTTTTTTTGTATTATGTGGTTAATTGATGGTATTTGGATTTAAGTATTCAGATTCTAATCTCATACGAACTTACTTGATTTGATAAGTAGTTAGTAACTTCTAATATTTTCTGTAACTATTCAATATATATGTGTCATTGATAAAATAAACTTGAAATTAGCTTTAATTAATTGTCAAAACTATCACCAATATATTCAATACATAAGTGATTTACAATACTAAAGTTTTTCATAATCATCGTAAAAATGTATACCAATTAACTTACTAACACGTTCATTAGCACCATTTGGTCAATGATTACATTTAAACAGTTTTATATAAATGTAAGAATAATCAAAGTATAACACAAGCGTCAATATGTCCGAGTGGTTAAGGAGACAGACTTGAAATCTGTTGGGCTTCGCCCGCGCAGGTTCGAACCCTGCTGTTGACGATTTAAATTGTTTTTGTTAATGCATTTTTTTTCAGATGTTAATTGAGTTATTAGGGTTATGTTTTCTAAACCGACTCAAGCTCAAAGACTTGTGTATCTATTTGACACATGGATATAAATAAATGCGTTTAAGAATCATAAATGAACCTCAAACTTGGTGCAACTTTTTCTGTTTGTTTCTTCTTTTTTTCCGGACCGCTTTGAACAAACTGAAGGTACAATCGGTTATATTTTGATCTATTTTTATTTGTATTGGAGTTTTCTAAACGTAGTCTTACGGTTAATATGTATAAAATTATTATATAAGATAGTTAATTATTCTTTTTAAATGGCGGTTATTTTATTGTATAACATATTTATATTTATACGTGTTAACAATACTTTATAAGTTTAAAAAAATAAAATATTACGGTCTTATTTGTTAAATAATTTTTTCCACTTTAAAATAAACCTTCACTCTATATCTTGATTTGATTTGCTCTAAAGTAATGTTTAATTGAAAATAGAAAAATGTTTTTCAACCTGTCTTAAGTTACATCTTTTCCCTTAAAGAGGATCCCTAAAACTCTTAAAGTGTGTATTTTACAAGAATAAAAATGAAAGCCATTAGCTCTACTCCATTCCTATGAGTAATTGCATATTTTCAAAGTAATTTTTTTTTTCTTTTTAGAAAGTTAAACACTCACTCACATTTATTATAAATGTGTCAGTAAATGTATACAATAGTCTCAATTCAGGACTTAAACCCTCAATATCAATACTTTATCGTTGTTAGGTCATCTCGATACCATTACACTAATAATTTTTTTTGCGTCTTTTGTTTCGTGGACCCTTATTTTGTTTGAGATGAAAGTGTTGGAAAGCCAGTTACTTTGAATGCTTCATTTAAGTACCTACCACCATTAGAGTGTTTCACTCATGTTTATTTTAATAATATTTGGTAAGAAATTGTTTGGCCTGACACTTGTGCATTTTAATAAAAAAAAAAAGAAAAAGAAAATTTTTTGCATGCTGACCTTTCCCTTCACATGTGTTTCTACTTAATGAAGACCAAAAATTACGATACTGATGAATTGGATGCTAATAAGTTGGAAAAGCAGGCTTCTGCATCAAGAAAGGTATTTTACATCACTATTTCATCTCTGAGCTTATAACTTTGCTTATCAAAGAAATATTGATAACAAGGTTTACTAAACGAGATATATGCTTAAGTCGAAGAGTACTTTGGAACAGACTAAATTATCAAAATCTCACATAATGCTTTACCGACCATAGTAAAAAAAAAAAACAGAGTTCATGCTCGTGACTTCCGCCTAGAAAAAATTAAGAGTTGGTGTTTGTGATTGCCGCTCGAAGTTCCTGACAAAATTACAAAGGTATGTTCCTGGCCACTACTTCCCCATTTTATGTAAATTTGAGGTGGGTAACGATTTAAAATGGGTATGGGTCGAAACAGGTATTATAACTTTTTTTGTACGAGTTGAAATGGGATGGTTTATTGTTAGTAATGCTGCAATTTTATAAGTTGATGGTTCTTTTTCTTTGCACTAATTATTTCTCTTGTGCAGGCTGAAACAATGGAATCCTTCTTAGAGGCACTGGCACTTAGAATGTATCTTTGTATAATTCAGTCGGATCGTGTATGAAATTCCATAATAATCTTTCTTTTGATACCATGCTTTTAGTACTTTGTAACAAGCTTTTACATCTTGCAGTCTAACGACTAAGACGGAATGGTCTCCAAGCTTGAGTGATGAACTCTTAGCGCGTTTAGGAGTCCCAATAGTAAGTGTTTATGACCTAAACAACTCATCTATAGCTAATCTGCAACATTTACCTCCATGTACTAATGTATGTCTTTAATTAACAAGAAAAAGTAAGTAGACATGGCAAAACGAGAGGGTCATGTGGGTTGGGTGACGGATTAATATGGATAATGTTTTAATGCAGGTCAAAATTGGTCGCGCTGGGTTGAACCGTCCAATACTTTTTGTCACACCTTTATTTTTTCTGACAAATAATTAAATTGTTAGATATGATTACAAATCATTTGTATGTTTGAATAAAGTAATTAATGTACGAAACTTTATGCATTACAAATACACTTTAGTTGACTATCAGTTGTATTTAAACTATTCTTTCATTAGGCCTACTGACCCAAATGTGATAGCACATAATCCACATTGATGCATTTATAATTAAAGGGATCAAGAATTAAGATTAACGTTCTCTTGTTGCGATATATTAACAACGTTTTGTTATTCCTGAATTCTGGAATTATCTAAGGCATCAGGGAGTTGGTGGAGAAATCCACTTTTTATAAATGTAAACAAATACAAATATTAAGAATGATAAAATGCCATAAAATGGTGATCATAGCTTTTTTCAGGTCATTCCTTCCGGTTAAAAACGAACTTTCCTTTTACACAAATAATGATGAAGCTAGGGACATGGATTAGGTAGAGATGGCAAAATAAAAAGAACTTTCCTTCTACACTAACAATGATGCAGGGACATGAATCAGGTTGAGATGGCAAAATGAGCTAGTTGGGTGATGGACTTTCTGTTAGTTAGGTAATAATAATATCAATCAAGTACGTCGCGTTGAGTTAGGTTGACCCTGAATCTCTTTTTTGTTCATCTTTCTATATTTCGTCATAGAATAATTAATGCGTTGAATATGATTATATAACCATATTATTAACAATAGTAAAAAGTGATCATTGGTGGTTTTATGCATTTCAATACAGTTTTGGACAATTAGTTGTTTTCCACTTTTACCCATTTGTATAGTCGGAATCGACCCACTTACATTTAAATGGGTAAAACTTGTCAAATCAAGCATTAGGCATCTAGATGCATGGATTTGATCTTGTTAATCTCATATAACTGCATGAATTTATTCATATAAAGATAAAGATGAATTGGTGATCGCTATCCTTCTTGCTTGCAAGTTATTCGAAAATGTGATGATTAAATAATGGATTATTTTATTTGATTGAATTCATTGGATGCCCTAATGTGTTGGACTGTTACTATAAACTCTATAAGTTTCTCCCAATCCCTTTTCTAATACGACTGTCTATATTTGTGTATGGTCCGAGAAGAAAGATCTTGGAAGCTATAAAATATAAGAAAAGCATGAAAGCTAATGTTTTAAACAGTCGTTTAACTGACTAGTGATTATTTTTTGGGATCCACTGTTGCCAAGTGTTTTATCACAAAGGCTTGTTGATCCATGAAAGTAGCCAAGTATACAGAACCACCTCTCAGAAACTACAAAATTTTGAAACAGTTTGGCAGAGATGGGGAAAGATTGTGACATTTGCTAGTTTTCGACTTGTTCAAACGCTTAATTAAATATTGTAGGGTTTGGTATCCCGCCCGTAAGTTTATATCTTAACTACACATTGTTGCGCTAAACAAGCTTAAGCAAACCATATTATTAACATAAAGTTATGCATTTTTAATACCCACTGCTTTGTTATGTAGGAAGATCCGCAAGGTATGGCTGATGCCGTTAAGGAAAATAGTACATAATATCCGCGCTCTTGTAGGGTTAATCGGCCGAGTCGGGAATTAATCGAATTAAAATTTTGTATATATAAATTATGAAATTATAGAATATCTCAAGAAAATAGTACATAATATCTAAAAAATGTAGTTTGTAATATTTTAACAAAAGAAGGATAAAAAGTACATTTAAAAATTATATAAAGAGAAATAAGCAATAAAGTATAAAATAAGAGGACTAGAGTGTAATATTTTACAAACACTAGTTAAAAAAGAGGTCTAAAATGTAATATTTTTCAAACCCTAATTAAAATAAGAGGCCGCCACCCACATCATCTTTCCCATTCATCTTCTCTATTCACTTTGATTTGAAATCAATCCAAATCAAAATCATAAACCACGAACAGCAACATAAAAGAAGAGAATAGCAGCCCAATTTTAACTAAATTGACTCAAAACCCTAAATAAATCGCCGTTGACCGCCGCTGACTGACGTTGACCATTTTTTTGAACCGCCTCAGGACGAATCGGGCGCCAACACAGCGATTCCGATTAATCGGCCTTTTCAACCTTTTTTTACAACACTATTGATATTGATTGATAGCTATTACGTTAGATAAGACACGAGATGTCATTTGTTGTTATCATATTGTACTTTTTGCTTTGCATATAGCTCGTCAAATGTCATTTTTCCCCAATCAACACATGTATGAATCAAAAGATAAGGCATACTCATAAAACTTGCATAGTCTGTTTTGGGATGTTTATATATGTGACAGTTGGAGAATATTGGTGTAATTTGTAGATAAAATTTGTATCATTTTCAGATTTTAAGAAAGTAATGGTTTGATGAGCATCTTGTACTCTAAAAACCAAACCGAAAATATTTAACTGCTACTTATATCTTTTGTTATTACAAACTCATAAATCCATCGATTGTTTTAACTAATCATGTCATTTATCACGGATAAGAAAGATAGCAACCTTCTAATCATTTTTTATAAATAAAACTGAAGTTACAATCCTTTTAATTTGTTAAAAAAAATATAAAAAAATAGCTACGTTACCTACATTAAACTTTGGCTTCCTCTCAGCATACTGTACAAAATTTCTTAATTTACTGTAATAATTGGTGATTTGACTTAAAGCAACTAATTAATTGTATTTAAATAATTAAATAATAAAAGTAAAAACATATTGTAAACCCATATGATTAGATGGATAAATGGAAGAGAAAATTACTGAAATGGTCAGTCAATTGGCTCATTTACATCCTATGGTCATTGTCAGACAAATTTACAAGTAAATGGTCACAATTGCCTTGGAACAAATCTAGCGGACCCGCGAGAATCAATTTAGCCAATGAAATTGCCCCACGTATCTCAATTACCGCTGGTCAACTAAAATCCCCGCTGATCAACCCTCAATTCCCTATGTTTTTTGATTTAATTCGGATTCCCTCTGTTTTTAAAATAAGAACAAAAAAATATATATAAGATTAGCGCACGCAAATCGGAGATTATGCCAAAACAGAGGGTATTAGGGCAAAACGGAGGGAATTATGCCAAAACAGAGGGTATTATGGAAATATAGAGGGAATTATGCAAAAACAGAGGGTATTATGGAAATACAGAGGGAATTGATAGTTGACCAGCGGGGATTTTCGTTGACCAGCAGGAATTGTGATACGTGGGGTAATTTCATTGGGTAGTTAATTCCCGCGGTTCTGCTGGATATTTCCTGAGGGAATAGTGACCATTCGCGTGTAAAGTTTTATGACAATGACCATAGGATGTAAATGAGCTCATTGACTGATCATTTCAGTAATTTTTTCTAAATGAAATTGAACTGACATAAAGTCATATTAAGACACAAATTTCATGAAGAAAAAATAGAATCGCAGTAAATTTAGTAACACCCTAAACTTTTGACAGTACTCTTAATATATGACGAAAATATAAATATATCATTCTGAGGGGTTAATATAAAAGTTTACTCAAATTATAAAATTAGGGTTTAGAATTGAAACTGTTAATCCCCAATTCTGATTCAATCCAACTCCGAAATCAAATCAATGGAAGACACTAGCAGCACAACCGTCACGAGTCAGAAATCAACACAAGAACTATCAATGGAAGGACAAAAACATTTAGAAGATACAATTGAATCGGCATTTCAAATTCTATCTTCAATGAATGATGAACTTTGTAACCCTAATTTATGGTCCACGTCATCGACTTCTTCTCCACCACCTTCCAATGTTAGTAACGGCCATCACGTTCAATCTAACGGCGTAAGTAACGGCGGTGATGCCACGTCATCAGATGGCGGACATCAGTTTGAAATGGGCGGTGGTGCTCTTGATGAAGCTCGGCTTCGGTACAAAGCGTCTGTTGCGGCTCTTCGTTCCGTTCTCATTGCAATTCCCGATTCGAGAAAGGTATATATATTTTTAGGTATGTATATGTATGTGTATATGTATTAAGTTCTGTTTTTAGTTATATGGGTTAATGATGTGATTATTGAACCGTTTGCAAGTGTTGTAAGACCTAAATGGACTAAAAATTGTGAATGTGAATGTGTATGCTTTTGCTATGTTTAATTGTTGCCAAAATTAACTGGATGAATGTTTGTGTAATGTGTATTATTTAATATCATATTTTGCACTTGTAATGCTCGTGTTTTCACAAACATCCATGTTTCCCAAACCGAGGCGTGCCTACCCCTTAGATCGGAAACTTAAAATGGACTCTAATATATGCTGAAGATGCTATACTTCTACATGAATTGTCCATTTAAAGTCTAGATGTATATCTCTTTGGATTGCTTAACACCATCCGCCCAACCCCTACACCTTCTTCATGTGACGATGAAGATGCCATCAACAGTCCACAATTACAACAATTGAAAACCCAACCAATAACAATTACTAATTAGCTACCTACAATCTTGTTTTATAGAAATTCAGTATATTCAATCATTTTATGCCCTTTTTAGCTAGCGTTACCGATCTTGCTTTCTCAGTCTCTTCAATAACTATAGCACCCACTATCTTGTGCTCTACAAATACACTTCAGGCTATTTGGTCAGCTACTGTTACTGATCTCATGCGAGACTCAAGAGGAACGATGTTTATATCCAATTCTAAATGAAAGTGTCTCTAAATAGATTTTCCAAGAATTTGCTTACATTCATTATCTCTGTTAAGATTTTTATTATCTTTTATGAATTTTATTTGGGCTCATATATTTCCTGATTTTGGGTGCTACATACATCAAGTATAGCAAAACCTCTAATCATGACCTCTCATGCTATTTTACTATGTACAAGTAATCTATTAGCTAATTTTATATGAAATTTGTGTGCCTCTGCTTCCTGGACTCTCTGTACCTTGGATCGCCTAGCCTAGTGCCTTTTACAACAAAGCGTGTTTCCTGCTAATACTATGTCAAAACATCATTAGCACCTCTAAAGAGAATTTAGGATTCAGTGTTGGGAAAAGTTTTGATAGGTTCAGCTTTCATGGCCCAGGTGAAATGGCAGCGATGATGCTAATTGCTTTCGTTTCTCCTTTTTTGATGTAAAAAATGCTCTGACACTAAAGCCATTTCACTTGGATTGCCTAACACCACCCGCCCAACCCTTACACCTTCTTCTTGTCACAATGAAGTTGTCATCCACAGGCCACAATTTTAACAATTGGGAACCCAGACATCAACCATAGCTAGTTACTACCTACTATTCATACAGTATGCTTAATCATTTGATGCACTTACTAAGTTACTATTTCTTTAGCTACTCTTGTGTTCCACGATACAATTCAGGCCATCAGGTCAGCTACTGTACTGATATCACCGGATAAATTAGATGTAACCATGTAGAATAATTTAGAGAAAGTATGTCTTAACCGAATTTTAATCTCAATTGTCCCTAAACAGATGGTCCAATAGTTGGTTTAGATTCATTATCTCTGTTTCCATTTTTATAATGTATTTTGTGAATTATAATGTTATTTAGACTAGTAGTTTTCATAATTTTCAGCATTACATACATCAAGTATAAAAAACCTGAAGTCGTAATGTGTACAAGTATTTATAAGCATTTTTGTGTAAATCATGTGCCTTGACGTGTTTCCTGCTCATACTATGTCAAAATATCATTAGCAATCCCATGAGTAGGGTTCTTTTTATGTAAATATATAATATGTTACAAGTAATTCGTGTTGGTTTGATGGAATTACTGATAGGTTTGATGTTCATGGCCCTGGAGAAATGGTAGTGATGATGCAAATTGCTTTCATTTTCTTTTTGTGTGTTGCAATAATGTTCTAATTCTGAAGTCCTTTCACTCATACTTCTTTAACAAGAAAAGCTTTGTTCCACGCTCTCGAAAGCGCTATGCCGGTCCACACGCCTTTCTTATGTGTTGGAGATACCACCATTGAGATCTTATTATCGGTTTTAATCTGGCATAGTTTTGCTTGTGTCTAATATGGATTATGGTGTGAACAAATGTTTTCCTTTCTGTTCTTAAGATTTTCCATGGTAACTTTTGCTTTTATCTTTTGTAATTGACTTGTGTTTCCTCTTAATGAAGGTCAAGGCTTATGATATTGATCCTATGTCAACTGATGATTTGGATACTGAGAAGCTGGAAGAGCGGGCTTCTGCCTTAAGGAAGGTATATTGCAGGAGCTTGAAAGTTAAAGTTAAGCATTTAAACCATACCCTCTACTACAACCTTTTTTTAACATGTGTCTTCTGTGCATTGCAGGAGCTTGAAAATAAAAACAAGCATTTAAAGCTTCTTATAGATCAGGTTCGAGAGCTCATTACAGACATTTCAACTTGGCAAAGTCCTGTTACTGTATGAACTCTAATAGATGTTTATTTAGTAAAACTTTGCCTTCTAATTGCTTGTATTCAAGTCTAGGATCGTGTAATGAGTGTAACAATATAACATTTTTAGTCAAATTGTAAAATGGTTCAAAAGTTTACATGGAAAATCTTCTGACCGTTTCCTGTTTTACTTGAGTTATCACCAACATGCTACTTTATAACCCTGCAAAGCAATACATGACTATGTTTCAAACCTCTGACGGATGCCAATTGTTAATTATTAACCTTGAAACACACCTTTCACATATGCATGAGCTTCTGCACTCATTTTATTTCCTATCACTCCTGGAAAACTGCTCGTGAAATGACAATCACTAAAAATAACAGCTAACTGATCCTATTCATTTTGAAACTGATATCCCCCTTGCGTCATTTGGCTCGGCTCCTCTCAGTGGAGCAGCTTCAGGCAGAACCTCTGCAACCAGCCGCCATATTTTGCTTATCTTATGACAACTCATGTTTAAAAGTTAGATGTCGTAAATCTCGCTTATCTTATGACAACTCATGTTTAAAAGTTAGATGTCGTAAATCGATAAGATGAGTAACCTGTCAAAACAAATTTGAGTTGAAATTGTTTTTTGGTCATTATAGTTATGTTTTTAATATGGGTTGGTTTTGTGACCCATAAAAGTTTTGTCGACTTTAATTTAGTTGGTGTATTAAATTTGATTAAAACAACCATGTTACCGGTTAGTGATCCGTTCAAGAATTATAGACACAAAGTTCTCAAACGGATGGAAACTAAATTAAATGAAACTTAAACCGAACGATGAAAAAACAAGACAATATCTTTGGCACTTTGTTTTGGTATTGATATCTCTCTAAAACTCTGTGTTACAACTGAGATTTTTATATTTTAGACGCTTCAACTCTCTTCTATTGCCCTCCTTGGATTTTTACATTTTAGAGGCTTCAACTCTCTTCTATTGCCCTCCTTTTATAGTAGAGGAATTACTGTTGAAAAATTTGTTGATACGAGTATGATGATAATCATAGATAATTTGGATAAAATTTTGATTTGTGCATAAATCACTTTCAGATTGTAGTATTTTGACTCACTATTGCTACGGGTTACACGAAATCTACAATTGAATCAGACAAAGTCGACACTCTAATTTTTGGCAATCAAAATCTAGAGCAAAATATAGAGGTTTGTGTATTTGTTCATGTGATTATCCAAGACCAAATCATATTTATACATATATATAAACAAAGTGACTATTGGTGAAAAGTCACAACCTTTGGTGAATGGTTATATCGTTTTGTAAATAGTCACAAATACCTTTTCAAGTACTTATTTACATTTTAGTGATAGTTTTACGTAACTTTCACTAATTGCATCCCTTAAACATATGTGCATGTTCATTAGCGACGGTTAATCATATCACTAATACAAACTTTACATCCTTGATCTACATTTCACTATAGGAAACAACCAAGAATCATACATCTTGATCTACATTTCACAATCTTTGCCATTCATTATACCTAAGAACAAGTTAGCTTATATGAATGTGCACCCCGCATCTCCGAACTCATATTATAACTTAACTCGAACTCATGTGGTCTTTATAGATCTCAATTACATTAAAATCACCAAAAATCTTCCCCCATTTTAGTGTAATCCTTGATTTACTTATTAATCAAAATAAACCAAACTCATGCATAAATGAAAATGTCATGAAGATTGAATTTT
The DNA here is from genome assembly GCA_963921325.1 of Logfia minima. Classification (NCBI taxonomy): domain Eukaryota; kingdom Viridiplantae; phylum Streptophyta; class Magnoliopsida; order Asterales; family Asteraceae; genus Logfia; species Logfia minima. Next base: position 3,673,358 of record OY992771.1, on the reverse strand, counting down.
CATCTTAGTGCATTAGACATTCCAAATATTTGAGAATCGGGGTGTTCTAAGAATTAAACCATTCAACCCATTTGAATAGCTGATGATAATATACATAAGAGTTTCTAAAACTTTCTATGTTTATTCTTGACGCTTTACAAGCCATGCGTCATAATTCATTCATGAGTATATACAAAGCCAAGTCCAAGCTAATTAAAGCGGCAAAAATTCGTACTCACATAGGTAGTTCATTTTAATCTGCACCTTCATTTGCATTTTTCATAAAAACTATTAAGAAGATAGCCTTCAACCTACTCAACTTGCAGGTCCGAACAAATACCTTGGGAAGATATTTATTATGTGTTCCAATATTTAAGTCTGAGCTTTCCACATTGAATTCAAGCTTTTAACGTTATATTAGAAGGGAATTGGGTGTCTTACCATTGGAGATTTATATGGACTTTAATCTCATCCCTATTATCCGACTTGTGCACCTAGTCTATAGCTAACCACTTCGTCAAGTGGTGCGCTATTATATCAAAATTGCATTTTGAATAAATCATGGTAGTAAACGGGTAAATGGAAGAGGTTTTCCCTGTTCATGTTACCCAGGAAGGACAAGTATTTTTACCGGATGTATAAATCATGGTAGTATTGACTTTAAAACATCAATATATGTTTATTACAAAGTCCATCAATCATAATCCTTCTTTAAAACCAAGAAGCTAGACCAATAAATCGTGATGTCGTAGTTGAACACGTTATCACTTTTTTCTTTTGATGTCAAGACAAGATACTAAAATATGAAAATCTATTCATCCATAGTTAGTCTTCTTAATCGATTAATATATCTTCCAACTTGCATCAATGATTTTTTTAAAGTTGAAGCAAAGATGTTATATATATACTGAACCATAATCCTTAATTTTCTTCATGTACTTTAATTACATGATACTAAAATATCATACATATATTAGCAAAGGGAAGTACTTCAACTATTAATACATCGACCACACATACATTCGTCCGATTCATCGATCCCAAATCCTTTTGGAACGATGATTCATGTATTTAAAATCAACCATCAAGTTAATCATTGTTACTGTAATTAACAACTCTAAACTTAATTTTATAGAACCTCAACATGCCATACATTTAACATACTGCCAGAGAACAAAATACATGCTCCTGACTCAATTGATGCCCATGCAACTTTACATCATCACACTGTGTAGTTTTAAAATACATGGATAAAGATTGCATTGATTTCATGACAACAATTACATGAATCCATGAGTGACAAGAAAATAAATAAATAAAACTATGATTCAATATAAATGGGTGTAGTTCTAATCCGTGGTTCTCTTAAGTATCAAATTCAAAGGAACTAACATAAATCCAAAAGTAATAAGAAATTTCATTATTCCAATTTTTAACAGATTCCGAGAGAAAGAAAGCCCGTCAACTACATCGATCCATTAAGAGATTGACCATCACAAATATTTACATTCATTATCGAAGTTCAGTTAACTAATATCTGCAAGCATACACATTATAACATCATAAATTATGGTGTTTCATAAACATGGCTTCTGTAAGAAGAAAAATAACCGTCAAAATTTGGTTACTCCGGCCAAACAAGGTTGCCACCATGTTCAGCATTTTACCTGCCATAATTTATTATTATAGTAGAGTACTCGTTCAATGCAGCGGTACTTTACGTTTGAACTTTAAAAATTAATATATTTGTATTGACCCGGTAACTGTTGAAGCATATTTTTAAATTATTATCTACTGAGAAATGTATATGGAATTTTGAAATTTGTACACACTTTCATACTTCACAATGTGAATAGTAGTGATTATTTAATTGATAATAAAAATTTATCTATAATTAATGATTGTGTATAATATGTGAGTTATAGTCATTAAAGAGTTATTATAGTGTCTAAATAACCAATTATTACGAAATTTATTCAAATAAATGTTAGGTCAGTCTTGATATTTCGCATATCCTTTTGAGTAAGTTTAAATAAATGGGTTAATAAGTTTAAGGAAAAGAAAGTAAACACTTTATAAAAGTTATATAGATTATTAAGGGGTTATATAGATTATTAACGAAGAATATTAACTTAGAAGTATAACAATTAATAAACATCCCACCAATAAACCATTCCGATATTGCAAGTTCATAATGATACAAATTAAAGAGATAATATTTTTTGTATCATTCCTATTGGATGGGGTTGTACGGAAATTAACAAGACGGAAGAAAGTGAAAAACCATTTCTTCAATTTCAATCAATACCCATGGCCTTATCCACTATCCACCCATTCAAGTTGTGTTTTAAAAAACCAAAACAAAAAGAATAATCATTAAACAAAACTGACAAAAAGTTACATATACATCACGTACGTAACCCTCAATTAAAAAACTCATTCATGAGTGACACTAAATTACTACCAACATAATCGAATCAAAGATAGATTTGATAAATCCTTCAAACAGATTCATGATCTGTACAACCCTCATTTTAAACGGATTGAATTCTCTATAATTCATGATTGAATTATTGAGAATTCGATACCAGTGACCAATTTATCAAAACAAAAATTAATTAAAAGTCGGAAAACGTACTTGTAAAGATGATAGATCTGACATTTCTTGTTCTATCAAACGATCTCAACTTGACGATTATTGAGAATTTTTAAACGCCATCTTCAAACCGGTAATCAGGATTATCACCACAGAATACTACAATCTTTGTCGTAAAATTTGTTGGCTTCGGTATGATGATAATCATGAATAACTTGGATAAGACGGATTCGTGCATAAATCACTTCAAGATTGTTGTATTTCGATCCACTATTGCCCCGAATTACACGAAATCTACAAATGGGTTAAGACAAAGTCAACACTCTAATTTTTGGCAATCAAAATTTAGAGCAAAACATGGAACCGGTTTGTGTATCTGTTCATGTGATTATTCAAGACCAAATTATGTTTATAAATATATATATACATATATATAGATAAACGAAGTGACTATTGATGAAAAAGTCACAAACCCCTGATGAATGATTATATCGTTTTGTACCTAGTCACAATACAAATAAGGATTCAAATTGAATCCTTGATCTCTCAAGAACAGCTAGAGGATCAATGAGATTACACAAGAACAACTGTATGTATCTCCTCAACAACGAGAGCTACTCTCAATTGGTATTTGATCGTATAGAATGATCCAAGATATACAACTAGTGTTACATGGACTCCTTTTTATACTAACACAGATATGTGTGTAACTCACTAAACATGTGCCTAACTACCTAACTAATTACACTTGTTCCCACCCTCACATATGGACATGTGTACACTAATCTAACTAATTAGGATGAACTCTATTTTGACCCATATCAACTTCCTACTCCTTCAAAACATCCTTGTCCTCAAGGATGATAGAGCATGGCAACTTTTTAATCGAATCAATGTGTGACTCTTGAAATAGAATTTTTGTAATGGCTGTGATTTCCTTTGGTGTGATCACTGATGAAAGCACAATGAACCATTCCTTGTGATTTAGTACCAATATAGTTGCTAGGTTCAAGTTGGACAAAACACACTCCTTCCAAATGTTATTCATGTCTTTCCAGGCGTTGTACACATTCAGCGAAGGAGTGTCCTCAATTTCAGAGATAAACCAATATACCAAGACTTTTGATGCAGCCTTGTTAATCTTGTAGACCATCAAAATCTGTAGAAAGACCTCTAATCTTCTCCAGTCCTCTGTTTGAATCATCTTACTAGTCCAACTAATAGGTTGCAGATGGTTTATTTGAGCAGCATGTGACAAGAACTCCACTCAATTATGAATATTGTGGTCACTACAGACTCATTCTGGCTCACTATAAATTGCTCAAAATCCATTTTACAAGTTTGAGCAGAAAGTAATATGTTAACTCCTAATGATACCGGTAGCATACTAATGTCATGACCCAAAAATATAGTAATTACCTGAGTCATTGTGCTACAAACAACACTACAATTGAATCATGTAAACAACAACACATGGATAACTTGGCGGATTAACTTCCCAATTATATAGACTCTGCTCTTCAAGGTTGTTACACCCAAATCCGCAACCCTAAGTATATTGTGCCAAAGGTCGATTGGATTGATACTTTCTGCAACCAATTGGCACCTATCTGAAAGTATTGCACTCGTAAGGATTGCTGCCCAAGTGCCATCATCCCCAGCCACATCATTTGTAGCATTAATTTGTTTGACTAGGCTTACCCTCACTTCTGAACTCCTATTTTACCTTAATTAGAACTCCCTTTGATCTTTAAAAATCTCAATTACACTAAAATCTATTAATATACATAAATCATAGCTGCCTTTATTCATTTATATAATGATATGTATTTATATTTCAAATTATAGATAACTACGTAGTCCCACTTTGTTGTAACTAATCCATAATGATCGGATCTATCATTGTATATTTATTCATCGTTTCATGAATGATAATAATAACTTTCTATTCACAGTTTATATGGTATCAGCCAGGTTTAGCTTACATTAACCTGCAATAGATCACCATGACTACCTCTAGTTCTTCTTCTACAGTGATCCCCACTCTTCCTCTCAACACTTCATCCCTTACCCTTGTCAATTTTCCGCCATCACTTAAGCTTTCTTCCACAATCTACTTAAGTTGGAAAACACAAATCGAAGCTCTTCTCCATGGTCTCGATCTCTACAAATACATCGATGGAACCTATCCATCACCAAACCCTACGGTTGTTAATGGCATCTCCACCCCCCACAAAGATTACCCGGCATGGTTTCGTCAAGACCGCTTATTATTTGGTGCTCTTGTTGGTACTCTTTCTCTACCGATTGTACCCTTGATCACCAACGCCTCTTCGTCTTTGGAAGCATGGACGATTCTGTCCAACACCTACGCAAACCCCTCTCGTGGTCACATCAAGCAACTTCAACATCGCCTAAAACAATCTGTTAAAACTTCTGACCAATCGATCACCGACTACATGCAATCCGTCAAAACAATTGTGGATGAACTCAACATTTTGGGCAAGAAACTAGATGCTGAAGACACCACGGATGCTGTCCTTAATGGACTCGATCCCACTGCATACAAAACTATCATAGATGCCATCCATGCCCGAGATACCCCCATTTCTTTTAATGAACTACATGAAAAACTCATCCACCATGAGCTTTCTCTCCTTCAGCAAAGCCCCACTGTCAATACCATTCACCAACCAGTAACCGCCTTTGCAACGAACAAACGCCCACCAACTAAAAACTGGCAGCATCGGACTTCCAACTCACTTCCTGCCATACTTCCTACCCCTACACCCAATGGCACAACCCGCCAATTTCTTGGCACGTGTCAATTTTGCTTCACTAAAGGTCACTCCCTCACCTCGTGTTATGTCTTCAAAAATAAGCACCCAGAGGTTGCCTTACCACCATTACCGAAGACAACATATAGCCAACCACAAGCTCATGTCATGGCCACAACTTCTCCGGCTCACAACCAAAGTTGGCTCTTCGACAGCGGTGCTTCTCACCACATTACCAATGATCTCAATGCCTTGTCTCTCCACGCCCCATATGATGGTACCGATGCATTAGCCATTGGCGATGGTTCGTCTCTTACTATTACTCATGTTGGCTCATTAATTCTTCGATTTTCTGATACATCCTTTACTCTTAAGAATGTTCTTCATGTTCCTTCTATTTCTAAAAATATCATATCTATCTCTCGATTATGCATTGACAATAATATACTGATCGAATTTTTCTCCTTTACTTTTCTTATCAAGGACTTCCAAACCAAACAAACTCTCATTCGCGGGACAGCTAGTCACGGGGTTTATCATCTTCGTTCAACCACTCCCGTCTCTGCCTTTCATGCTCAATCAAATAAGTTCGTCTCTTGGCATCACCGACTTGGACATCCACATTCTCAAGTTTTAAAGCATTTATCTTCTACTGTTCCTGCTATTACTTCTACGAATAATAATTGTAATTCTTGTTGCATTAATAAAAGTCATAAACTTCCATTTTATAGTTCTTCTCTTAATTCAAATGCACCATTACAATTAATATTTTCTGATGTTTGGTCCTCCCCTGTTACATCTTTCGATGGCTTCAAATATTATATAATTTTTGTGGACCACTACACCAAATACATATGGCTTTACCCACTAAAACATAAATCTGATTCTCTATTCACATTTATACGTTTTCAACGTCTTGTGGAAAACTATTTTCAAACAAAAATCAAACAATTATATTCTGATAATGGAGGTGAATATATTAAACTCACTTCTCATCTAGCATCCTGTGGCATTTCTCATCTTACTTCACCCCCTCACACGCCAGAACACAACGGCTATGCCGAACGGCGACATCGTCACATCGTCGAAACTGGCCTCTCTCTCCTCTCTCACGCCAAAATACCACTAAAATTTTGGCCTTTCGCTATAACTACTGCTGCTTATCTCATAAATAGATTACCAACACCCACCCTACAAAATGATTCTCCATTCTTTCGTCTCTTCCACAAATCACCAAACTATGAAAAACTACGCAATTTTGGCTGCCTAGCTTATCCTTGGCTTCGCCCTTATTCCAAACACAAACTCGACTCTCGATCTAAGCCTTGCATATTTATAGGCTATTCATCCTCTCAAAGTGCTTACCATCTACTCGATCCTACCACAAACAAAATATATACATCACGCCATGTTCAATTCATTGAACATGTGTTTCCTTACAATTCACTATCTTGTTCCAACACCCCATTACCTCCTGACCCAGACTCTTGGCTTCATGTCAACATCTTTCCTTTATCATCCCATCCACCCACTACTTCAAACACTCAAAATACCACTCCTCCACCTCCATCACCACAAAACAACTCTCACCACAACTCAACCTCATCCCCGTCAACTCAAACCATCCCCCCTATAAACTCTAATCCTTCAACCTCATCTCATTCAACGAGAACCAATCGCAAACCAAATCCAAAATATCATAATAATGATTTTATTCTCTATCATTCTACTGCTCAACCTTTTCCCGAACCCCAAACCTTTACTCAAGCTCTTAAACAACCCCAATGGCGCAAAGCCATGCAAGAGGAACATGATGCATTAACTCGCAACAACACCTGGTCCCTTGTTTCACCTGAATCTGCACCCAATTTAATTGGTTGTAAATGGGTTTTCCGTACTAAATTTAAACCCGATGGAACCGTTGAACGCCTAAAGGCACGCCTTGTTGCAAAAGGTTTCCATCAAAGACCCGGTCTTGACTACGTTGATACTTTTAGTCCCGTTGTCAAACCCGCCTCACTTCGTCTCATTCTCTCTCTTGCTACCTCTCAAAACTGGCATTTACGCCAACTTGATATTAACAATGCTTTCTTACAAGGCACTCTCACTGAAGATGTATACATGTCTCAACCACCCGGATTTACTGACCCATCCTTTCCACATCATGTATGCAAACTCAATAAAGCTATATATGGTCTTCGACAAGCATCTCGTGCTTGGTATAATGAACTTAAATCTTACCTTCACTCAACAGGTTTTAAACCCACTATATCCGATCCTTCTCTATTCGTTCACAAATCTGCTACTTCTACAATCTATATTCTTGTTTATGTTGATGATATTATCATCACCGGTCCTAACTCTTCTCAACTTTCTTCATTTATTACTTCTCTTTCTAATCGGTTCTCACTCAAAGACCTTGGCAACTTGTCCTATTTCCTTGGTGTCGAGGTTCTATCTCATTCCAATGGTCTTTTTCTATCTCAAGCCAAATACATTCTTGATATTCTCACTAGAGCTAACATGAGCGATTGTAAACCGGCTTCCACTCCATCGACTACATCACTCCATCTCACCACCACCGATGGTACCCCCTTACCCAATCCAAAGGATTATCGATCACTTGTTGGAGGATTGCAATACTTATCACTCACCCGACCCGATGTCGCCTTCACCGTAAATAAACTATCCCAATTTATGCATTGTCCGACAGATATTCATTGGGCTGCTTTAAAACGTCTACTCCGGTACCTTCACGGGAGCATTCACCATGGCTTACTCATACGACGTAACTCCCCTTTACAACTTCATGCGTTTACCGATGCCGATTGGGCAGGCGACAAGCAAACCTATCGAAGCACCACCGGTTACATTGTTTATCTTGGTTCAAATCCAATAGCTTGGAGTTCAAAAAGGCAACCCACTTTAGCGAGATCATCTACGGAAGCAGAATTCCGAGCTGTCGCATCTGCCACCACGGAACTACAATGGATCATCTCTTTATCATCGGAACTTGGCTATACATCCATTGTTACCCCCACAATTTTTTGCGATAATCTTAGTGCTACACACTATTCTGCAAATCCTGTTTTTCACTCAAGAATGAAACATCTAGCCTTGGATTTCCATTTTGTCCGTGAAAAGGTGCAAGATGGTTCAATACGTGTTACTCATATAAAAGATGATGACCAGCTAGCTGATGCTCTAACCAAGCCTTTACTAAAACACCGCTACCATACCTTATTATCCAAGATTGGCCTTGTCTCTCGATCGTCCATCTTGCGGGAGCATATTAATATACATAAATCATAGCTGCCTTTATTCATTTATATAATGATATGTATTTATATTTCAAATTATAGATAACTACGTAGTCCCACTTTGTTGTAACTAATCCATAATGATCGAATCTATCATTGTATATTTATTCATTGTTTCATGAATGATAATAATAACTTTCTATTCACAGTTTATAATCACCAACAATTACAACAATAAAAGGCTAATGCTACTTGGGTAAAGAAAATGAACGTTATGGACGTAATGCATACATGAGTTATTTAAGAGTGGTAATCCCACTATCCCATGTGTTGAATTAATCCACTCATTCATTTCCTTTGTTGTTGGGATTCTTTGATTTGGTAAAAGATGGTTTGGAATCCAACTGAGTTTGACCGTGAAACTCGATCCCACCTTTCTTGACCTTCTTTTGTTTTTCTTCTTTGTTTGTTTTACCCGTTAAAAGATCGTCACGGATAATTTAGTACGATAATAGTCCGACTTTCTCTAAATTAGATGATTCATGAGGCCGTTAAGTATACATGGACTTTCAACAGGTTTACCTTGTGACTATTTTCTTTTATTTGACCTGTTATGAATAAATAATGACCCAAATTGACCGGTTATTAAGTACATGGGTCAAAATTGTTAGGGCAATTGGTTCCTACAAACGCAGTTGCCCAACAACTTATTCAAAAGTATCCTGACCAAGCATAATATCCGCGTCATAAAATATATCATATAGCCCAATATGTTCATTATATGTAATCACCTAAAGAACCTCAGTCAATTGTGGACTTGCTCTTGGTGATTCTTAACTTTACTAATTTCTGCCCATTTACTACGTCATGCCGTGGGTAATCATCACTTGTTCTTAAAGCAAGTGTTTCAATTTATTTGGGAAAACATTACCTTCGTTTAATCAATGTGGTACAAAATGTTGTTGCTCAACAGTTATAAAGAAAATAAACAAAAACAATTACTGAAGTAATAGTGATTGGAAAAACTAATGTTACAACTTACAACCTAAGTTTTAATATAGTCATTTTATTCATATGACATTCACAAAAAGTTTTGCTAGAATATTCCGGTGTAAGTGATCGATTGATGTTCGCTATGTACTTCATTTGGTGTTACGGAACATGTTTAAGGCCATATGTGAGCAACCCAAGCTTGTAAAACCAAGTTTGGAAGGTTATTTGGACACCAGTTGTATCAATCAACAAGCAAACATTTAAATTTCCAGTTGGGTGGTTTATACATATTTAATTTAATCTTTTTTCCTATAAACACAATGTGTCTCAGACTTCCAATAGAAACTAACAAATTCGCGTATGCTATGATACATTGATACTACATAATAACCAGATTTTAAAAGGGTGTAAAAGTTTACATGGTAATTCTATATATATAGATCATTTCCACACAAAATCCGGTTCCAACCATTTAGTTTAAACCAGGACAAAACGATACTACGTAAATATGTATGCTCTAAGATTTAGACGGGTGACAGTCGATTAGTTGTGAATCACTTTTCTAGTAGTGAGTGAGGATCTCATGTCAACAATGGCAGATTCATCTGCACCTAAGTTGATGGCTTCTTTACTAGCCGTTATGAACCTTGAAACTGCGCCATTTACGTATGTATGAGCTTCCTTTACACTCATTTTCTTGCCCATTTGATCTGGAAAACTGCTCAAGAAATGGTCACCGTTAAGTACAGCTGCTAATTGAACCACTTCACTTTGAAACTGAGATAGTCCTCGAGTTTCGTCTGGCTCGGTTTTTCTCAATGGAGCAGCTTCAGGCAGAACCTCTGCAGTCAACAGTAAGCTCATGAATATTTCTTCAAATTCCACGTGTTCAGATATAAAAGGTGCCAAAATGGGCACTAAGGTAACGGGTCAAATGGGTTGGGTTGAAACTGGTAACATTGGTTTTTGTTAACCGAAGAACATGTTTAGAAAGATTTAGACTTTAAGAATGCACTCTGGATCACTTTTGACCCATTCAGCCATTTGACTAGTCACAGATAAATTTGACCCAAATTGGCTCAACTGTTTTACATGAGTCAAAATGGGTGTTAAGGTAATGTGTCCATATAGGCTTTGGTTGAACAGGTTGTTTTTAGTGTGAGTTGAAACAGGTTTGTTTGCTTGAATCCAAAAACACTTTTAGGAGATTTTAAGTAGTAAGAAATACACATTGGATGACTTCCACCGTTCACCCATTTGACCCGTTACAGATAAACCATTGTCCATATTGACACACACATAATAAATCAGTCTAAATTGTCAGCTCTAATCAAAATCATAACATAGCTTCCAGATATTTAATGGATGTGTGTTAACTATGATGAATCTCACCTGGGCAATCAGTTCTTGGAGAGCTCAGTTGGCCAACGACCTGCTCAAAAGTTCCGGCCCAAGCATCTCTGTGAGTTAAAAAGTTGGATTGTAAATTGAATATCTTCTTTATGGTAGCAGGAATTGAAGAATGCTCATATTCCGAATTGGGTGTTGGTCCTTTTGGGCTACTAATCACTGCATAACACATATGACACCATATAAACACTTAAATATAATAACTTTAATCAAGAGATCTTGAATCCTTATGCCATGAGAGACTCGTTAGAAATCTTGAATCTTGCTACAATATGTGACTAGAATCAAGAAATCTTGAATCTTTATAAAATGAGAGATTTGAATCTTACCGGTGCCTTTTTTGATCCAAGGAGAGACCATAATAGTGGGAACTCTAACACCCAACCTATCGAACTTAAAGAATGAGGGTGCTGGACCCGTATTCCCATCGGGGCTAGGAACATTAACATAAGGAGTCTTAACATGATCGAAAAACCCACCATGTTCATCATATGTAATCACCAAAAGGCTCTCATTCCATTGTGGACTTGCTCTTAATGTCTCATAAACTTCTTTCACTAAGTTCTGACCATTTGCAACATCATGTGATGGGTGATCATCATTTGCTGGAAAGCCCTTTATGTCAAAGTATCTTGGCTCAATTACACTCAAGTTTGGTAATTTACCATTTTTAGCATGTTGTTTAAAAGTACTAAATGGGTGGAACTTGAATACATACTTCAACTTCCTCATATTTCTATAAAACAATGTTGTGGGTATGTTTTGATAATACACTCCCCAGTCTTTACCATTCTCATATAGTGAATCGAAGATTGTTTTTTGTGGATACCCTTTTGCTAATTGTTTCGTGATATGACTTGTTGATCCATGAGAAGTAGCTGAGTATACAAATAGTCTGTTGGGTTGGGTTGGGCCCGGAATTGAAGAAAACCATCTGTCGAAAACTGCGAACTCTTGAACTAATTTAGCATATATTGGAACATTTTCCGGCTTAAAACCTTTCATAACTGTCTCAGAAAGATTAGGTGATACTGATAATGCTTGTTCAACAAAACCAGTCATTGAAGGAATCGGGTTGGACCCAAAAACCTGTTTCTCCACATCTTCAAATGAATGACCCGGATCCGGATCCACATACTGTGCATCATCAGTGAAACAAATGGATTCTTCTTGTGTTTGTTGGTCTTGTTTCCGGGTCAAGTTGGTTGAAAATGGGTTGCATTCTGAACCAGTGACACCATTTATTGATGGGTTGATGGATTTTTTCATCCACCCAATCATGTGATCAAAAGATCTGTTTTCTAGAACCAACACTACAATCCTTTTGATGGGTTGCTGCCCATCTTGAACCAATGCTTCTGCAAAATGGGTCGGGTCAAGATTACAAGAAACAGTGAGAAACAGCAAGAAAATGGATAAAAATGAAGTTTTTATGTTTCTTTCCATGGTGGGTTTTGGTAAAGTTTGAAGCTTTTTCACTATTTCAAGATGAAAGCTAAAGGAGTGGAAGAAATGAGTGGCATTTAACCAAAACAAATATAGAAAGTTAGAAACTTTATTTTTTGATGGAGGGAGTTATTTAAATAATGCTAATTCTTTATCATATACGTTGGTGCTAACTGTACTTAATATAACTCACAAAAGTCCAATCTTCATAAATGGTGGGTTTTGACATACTTACCCTTGAATCAAGATACTTATGTTCTAAATATTTTAACTTTTTTTAAAGCAATAAAAGACATGAAATGGGGCCAAGAATGATCACAAGTGCAAATTGAGAAGAATGGATGTATGTATGCATGTGAATATAATAAAGATATTGACAAATAAACAAATGATTTATAATTGTGTAAATAATATCTAACTCATTTTAACAAAGCATTTGCAGACAACATGGCTGCCGTATGCATACAAAACCGACACATGACACCGACGTATGAATTTGGACTTTTTACGCTCGCAAAGGAAGCATTGGCCTCAACACCGGAATTATATGTTTCCTATTATGCGTTTTGTATATTTATTATCTTTAACGGATGATATTTACTTATATTTATTACAAGTATTAGATGAACAGTTACTATAAATAATAATAGTTCGTGAAGTATTATTTATTTTATAAAACGATTTCCGTAAAACGATAGCATTATTTTATAATAAATTTAGTATTATTTTCTTTAAAAAATAAACATACACGATTTTACAATTTTAAGGATCAACTTGGTAAATTATGCACATAGTTGTTAACTCGTTACTTGAAATCTCAATATTTAATTTGCGACTCGTGATTCGGTTCGATTCATAAGAGTCACTATTTTACAATAATTAAATATATTTATATTTATATGTATATGTATATTATTGTTTAAGATTTTCGTTTTTAAGATAAGTAAAATATGGTGAAAGTCGATAGTTTAATCGTTGACCGACAATTAATACAAATTATAGTCATTTCTTTTTCTATTTTGTCATTTTACTTTTGTATTACATTACACTTAAAGTTCGTTTGATTTTCTGACTTGTAAAAGTCACACAAAACTCAGAAGAGTCACACACGACTTGAAAGAGTCAAAGTCATTTACAAGTTGGAGTTCGAGTCGCTTCATTTTTTTTAAAAAATACTTAACTCGTAACTCATAAGAGTGTGACAACTATAATTATACATTCATCATTCCCACAAATACTTATCGAAAGTTTTAAACTTGTAACTACAAATAATCCCAAATTAGTTTGTTTTATTTAATAATTTATGTTCTTAAAATGCCCAATAGATTAATGCTAATCATAGATTTTTGTATGCTCATAATTCTCTTTTACATCCATGGACCGATCAGCATTACATGTTATCGATGTTTGATCAAAATAAATACTAATCAAATCTAAAATCGAATAAAGATCACGTCACACTTGGTTGGGGGAAAGGAGAAGTCATTTTTCTCCAACATTTTCAAAGACAAATCCCGGATATGATCTTGATCATCACATGCCTCATAAGCTCACCCACATTCAGAGTTCGTACATAAAATCAAGCATCAAATAAATGTTTGAGGACATATATTCAAACACATATAATATAAATAAAATTATTACTTCAAAATTTGTAATTAAATTGTTAATAGTTGCCGTTAAAAAGAATTTGTTAGTGTTAATCTATTTGCATAATAATATATTCCTTAATATTTGTAAAAGTGGAAATGGATGATGGGTTGGTAAAGTCCAATTGAAGTGTTCAAAGTTTTATTTAGATTAAGATTGGCGACGAGGGAACATTTAAAGAAATTTGGCACAATTCCATCTCAACAACTTAATCTTCTCAATTTCATCAATTTAATAAAAAAAGAAATTGAAAAATATATATTACGTATGACTTTCGTATACAATTAATGGAACGAACTCCGCCATACACGTCAAACATAATATTCTACATACATATGCTATTCAATGCAAGGCTTAGATTTGTATTAATCAAATAAATTGACCATTGTATGTATATTTGCTTTAAAAATTATAATAATTCTAAATTAACTATAGGTTAAACAATTGTTGTACAACTAAAGTTCTTAAAGCATACATTACTTTACATTACATTACATGTCTTTCTTAAAAGAAGAGGTGAACATGCCATGTCCTCAAATAGTACGTACATATTTTATCATATTTGCAATGTTTGGTAAGAAGAAATGTTAAGATGCGATAACTACGGTGTTACATTAAATGTTAATGCCATTACAAGTGAATAAAAAGTACTAGTTGATGGGAAAACTTTATACATGAGAGTGATACCAATAAACGCTAGCTAACAACCATTGAATACACATTTATATATTCCTTAAATCAATTAGAAAATGTAGTACGACGGTTTAAAAGAATCTTCGTCCCTTTTGAGAGCGTTTGCACAACTATTTCATTCTTCCTTGCTTCTAAAACCAAATTACATTGAATGTCAGTAATTAATGAGCTTTTGTAAGTATATTAGGTATTTTGGGTATGTATAAATTACATTTTGCAAATACATACATTTTAAATAGGGCTCTAACTGTATATAAATGTATTGTACTGGTCACGAATTTTTTTTGTATGCATTAAAGTCACAATCACTCCTATTGTATATAGTCATTAACCGAAAATCAAAATCTTACGTTTGTGATACCGGTTAATCCTCTTTTGTCCATTGTCATCTAGATGCCATAAAGAACTACATAAATGTAAAAAACTTTTTATAAATGTATCAAACTTTACAATTGATTCGCGACCATTGGATTTGTATTTGTGATCTTATATTTGATTTCACGTGTAAACTTAGTAGCAGATTTGGTTTATGAAAGTATAAATTAGGGTTTTTGAGTGATTGATGTCTGATTTAATTTATGAAATTAAATTACTTTTATAATACATTAATATTGAATAAATTGATAGTTAATGATAGTTTGTGGATTAGGGTTTGAATATCAGTATTTTATGATGGATATCAAAGCGAAAGATTATTTGGTGTTTACGATGTTTATGGGTTTTGATTCATTTTGGGGGAAGTTTAAACTTGACCAAATAAAATGTATTTAACCATCCAGTGACACAATCATGATGTGGCATTTTCATATTAGCCTCTTCAAGTTACACAATTCGATAATGATAGATTATTTTTGACTTTGGTACTTTTGACTTCGGTTAATGACTACATATAATACGAGCAATTAGTAACTTTAATACATATAATAAAAAATTTAAAAGATTGTTGCATACAAAAGAATTTCATAACAAGTTTATAAGTCATGCAATAAGGTAATGACCAGTGACTTTTGATTTTGATTAATGATCATTTACGATGGAAGCAATTAGTAACTTTAGCGTATATAATACAACTTTTGGCAATTACATATAAACGAGTTTCATAACAAGTTTACAAACGATTAGCCCTTTTAAAAATTACAATGAGTTTGTCTTCACATATTATGACAGACAGGTAGAATTAATGAAGAATCGGAATCACATGGTCGTTTGCATTAAAATAAAAATATGGCCAAGTAGATCCTCACCGACACTAATAACACGGATATGCACACCTTATCTTTGGGCCCATATATTATGCTACGTCCGAAATCCAACCAATTTGTGGCCTCATTTAAGAAACAAGTTTCACACCTTTCATTTTATTTTATCACAAGTTCTTATAGAGTTAATAAATGACATTATTTAATCCTTCATTGAAAAGAATTATATTCATACTATGATTCTGCTTGATGTCAATGCTTTTGTTTTTTAACTGACAACCCCAATATGTATCCTTATTTAAAGACAACCAAGTGAAACAACATCTATATATACCAAAAGCAAATACAAAAGAAGCTAATCTAACTATTGACATGAAACAGGTACAACTGTTGTTACTAGTTACTACTACAAATGTACAAATAAGCACATTACTTTGTAATTTATACCCTTTTGGTACAAGTCTCATTATTGTCTCTCATCTACCTTATTTCTAAAATATTTGGCCCACTGAAAAAGATCATCACCAGCTATGCATAATTCTGTTTACCAATTGGTTGAATATGCATACTTGTGTTCTTTTGTGTATGACAATTAAAAAAAAAAAGATTAAAAATTTGGTCCAACAAAGATTGGGTAAATTGAAATGTTAAATTGTCAAACCGAGCTTACAACATTTTATGGTCAGCCCGAAAAGGAAATAACAGCTAGTCATAGCAAAACCCAAGATGAGATGCAATCATCATACAGTAGAAGTATTCATGTCAAACTCTCAAGTAGAGAGGAACTCAAACAATTACATTATTGTTTTTTTGTGTATACATTAGTTCTAAAAGAATGAGCACTAACCAACCAAGTAACTTTTCGACATTATCAAATCTTTGGAGTCTCCCACTCAAATATTCGCATAATTTAAAGATTTTCGAGAAACAAACAAAAATTAGAAAACTGGTCTCAGTTACCAGCTCTTCTCAAGAACGCTAATACGCCTAAACCAGCAACTAATGCAGCTCCGGCTGCAACAGAACTGTATGCAGAAGCCCATGCATCTGCATGAGCATGCTCCAAACCACCACCGCTTCCTGCTGCTGCTGCTGATGATGATGATGATTTACCTTTTCGATTTCTAGGCATCCCAGAATAATCTAGTTGCAACTTTAATCCCTGTTTGTATTAACCATTTACATGCAGATTCTTCAAATTCTGTAAAAGCACGACTTTTTTGCTGTGAATATAACCAAAGATTATGAACAAAAACATACCTTCCAACCAGCAAATCTTGCATGTTCCACAGCTGCAACAAGATCACTATCTGTTGCAAGTATCACCATGTCCTTGTCTTCATCTTCATACTACATTATACAAACAACCGTTAGCTTTTACTTAAAGTGAAAATGATGAGACTTCACCTTTTAGAAGAGAAATACCAGAATCTGAGGAAGGTTGTTGCGGTCAATCTCACCACCTATTCTTTGAAGTATTGCAGTTATAAGCTCTGTCAAACTATGAGTTTCTACATTGAACCAAGCAAATTAAATTTTGTAACATCAACTGTAGGATTCTATTAGAAATAAAAATAAGAACATACCACAAATAAATCGATGCATCCGACCCTTTCGATCTTGAATCTTAAAACCAAATGTATTGGGCAGTGTTGGTGAAGGATAAATAGCTCTTCCAAGATCCGTCTCAGAAGCCAATTTGAAAGAACCCTCACTGCAATATCATTATGATCACCTTTATTTGGATTGACTGATACTAGTTTAAGAATTATGGTACTTATTAGCATGACCTATTTTTACCTCCTGGCGTCACTATCATCATCTGGAGATGCTGCCATGGCAGAATCCCAAAACTTTTGCATCATTGAACTAGCAGCATCATTATCAATTCCCCCAGTACTTCCGACCTAATTTAAGAGCAAGAATAACAACGCTATATCAGCTTCAAAGTTCAAACCACTACAATGCTTATTTCGACAACTGGATCAATTTGGATTGGTTTTAACCCAAACACATCAAACAAGTTGAAAGTCGTTTGTTAATGCATACAACTTCCTATATCACTTTTTTTTTAATCTAAATTAATACTCATATTTTAACAAGGTTGTTTTCGAATAACAATAAACACACCCATCTTGCCTTCTCTAATCTCAAGAGAGAATCTCACTTACTGAGGCTACAGCCGCATGAACGATGTGGAGTACATCAGTAGTAGCAAGAACATTTCCATCTGCATTCAACATACAAAACTTCTAGTTATGAACTGTCCACAGTAAAAAAAAAAAAATTGTGCGACAATAGCATGAATCATTGAAGAGGTGTAGTTTTTATTTTATTTTTTTGGATAAGGGAAGTGTATTTAAAACATAGAAGGCTCTCAATGAAACTAGACACAGATATAAAAAAATTTAGAGAAAAGGATCAAATATCATGTAAGTTGTAACATTTACCTTTATCAACAATGGGGAGATGTAGAAACTGGCCATCATGCATGATATGCAGAGCATCAACTATTGGTGTATCAATGGAAGCACATTCAGGATTTGGAGTCATCACCTATACAATCAATGAAGCATCAAGCATGAACAGATAATCATCAAAAAAAAATGTTGTGCAAAAACACCATATCTTGCATACAAGAAAAAGAACTGTATGTCTGTATATTACCTTTTCCACCAAGGTTGAATAAGGAGAAAGACCCAGTCCAATAACTCGCATCAAGATATCCTTTGAGCTATTATAAATTGAAATAACAATTTTATGATATAAGTAGCTAAAAACCACTTTATATTTTTAATACACACGCAGTTAAGTAATGTACAGTTTGGAGACTAACGTTAGAATCCCACGTGGTTTGTTATCAACTGTTACAATGGCAGAGTTAATGCGACACTCCACCATCGTTTTTGCTGCCATTAGCACTGTGTCAGATGGTGAAACAGTCACGAGCCTGTAACACAAACAATTACAAAAATAAGTAACTTATTACTATGTAGAAGTCATCAAGAAAGGTTGTACAAACAAAGTGGTGGATCAATTATCAAGTAAAGCTATTACCTACTTTGAATTTTCTGAGATTATGGTTGATAAAGAAGGCTTAAACAGTCGCTCCCGAAGTGTTTCAATAAATGTGTTTGAACCTATATAATGACAAGTAAATAACATACAATTAAAACATCTAACACTTGGCGAAAGACTGTCAGTTCAAAATGTTAAAGAAAGACATGCTATGAGGGTGTTTGGATGTGCAATATGAAACAAAATATTTAATTTTGATAATCGAAGTTCCAATAATCAGTTTTTAGAGTTTAGATTAAATGATTAAGATTATCTGATTATTTAAGAATTAAATCATTAGTTTCATATCAGCTGCGACTAACTTATACTGTAAGGGAAACATAGAAGTACTTATTCCTATTTATAAATACTTTTCATCTAAATTTCTCTTGGTTAATAATATGTAAAAAGCTAATTGTTATAAATATAGATGTTATTTTTTTATTTACAAACAATTTATATAAATATTATTATAGCATAGAAAAAATTGTGATACTTTAAAATTACTATTTCAAGATGTAATTTTTTTTATTTACTGAAAAACAATTTATAGAAATATTATTATAGCTTAGAAAAAAGTGTGATACTTTAAAATTACTATTTCAAAAACATAGAAGGAAGTCCTTATCTGTCATTAAATTTCTTATTTACTTGAATAATCAAAATCGTCAAGCAGTCGAACAACCAATTATCTAAATATTACCGATAGTTATCTCTTTCTGATTATTTGATATCACACAATCAGTTTGTAAATGCACATCTACACACCCTCTATGTATTTAAACATGTAATCAAATGTAATAACAGAAGCTAAAAATTAATAACAAAGTCAACCAACCAGAAGCAGAGGTCCCCCAATGCTTTTCAACACCTTCAACAGCAGCTGCCATGGCTTTCCCCTTTTCAGCAGCTTTCTCCATACGAGCTATTGCATCGTATAAACATTTTGCTATATCAAGAATAGCAACAACCTCTCCATTTTCTATAACAGGCAAGTGTCTGAATTTTCCTACAAGTTAGATTAAAATGTTTGCAAATTAATAAGAGGAACTTTTTGAATGCGACTATGTTGTTCTAAATGTAAGCATGGCGTTCTGATTAATACAAACCTATCACCATTTTCTGTAAGGCTTCCACTGCAAGAATATCTGAAATTACAAAAACGGGGTTTCTTGTCATCACTGCTGAGACAGGAGTGGTCTCAAGATCTAGCTCACGAGCAACAACTCTGGTAGTAATATCCTTCAATTACACCAAAAGCTAGTTAGTGACTACATGATATTATATTATACATTTATCTGACCAAAAAATGAACATAAAATAAATAATAACCCTGTCAGTCAATATGCCACAGAGTAATGCATTCGAGTCTGTAAGCAAAAGAGCATCAACTTTGCGAGCAGCCATCCGACGACAGGCTTCAATAACAGTTGTAGATTCAGGTACTGTTAAGGCTTTTGAGAGACGCAATCGCTTCACGGTGCGTTCTCCTGTTACACCCCTGTTTATAAAAAAACATTTAAGAGTAAACTTTATAGTTACAAAAACAATTTTAAAACAAGTGTATGATGAGATCTGAATATCTTATCTAAATTCATATTCTCTTCTTTCGTACCGTAACACTCCGAAAATCCCTATATCATTATCTTAACAGTTTGAAACTTTGTGAGGCGTTTGAATTCGCTTGTTAAAAATGATTATCTATTACCTTCAAACAACTGGAGATGATCATTTCATATGTGGGAGATTCGAGCCACAATAATCACTTTTCAAAAGTTTGTATAAACATAAATTTTGCTTCTGATTATCTACATATCTAGGGGTTAATAAACCAGTCGCATACCAAATTTAACAATCTGATTACCCTTATTTTGACCTAAAATCAAAGACTTTTTACTCCCATTTTGCATAACACTCTCTTTTTTGTACAAGAACGTAAGTTTTTGTCATTTCATCTATAAAATTCTTTATACTATCAGAATCCCGAAATACCAGTACATCTATTTTCTAGCCATAATATCTCCAAAGTCAATAATGAGTAAATAGTCAACCCAATCAAACAGTAGTTTATGTAAATAACTCATAACTCATTACAATTACAATAAAACCCTAACTAACTTAAGCAGTAGAATCATTTAATAAATCGTAATTACTGAATGATTTAAAATCGCATATAAAATTAGGGATACATAGATATAGAAACGTACATAGGACGAGAAGTGGTAACGGATCGTCGACTAGAATCAGCAGGTCCTCCATTTTCAGAAGTCTTCTTTCTTGCTGATAAAACCATACTTCTTCGAGTAGAACCTGATGGTTGACTAGTCGTCATATTGACCAGCAACCGGTCAATATTCGTTTTTTCCCTGCCCTAACTGGTAGTTTTTGTATCAATCAATTAAACAATCAATGGATAAATACATAGAATGGAATTAAATTAAAAACATTCCAAGAATATTGGAGCGATCAAATTTAAGGCAAAAGTTTAGGGAAAACGGACCTGACAAAAGGAAGTCAGAAACCCTAGCTCCGCAAAATTGGGAACAAAAATGGAAAGAATGAAGATTTTAGGAGATTTTGATTGGATAGTGATACACGCACGAATTATTTACTTTACCGTAGAATCTTCTTGTTCCAATTGGGGAAATATTTTTATGCGTTATTTTTCCAATTAAAATTTTAAAAAATAAAATAGAGGAAGTCTGAAAAAGGTGTTTTTGGCCTTTGGGTTTTTCAATTTATCTATTATTTTTTTATAAAAATGATAGCAGGTTTACTTATATAAAACTAACTTTACATTTAATATGGAAATTGTGATACATCAATATATTTATATTTATATTTTATTTATATTTATAAAATAAGAAAAGAAAAAATATTTAACTAACAAAAAAGTTAAGTTTAATTTTAAATTTAAATCTAAATAATTAGATCTTTATATCATTATTTATTTATTTCATAAAGTAATTGCAAAGGCGTTTGACCAACCGGGTCAAATATTTAGGGACTGACTAGATTAGAACGTTGTCTAAATAACAAACTAAATTTCAAACTTTATCTCGACAGTTACATCGACAGGTGTACCTTTTCGGTTTTGTTTTTGTAATATTTTTTAAGTCAAGTTGAGTTGTCTTTTTTTCAATTTTATATCTTCGTTTTTTATATATAATTAAAAGATGATATCATAATAAAATCTAAACTATTAATTATTTTTCACCATTTCTGACCTAACGATTTTAATTTCTTTTGTATAATTACACTTTAGGCTCCTTAAATATTTGATGTATTTATTTAAATTAAAAAAATAGATAAATATCTTATTCATTTATAAAAATTAAAAAAATAGATAAATATCTTATTCATTTATAAAAATTAAAGAGTATGAACTATATAAAAATATTGATTACAATATTTTATTCATTTTTGTTAAAATTAAATTTGTCCCGTGTTATAGGGGTCTATAAACTATATAAAAAAAAATTAACCAAATAAAAATTAAATTCGACCCGTGTCATTGCAAGTCTATAATACTCTTTAAATTATATAAAAAAAACGGGCAATTCGTCTCGCGTTATCGCAGGTGTATAGACGATAAATATAAAAAGATTGATTAAATATTTTATTCATTTATAAAAGTTAAATTTGTCGCGCCTTATCGCGGGTCTATAAACTATATAAAGAAATCGACAACAATATTTTATTCATTTATAAATATTAAATTCGTCTCCCGTTATCGTGAATTATAACCTAATATATAATATATAATATAATATATAATATCATTATATAAATATAAAGAGAATTTGATCAATTTATCAAAGTTTGGTCAAACTGTTAAAAATTCTACTTCACATAACCAAAACTCACACAAACGTTATCATGTATCATTATTTTACGTAGTCTATCGTTATCGTTAATGACATTATACTTTCTCAATACCGTAACACCCAAATTTTCATCGTCAACAAACACTTGGCCAATTCATAGCATATTAGATCATTTCTCAGTTTATTGTTTACTCTCTTTATTGGAGTATGTCCTGTTGTATATAGCAGTTTAAAATTTTCATTATCTTTAAAATAGGATCAAATTTACCAATACACTCAAACATCAAGGACTATTCATCAATATACTTTTCTCCTATCATCTCTAACCTTTAGTTTCCAAAACTGTCTATCCTCTCCCACCGGCCTACGCCTCCGTCACCGCCGTCGTTTACCAAAGCGACCGCCGCCGTATCACTTCTACACTTTACTCGAATACTTAGAGATTTGTCTATTTCACCTTTCTTTCGCCCTATGTATATGTCACCTATTAGCTTCAGACGCAGCAGCTGCAAACTACGTCCCTGCTTCGATTTCTTCCTTGCACGAAAATTTTCAGTCAGTGCTTCGAGTTCATCAGGTATAAGTTATTGAATAGACATTTGATTGATTTCACACGTGTGCTTCCAATTGTAAAATTGATATAGGATTGGTTACAATTTCGACACCATTGTTAAATTTTCGTTTAGGCATTTCATTGAGCAGCTGTGCTTCAATTCTTAATAGTTTAATATTAGTAATATCATTTTTCTATCTGTTATGATTATCTTTCATCACTTCACTTCTTTTGATAAAACATTTTATTGCACATTTGTGTCTCTTCAAACACAAGATTGATATAGAGCTGGTTCCCATTTCAACATTTTATTTATTTATTCATTTTGTTAATTGGAGTCTTTTTCTTTGAAATCATAAAATTTCCTAAATTTAGGAACTTGCAACCGGTAATAAGGATGGATGGTGCAGAAAGCACTGAAGGCTGTAGTCATTTTATTCATTTTCTGATGGTCATATCTGACCCATGGTGTAAGCCATTCTATATTGACACAATCTACTTCCTTTTTGCAAAATTCTGCTCAGATCAGACCAATCATGTTGCATCGAGTGATGAAACCTATGACATGATAGTGGTAGGAGGTGGGCATGCAGGCTGTGAAGCTGCTCTTGCCTCTGCTCGTTTAGGGGCAAAAGCACTTCCTCTAACATCGAATATAGATCGAATCGCATGGCAGGTTAGTTAATTCCAAGTTATATTTTCATTACGAGATATCTTATTGTTGGACACATTTTTTGAGTTCGTTTCACCGTATAGGGTTGATTATGAATGTGTCATTCTCTGTCGAAATCTATGCATGTTTATTAGGTTAATTTAAGATTTTTAATCCAACTTAATCTCAGTTTAAATCCGACGAATCTTAAATAGACTTTCTACCCAGTACATCTATTGAATATACCAAGCACAATCACATGCTCATTTCTAGGGTATGCACATTATAAATGTATAATAGATTATGTAGACAAGTATCATCCAGTAACTATGATTTTTGTTTTTATTTCTAGCTAGGGTTATTATAGTTTGGTTCTATTGCAGTATGCTACTTTGGGGAGCACGATAGTCTCGAGTGACATTCAGCTTAAGGCACTGCGTTTCACTCACTCTCGAATCTTATTCACTTTATCACAGTTCCGTTTAACTTCTTCATTCTCTTCATCAACTTTTGAACCCAAAGATGTAGCATCAGAACATAACTCAAATGCTTATCCAGCATCATAACCCGTTCCACACCATGGAATCCTCTTTGCAACTTAATGGCATCAAGATTTCCTCATATCTCGTCCACCAAACACTAATTCGTCTAAAAAACATCTCCAAAATCGCCTTAGCTTTCTTCTGTTGGGCTAAAGATCAAGCTGACTACTCTCATGACTCCACTACCTACAACCTTATGATTGACATATTGGGTAAAGTTAGACAATTTGATGCTGCTTGGCAATTAATCGTTGAAATGGACCAAAATGGCATCAACCCAACTTCCACCACTTTTTATGTGCTGATTCGTCGGCTTATATCTGCTGGTTTGACTAGACAAGCTATCCGTGCATTTGATGATATGGGTTGTTTTGTGGTAAATGATTCTGATCAACAACCTATCGAGGACTTCTATTTTCTTTTCGACACACTTTGTAAATACGGTTATCCAAAAGTCGCTACAGAGATGTTTAATAAATGGAAGAACTGGAGGTTCCAGCCTGATTCGAAGATGTACGATCTTAATTTACGGGTGGTGTAAAATAAACAAGTCTAAGATGGCAGAGAAGTTTTTGAAAGAGATGTTAGATAGTGGAATCGAGCCGAATGTGGTTACTTACAATGTTCTTTTAAACAGGATATGTCGGAGGTCTAGTTTACACCCCGATACTCGATTTGAGAGAACAATTGAAGCGGCAGAGAACCTGCTTAATGAGATGCGTCAACGAGGTATAGATCCGGACGTAACTAGTTATTCAATTGTGTTACATGTCTACAGTCGGGCACATAAGCCAGATCATACCCTTGAAAAATTACAAATAATGAAGGATAAAGGTATTGAGCCGTCATTGGCTTCGTATACCTCTGTTGTGAAATGTCTTTGTTCATGTGAACACCTTGAAGATGGCGAAAAGTTGCTTGATGAAATGGTGCACAACGGTGTTACCCCGTCTGCTACAACATATAACTGTTTTTTTAAGGAATTTAGGGGTAGGAAAGATGTTGATGGTGCTATCAGGTTGTATAGAAAAATAAAAACTGATTCTGTTTCCTTGCCTGACACACACACTTATAACATTCTCGTGGGGATGTTTATGAGGTTAAACCGGTTTGATCTTGTTAAAGAGATCTGGGACGATATGAAGGCAGGCAGGGTAGGACCGGATCTGGATTCATACACATTGTTGGTTCATGAGCTTTGTGAAAAGCAAAAGTGGAGAGAAGCATGTGAGTATTTTGTTGAAATGATTGAAAAAGGGATTTTGCCACAAAAGGTGACTTTTGAGACCCTATATAGAGGGTTGATACAGTCTGATATGTTGAGAACATGGAGGAGATTGAAGAAAAAACTTGATGATGAATCAATATCGTTTTCTTTGGAATATGAGAAGTATCATATCAAACCTTATAAAAAGTGATACCACATTGCCAAAACGTGGCTGTTTTCTCTATGAACCTTTGACAACAATATCCCGGCAAGCAAGCACCTTGTACTTAAGTGCCCTAAGTGCAGTGGTAAATGATGGTTGTCATCATCTTTACTGAAAGTTCTGTTTTCAGGTGTGCCACTTTCCATTTTTTTACAAATCTTTAAAATGTCGTCTTTTTCCAGATGCAGTTGGAAACATGCAGTACTGTGGTCATTACTGTCACGGAGCGAAATGACACTTATTTAAAGGAACTCAATTTAATATTCAAAATTTTGTTTTTATGTAACGAATTGAGGATAAGCGGATCAAACCATTCATGGAGAGAAACTTGTCACATCCATACGTACGTATGTACACCATCAGTTTGTTTTTGTTTTGTTTTTTTTTTAATGGGATAAGTGGATTGAAGTATTCGTTATCCCAGAAAGCATGTAATTACACTCATCTAATATTTGACTTATGTGACATGTACATATCTATATGGATTTCAAATATGATTGTGAAAAGTATTAATTCTTCTTGCTTGTCTAGACGTTTGATACAATTGTTTAACTACGGATTAATGTAAAAGTTGCTTTTTCATAGCCAAAGAAAACTTGTGGATCACGATTGAAGATGCTCATTTTGAGTAATGATTACTTGAACAACAATCAATAAAATCATAACACCTTACATGAAGAGTATGTTGTAAACGAGTAAAAGGAGAAGGTTTTTCTCTGTTCAGCCTATCGGAGGAGGACGAACATTTTTACTAAGATGTACGCAGTCTAATTAGGTTATCCCGTGACCTTTCGACCCTTACACGAAGAGTATCATAACAACTTGCATGAAGAGTGTTGTATTTGTTTTAAATCATCCCAATATAATAAGAGTAATGTTTGTCTATTTTGTTTACAACATTGCAAGTATAACCTTATATATCAAAGGTACAATATATGCCAACTTTTTATTACATAAAACGTTCAAAATATATCATATAATAAAGTCAAGATTTGTCTTTCCAAAATAAAGAATAATTCATGTTTTATAAAATTCAGTACGAAAAAAAGGATTTATTAACGGTGCAGATGAACCCACAAACATTTTGATGTGTTATGAATCTATGTTTTGTTCCACTTTGCGAGCGAACAGAGATATCAGAAGAAGAAAATAAAAAATAGTGGTCGGGAAGTGTCACCCAAATGGATACTAATATTCAGCATCTTCAGTTTTGCTTTTGGCATGTTCTTCACCAACAGGTCTCATTCCCATGTTTGATCATGAATGAATCCAAAACTAATATTAGTTCAATGTGATTGAATGGAGATGGTTTTGATCATTTTTCTAGGGTGTGGGCTCCAGTCGATATAGAAGGAAAGATTATGTGTAGGCGAGAACAAGAAATTACGATTGTTTCTGATGATTGCATGACAAATAAGGTTAAGTTGTTTTTATCAAAACACCTACATTATGAAATAGATTATTATTTTTTATCAACAGTTTTTATTAATGTGATGTGTTAATGATGGATTTTGATTCAGGATACTGATACATTGTGAGCAATTCACAAATCTGATGAAGTAATCTGGTGAATATTTTGATCTCCTGAAAATTGCATAATCAAACATAACTACACGTAAAATGATCTAATAGTAAATCTAGTTGATCATTGTTGGTGTACAGATCACTTGAAAACTCAATTTCAAAGCTGCAAATGGAGCTCCCTAGTGTCCACAGCTTACCTGAGAAAGTTAACCATGGGAAATTGCAAGCAAATAAGTCGATTTCTGTGAAGGACACGAAAAGGAAAAAAGCATTTGTTGTTATCTGGATTAACGTTGCTTTTAGTAGCAGAAGAAGGCGTGATTCATTTAGAGAAACATGGATGCCTAGAGGAAACTGTTATCTTTAATTGTTTCAACATGAGATTAAAGTATATCGGCAGTCATATTTTGCTCTAAGAAATGCATTTTAGGTGGTACTTATACCCGGGATACATGTCTTGAAACATAATTTGGATGACAATTGATCTCATTTCTGTCCACCTCGAAGTGCACATCACTCTGTATGTAACTGCTGACCAAATTTTGTATGTTGAGACTCTAATAATTTTGTGATTTTTTTGTCCTTAACTAGGTGAAAATTTAATTCAACTCGAGAAGGAAAAAGGGTATTGTTGTCTGTTTTATAAATGGTCATAGGTGATTTGATCTTCCATTTCCTTTTAGTAAATGTAGCGTCACGACAATAGATCGCTGGTAATAACAGAATCTAACAACAGTAGTATATCATTGATTTGCAGTGTGACATCTAAAGGCATCTTAGATCGAGCCATTGACTCTGAGGAATCGCAACATAAGGACTTTCTGAGGTTTGTAAGATCAAATATCAGTTACTCAATTTCTTTTTCCCTTGAGCTCAAACTTGAAACTATCTGATGTTAGCATTACTGTAGAAACATGTTGAAGACTATCACAAGTTAACTGCCAAAACAAGAACATTCTTTGCTACGGCATATGCCAATTGGGATGCAAAGTTCTTTGTCAAAGTGGATGATGATGTTCATGTCAATTTGGGTATACACTCCCTCTATCCCATATGAGTTGCAACTTTTCATCTGGTTTTTCATATCAAATTAGTTCCTTTTTCTTGAAAATATTTCAAGCTAAAATAATTTTATTTTGTGTACCTATTATTATAATTTTGCAGGCATGTTAGCTTCAACTCTTGACAGACATCAATCAAAGCCCAGGGTCTACACAGGATGCATGAAATCTGGGCCTTTTCTTTCTCAAAAGTAACTTCTTCAAAACTAATTAACTCCTTGGTATAAATTGCAATAATATAACAAGTTCTTTTTTTTTTTTTTTGAATTAGTCAATCATCAAAGTTTCACTAAGGTGCTGAACCACAACAAGCCTTTCATTATAGTATTATGCAAATAAGCTTGAAATTTTAAGACAAAGTTTGTTGAATATGTATGAAAAGGTTGTCTGTGACATTTTGTGTTGTTTAGGAATGTCAAGTACCGTGAACCTGAATACTGGAAATTTGGAGAGGAAGGAAACAAATATTTTTGGCATGCACGGGGACAGACTTATGCTATTTCAAATGATCTTGCTGCATACATCTCCACCAATCAGTAAGAAAACCAAAACTATTCGCTGCATACACGTAGTCGTTCCATGTTAAAAATCTTCCTTACACGAATCGTGGTTTTGGTGTTAATGATAAATAAAATATAGAATATCTGTCAAATGAATTTGGGTAATGCAGGCCAATACTGCATAAGTATACAAACGAAGATGTGTCACTTGGTGCTTGGTTTATTGGTCTTGACGTTGAGCATATTGATGATCGGAACATGTGTTGGGGGACCCCTCCTGGTTAGTACTTCTACTGTGAATTATTAGAAAAGAGTCAAAGTTTTACTTATTTCAGGGAGTTCTTGTAAGTCGCGTTCATACGTAAAAATGTTGCAGAAAGGGTCCCACGAATTCAGTTGTCCAAGATCCAAAGCTCCTATTGTTCATAAGAGATTTCAATTATTACTCTCAAAAATGTTACCATTTCAACATTCCTTGATCAATTACACTTATCTTTATGTAAATATAACATTCTTTTGAACTTTGAAATTGGAAAAATAATAAAATTGACACTCAAAAGTCAGATTTTTCTTTTGCTTTAGTTACAATATTACTACGAGTATATGTACAAGGTTTTTATATGTTGTTCAAAGGAATAATTTAAACAGTTCAATAACCTGAAAGTACATATTAAAAAAAAATATTAGATTGAAAAGTTGCAACATAAACGTTACGTAAGTTTTATCATATCAGTGTCAAAACACTATTTCGGACACCCATCTTTTACATGTACTCGTTCCCCTTGGACTTACAAAGAAATGTCACTCGAGACCCATGAAATATGGGACTTGTCAACATAACTTCAAAATAAAGATAAAAAGCTCTGAATGTGGGGACTGGGAAATTTTCTTGTAGAGCATATGTCAGAACACCTAGGCAAGACTCTTGAAAAACCTTCTTCAACTCGAACATATTAAAAAATGAGTGCATATCTAATGAACGTCAAAACCGCAAGATTCAGCTACACATTGATTCTACATAAAGTTTCTTCGTCATGCCAAGGCAAAGTTCCGTCTTGGAATTCTATTTAGTTAGTTCAATTATGTGCTGGTTCTTATTCAAGCATAGCTGCATAAATAATGAAATTATGGAATCGTGTAAGACGACAACACAACTCTTTCTTAAAAAGATTGAAAAGTTGACCTATAAGGGATTGGGATAGTAATTACCTTTTCAACAACATATGTGGAATCGGGATCATGGCAATCTCCAATGGCATAGGACTGGCAAGTCCCGGTAGGAGTCCCATAGCTAGCAAACTTGAAAGTAGCAAGTCCCGATTGGGATAGTAATATGTTTGATTCCATTCCAATGTCGACGTGTTAGTTCCAAGCTATGTCTTGTTAATACATTTACCGAAAAAACAATATTGGGTCATGTATAATTAGCAAGATGCATTAAAACCCCAATTGCACTTAAATATGGTACTTCAAGACCAATAACTTCTTTATAAATTTCTTTGGGGCGGAATGAAACGTTTTCTTGATTAAAGGATCGCACAACCATTGGCAAATTTATTAGATAGGCTTTATCCATGTTAAAATGCTTCAATATTATTTGTACATATATTTTGATTGATTGATAAAAATCTCACTCAATAAATGCTATATTTACAAGCCGAGACAAATATTAGGTATACCGAGATCTTTCATTTTACACAATTTTACTCTATGTTCAATCTTTTCGAGAGTTGCAATGATATTTAAATCATCAACATATACTGTAATAATTGCAAAACTAATAATTGATCTTTTGATAAAGACAAATGAACTAGCTTTGTTACTTTCATATCGTTTTATCAAAAAATATTCACTCAATCGATTATATAACATTCATCCTGATTATTTTAGTTCATACAGCGATCTTGTTTTTTTTAAATTTGATTGAAAAACATCTCTCGAGGTTTCAATTTACATGCTTCAGGCATTTTCAGTCATTCGGGGATGTTTATATAAATACAATTATCTAGTAATCTATACAAGTAGGTTGTAACACCCATAGGACGCAAAAGCCTCTCTATATTAGCAAGATTTGTT
The DNA here is from genome assembly GCA_963921325.1 of Logfia minima. NCBI lineage: Eukaryota > Viridiplantae > Streptophyta > Magnoliopsida > Asterales > Asteraceae > Logfia > Logfia minima. Next base: position 3,642,133 of record OY992771.1, on the reverse strand, counting down.
AAGAATCTAAGAGTCGTGGCATTCACAAAAGGTGAATGTCTATTCACAATTGACTTCGGGTTTTTTTGAAAACCTCTGACAAGTCTTGCTTTATATCTCACGACTTCATTTTTCTCATTTTGCTTATACTCAAAGACCAATTTATATCCAAAAAAATTTACACCTTTAGTGAATAGACTTCGGGTCGTAACACTTCAATTAATGCGAGATACATTAAGTTTTAATTAATCACATGAGTTTTCTCATTTTTGACCAATCATCTCTATTTATGTACTTCTGGACAGTAAAACTTTCACGATCCTCATTATATTTACTGTACTTAGCGGCATATCAATTATATAAAATATTATTAATATCGATATCATTTCATTTTATTCCAAAATTTTCTTAACATGATATATTTATTAAAATATCTTCATATTTTAGGTACCTGAAGTTCTTTTGGAACCTTCATATCTAGTGACACTTCTAGAGCCACTTATAAACGAGGTCTAATAACCTTAATTTGACCATCTAAATTCCTTTACTCCATTTTTCGGTCGAGGACTTTTATATTGGAATCGACTATTCCACCACACTTCAAATGGGGCAAAATGTCCTTCCGGGACATAAAATAATTGAGTAGTAGCAGTTAATTTAGGCGACCTCGTCACCCTATTTATATCAATACATATTTATGACAATTGCTAAATCTTATAAATGAATTATCCTTCGAACTTCAGGTTCGTATTCTTCGATATGAGGATCAATATTTAATAATGATAATACATATCAACTCAATTTATTTCCAGTTGCGTATTCTCCCTCTGAATGAATGTCTTTTATTAAAACATAAATATTGGTTACTCACCAGGATCTAGTGCTAACAATGAGGAGATTTGATAACTTCTTGTCATGATGCGAATTTATGTGTCATAATAAATTGCCCCCATAAACAACTAGATTCAATGCTCTAATAATCATTAATAAGTGTTGCAACATAACACAACTTATGTGTGAAAGTTAGCTTCCGGATGTTCAACACATACCACTAATTACGAAAATGTGAGAAATAATTCACTATCATTGCCTTACAATTAAGATAATTTAGAATAACGTGCTCGTAATTTTATTATCAGAGCGAGTAATAAAACAAACTTCGGATTGTGAATTTGATTATATGTGACCATTTAGACAATGCATCAGTTTTAAAAATAACTAAAAGGTCCACAAGATGGGAGTATATGCCTATATACTCCATGTATACTTTTCCAAAATGAGATTGAGTCCCTTTTTAACTAATGATTGATGAATAATCAATCTCTTTTGAGAATAGAATAACACATCATAAAGAATCATATTAGAGAAACATCTAGTTCTCAATTGATGACACATAAGCCGTCACATCATTTTTGACTCGGGATGGTCTAATTCGTCAAGTCCATAAACTTCTGGTTTATGATCATATATGATTTTGTTGCAATGATATTTTAGTAATAAGATCCAGAGGAAACATTCAATAGAAATAAATGAACCATTAATCTAAAATGTTGTCCTCCTGAAAATTTGGATAAGCTCTTATGGAGGCTGAACAATTATATGAGCTCTTCTAGAGTCCATCATCAGATACAATGTGTTGATATATGTGTTAGCGAAAAAGATATTTTAAAATAATGGTGTTTTTGTTTTCTAAACTAAAATAAAAAATGAGGCTTAGAAAATACAATAATTTTTGTAAATTAAGATGTGTATTCAAAGAATAAATTATCAACATCGATATGACTTGTGCCAAGTTCATATGTATGGAAAAAATCTAAAAGCATCGATCATATAACTATGATTATTTAGAAAAATATCGACTATATATCAATGTTTCGTAAGTTCATGTTATGATTGTTGATGTTTAAGCATCAAACCATTTATAATAACTTCCAAATAAGATATAACTTTTCATAAAGAACGTCGGGCTCTTGATTAATAGAATCTATGATTAATTGTGTACCTTTCGGTAATACAAGACAAGCTCTTCCAGAGCCTTCAATCAAGTTACTAGTTCCAGATATAGTGTAAATATTTATCCTTGTTAGATTCAACTCGTAAAAATATTTAGTATTATTCAAGACATTTATCTTCACCACTTGTAATAGCAAGATTTATATTCTTCACATATAGGTAAATATCCAAAATAATTATAAATAAAAACCATACATTATGTACCAAAGTAATTCTGAACGTTGCATACATCATTTATTTTAAAAAATAGTAAAACTAATAATCAAAAATCATTTTTCAAAAACCACCAACGTCGTCTTCGATATCTGTAGGTTCCCGTACGTTCGGATCTACGAGGTAATATGATATAATCGAGTGCGGAATCCTCGATTATACTAAACGATAACAAACGAGTAATACAAATGTGTAAAGATCACTTTTATTGAATGTAAACAAGTATTACATTCGAACAAACACTTAAACTCTCTCTTTTAGCTTTATACGAACTTGTACAAAGCTTCTAAAACTGAGTTCGAACTTACAACTCCGAAAAACCTCTAAAAAACCTATATTCTGAAATATTCGGACTTGTGTATATATAGGCAACTAAGTTCGTACCTACCCTAAGTTCGTACGAACCTACAAAATACAAATACAAAACTTAAGTTAATGATTACAATGATTAACAAAATGACTTCTAAACCTAACTATTACAAGCTAGAAGCTGTTGTCACAAAACATGCACCAACAATATCGTTAAGTAACTCTATCATGTTGAAGTTTACATCGTTGTTTGGGAAATTTTCAAGGAAATTAAATGGTGTATCGGCAAATCATTATCAAGGAAATCAAATTATATATCTGGACCGGTTCATTATCATTAAAATTTGTTTCCACATTTTTTCCTTTATTCTTGACTGATGCTTGATAGAGCTAGACTAAATGTTTGGATGTACGAAAGGTACATGACCAATAATTTTCATTCCACATCGATGGCAAGGGTCATCATTCTTTGTTTTTCAGGTTGATGTTGCGAATTATGTCCTTTCTCATATCATCGCTTATTATCATATGGCTTATAATTATGGCCATCACGTTGCCATGGATTTCCACGACCACGTCCGCAAGTAGATTTATTACTATGTTGTCGTTCATTACCATGTCCACTACCTCGCCCTCTCGCATATGAAGTTGCATTCACTTCAGGGAATGGATTATAGCCACTAGGTCGTGCTTCGTGGTTTTTCATTAAAAGTTTATTGTTTTGCTGACATTGATAGTCATATCTTTTTTTTTTCAAATTGTTCCATAGTTCTAGCAAATCTTTCGCCATTAAATATTTCATTTTGAGACCTCATGAAGATAACGTCGGAAAACTATCATTGCTTTGACACGCTCCAACAGAAAGGCCTTATTTCGGGCTTTAATTGTATCTCCCAAATTATTTGCATTAAGATGAATCTCAACATTAAGAGTTCATGGGTGATAATTTATACTCATATGTCAAGAGAGGCAAATTCTAATTTAATAAAATTTTACATTAGAACTACAAATAAAAAGGATATATCATTTAATAATTAATGATGTTTATAGGTTTAGGTTAAAAAAAATCTAGATGACAAATGAATTATTTGTAAATTGCAGTTTATGATAAATTCGAAAAAGAAATGTTATTTAAGTAACAAAAGAAAAAGATCATAAATTGTAAAGATAAAAACGGTATATGTCAATTAACTACCTGAAAAGAAACAAATATTTCTCCACTTCTATACTACATATAAAGCATGTCCAAATTATTGAGTCTTAACTTTTAAATGATAATTATAATTACTGATTTACCCTTTTAAACTCATAAATGAAAATCACTTTAAATAGGGAACATTTTATTCCAAAATTACTTATTAGCATTTTGGTAATAATATTACATTTTTGAACTTATATTATCTATTTACAAAATTGTTAATAAAATTATGTTTTACATAAAAAGAAATGAAAAGATCACTTAAACATAATCGATGAAACATATCTATACTTATTTGTAAAGCATATGACATGTTATTTAACCAATTAAATAATTATCTATTAAACAATAATAGAAAATATCATATTGCTATTCAAATATACAAAATTCAATAAAGTAGTTATTACGGCCGCATTGCGCGGGTAATATGCTAGTTCTATATTATGCCGATTATAATTTTATTGCATACAATATTTAAATTATCCTTTACAATTATTATTTTGTTAATACACGATAAAAAAATCTCTTGGTTCTCAAATAATATAAAATTGAGAGTTTGAAAATTACCGTAAAAGCTAGAGATATACATTGCAATGTTTATAGATAATTAGATAGCAAGTATATAAATACTATAAACGAGATTTTTCAAGTATGGAAATGAAAAAGTTACAAATATTTAATCATTATGAAAATGAGAAAAGTTCAAATAAGAATGCTAAAAAAGTAGAGAATGGGAGAACCAATAGGATTGCTCCATTTCAAATACTCATTTCTACCTTTTTTTTCAAAATTAAATATCTCACAAACCGTACGTCAATAAATTATAAAAATTTCATAATTCGGAATCAGCGTCATGTGATTATATTTTTAAGACTCGCAAAAAAATAAAATAAAATAAAATAGTTGGAAGTATAGCTTGTGAGATCTCTAATTAAAGATAAAATGACGCTGATTCCGAATATATAATTTTTATAATTTATTGATGTACGGTTTGTGAGATATTTAATTTTAAAGAAAAATGTGGAAATGGGTTTTGTAATAAAATGGAGCAATCCTATTAGTTCTCCCATTCTCTACTTTTTTAACATTCTTATTTGAACTCACCCCTTATGAAAATTTGTTATTTAAATTATTATATATGAAAAAATAATCATTATATATCTTATGATTTATAAACATTAGGTTATTAGTCAATGTTTGATGACCTAGACTTCTTAGAAATCAACTGGCAGACACTTGCGTAAAAAAGCGGAATACTTATTCAATTTAGTGATTTTGTGTACATGTATTTCAAATGTACGCTTGTTTATTTATGAGCTAAAATGCATTTCATTTTATATACAAGTATAACTTAAATATTTATGTCGTTTCCAAAATTAAGTAATAATAGATTGGTCTATTTCGTTGAAGATAGGGGTATTTGTGTAATTTTTCATTCTTTAAAAGTTTAACTTATTGAAGAAAATGATTATACGCTTTATAAGGGTATAAGATAAACATCTGGGTTTTATTATAAACTTTCCAATTCCGAAAAAAATAAAAGAATAAACAATAATTTTGGATTATGTTGTTTTGATTATATTTAGAGAATCATAAATAACTCCATGTTCTTAAAATAATTTGTAGTTGTTTTGTTTATGATTCTCTTTGAGAAATCATAAGAACTTTAGGTTCTTTAATCATGATATATGATTGTTTGATTATGATTTACTTTGGGGAATCATAGAAGAACTTCAAGTTCTTATGAACATTTAATTAAACATAATAAAACGAAATAAAACAATAAAAAAAATAAAAAGATGAATAAATTAAAAAGATTGAGTACTTTTTTCTTAAAATGAATCGTGCTGATAACGTGTTATAAAATAATAAAGAAAAACAAAAACAATAAATAGAATCGATACTTCCGATCATACCCGAAAAACCATGCAATTCTTGATGTTCTGCATGTAAACGTTCGATATATTTGAGTGTTGGTTTTCTCAAGTAGTTAGTCGAGTAGATATGAAATACACATTTAAAAAAGTTGTCCACATAATTGTTTGACGTTTGTTGACCCATGTGTAAGTATTTATCAAACGCATCAACGCCACAACCGTATGTCAATTTTCGTATGGCGGAACTGTACTATTGATAAACGTTAAAACTAAGTTTACCGGTTGTATCAAGTTGTTGATGAAAATAACTAAAATACGGAGGTATCACTAATTGAGAGTAAGACGTTATACCTTGACATATACGGACAAAAAATGGCTTGCTCATCCGAAAGCGTCTTCGAAAGTAATCTTGCGGGGATGTTGGATTAGGGCAAAATAGTCTTGCCACAAACGTTCACCGGCACTGCGACGGTTTCTAGGTAAGAATCTTCTAGGTGCTCTTGGTTGTGAACTTTCGGTTTCGTTTTCTTTTTCTTCATCTTGTTCCAACATTTCAATAGTATCGAGCATAACAATCAGATGAACAAAGCAGTCAATGAGTTGATATCTTCAATATCGGATTGTTCGCTCGAATCTTCACCGTAATTTTCGTATGGCTCGATTTTGATATGATATTATGTTTGAATTATATAGATAGAGATAATATATGAAAGAAAATATAAAAGATGGTGAGAAATCATATGTGGATTTGAAAATGAAAAATAAGAAAAAATATAGTTGTAGTTGTATGCACATATATATAGAGGTGATGAAAGTTGTAGTTGTAGTTATGGGAAAAATGTAATGAAGTTGTATATATATAGAAAATAAAAAAATAAAAAAAACAAATATTTTTGAACCATTTCATATTACCGTTTGTATTTATTTATTTATTTATTTTGAATTTGTTTTCTTTTTGAGAGTTTAACAAAAGAAACTTTTTTTATTGAGCCATTATGCATGGGAATTCCACTAGAATCCGTCTTGGATCTTCCTAGTCAAGAAGAAAATGGAGGACATGTGAGGAAGTGTCGAGACATGCCAGTGTCATCGGTAAAAGCGGATGACGGAGCAAAGACGGGTGGAAGATGGTACCGTTGGCACTTGACACCGGAAGCCGCTATTGGGCCGTTTAAACGGAGTGGCCCACCTACTTACTCAATCATGTCCGAAATAACGTTACATGTTCATGTAATTTATCCTTACATAAGTGGCCCACTTTCATCATCACTCTATTTACTTTTCAAAAAGTTATGCTTGGCGTGTCTCCCTCTTGTTTGGTAAGGCCTGTAATATATTCAAACTCCATTTTTCTTATCATCTCATTTTGTTTCACAAATCCTCCGTATCCTCTCTACTCTTTATTTAAAATACGTAAAAGAGCTTATCCTCCTAAAAATATGTGTAACAATTTTATTGATAAAATACATACTATTAGATATAAATGTAGACTTATATTTTAAACACATTTACAATTACTTGTAAAATAAATTTAGTTGACCTCTTTAAGTTGATCGAATTCTTGAAACACCAAGAACTCTAACTCGATAACCAAACGTCATATATATTTTTCTTACTACCTATATCATTTTATCACTCTTTTAGATTATGATCACTGATTCACTATTATTACTTCTTATTGTCACTATCCCGCTTGGCATATGTACGATGTTAGTTACTTACAACTACAAAACACTTCTGTTTTCCTCCTATTGTTATTAATATTACATATAGAACGCAAAATAAAACAAAGTAGACACGTTTACTAATAATAAAAGGCTAGAATGAATATTGATTAGAGATGTGTACGGAGTAACAAAAGTTATAGATTTGTCTCATTTTTAGAACTTAAACTTTTAACTTAATTGAACTTTTAACTTACATTGGAAAATCATCGCTAGGTAAATGGCCCTTTGAGAACTTGTTATCTACATAACTTTATAAATTCAATTTACAGACAAGACAAATAGATGCAATATTATCATTCTTAGTGTTAGTAATTGTTAACATAATATTACTCCTTGGTTTCACTATATACAGTACCATATTATTTTTGTCTTTTATTAGAAAAAATCACTGAAAACTATAGGAGAATGTTGATTTGAACGTATATGAGGTTTGAGGGTCTTAGTACATGAGAATGGAGGTGTATGATTGTTGGTGTTCGGTTTAAAGTTGTGGGGTTTAAAATTTGAGAATGAAACCCTCATTTAATTAATTTTTCAAATCGTTGTATGGAGGTGGGTTTGAGATCGATTCTCATTCCCAATTAACTCCGCTATTAATCACATACTAATAGTCATCTCTCTACGCAAATCAAAGCACCCTTATTTCTTAAAAGGACTTGATGTAAGAATGACGACTTGATTGGCATAAGATCATAGAACAAAGGGATAATTGTAAAAAATAGAAGAAATCGTTTATAAATTATAATAAGTTGAACTTAATATAAAGATAAAGATTTTTTGACATTATTAGAATACGTAAAACTGACTCTAACATATGATTCAATGAATCCACATCGTTAGTCAAAGTAATTTATCTTTTCGAGTACCTTTAAAATCTCCAGAAATTCAAACCAAAGCTTTTGACAAACATTTTGAATATGTGATGTTGCTCAATTCATATGAAAGCAATTGTGGACTTGTGGTAATAGTTTTTACCAAGCCAGGTGAAATCTGCTATTGGCAAATGAAAAGGAGAACATATCAAAAGCTGACACGTGGGAGACAGATGGGTCCCGTCCAACAAATATGATTCGGACACGTTTGTATATTTAAAGGGGGTGAAATCAACCTAGTACTGGAGATACTTTTGATCATGGCAAGAGGTGTTCCCATGTACTAGGATGCATGCGTTTCGACTTTTCCTAGGTTTAATTTTTAGCTAAAACTGTGGGTGACGCTTGTCAAGTTTTTATTCGCTTATGCTCCGGGATAAACTACAATTATGTCCTCTTCAAGCCACTACAAATTACATCTAATTGTTATCATTATCATTTTATCCTAACTTTTGTTACACTAGAAAAAGATGAAGACATGATTACTAGATTAAAATCTCTTTGTTGTTTGATATATAGGACAAAACAAGATGACGACATTACAGAACAAAAGATGGAAAATAATTATAAATAATAATAAATATAAATATAAACAATAAAACGACATGAAAATGCATATGTGATCGTTATGGTATTATTTATTTATGGCAAATCTTTATTGTTAGATCGGCAGTTTGATAAACAAAAGAACAATATGAGAAAAGGACATCTAATTTGTCAGTGTAGTATTTTCAGAAAAAGTCAAAGGCAAGTTTGTGACTACTAATAGTATTGACTTTTGACTGTCCAGTCGTAAAACTTCGGATCACTAATTAAGATTGTTAAAAACCTACCACTTAAAACTTATAACGTGAAATTAATTTTTATTTATTTATGCATGTGGAATGTGTTGTTACATGAATCTCCTCATCCATTCTCTTCATCTTGTCATGTATCATTATCTATTCATTGCAAGAACGAGGTAAAATGTAAACCTTTACATTGGTTGAAAAAAGAATTTGTCAACATATAAGTTTGATGTGCTGCTCTCTTTTATCAACAATTAATATTTCTAACAACAAAACAATATAAGTATATAATATTATTCGTTGTTAAATCATATAGACCAAGAAAGACGTACAAGTGAGACATTCCACCAGAATCACTCTTACCTTTTTCAAAGCGCACCTGAACATGCCTAGCTAGTGCCAAAATCGTGCCAAAAGCATTTTTCACACCATGAACAGTTTAATGGAAGAAAAAAAGTAAATGATGTCATGTCGGTATTTTATTACAAATAAATCTTTGGAACCAATTTAACATAATTAATTACATCATCAAGTATGTAATAGCTTACTTTAAAACCTTTTGTAGTTAGCTTAGTTAAGACCTTATATATTTAAATTCATAAGAGATTAATGAAGACAAAATTAAGAAGATTGAAAATGGGAAGAGGTAAAGTAGAGTTAAAGAGAATAGAGAACCCAACAAACAGGCAAGTCACCTTCTCAAAAAGAAGAGATGGTTTGATAAAAAAATCCATTGAACTCTCTATTCTTTGTGATGCTGAAGTTGCTCTTCTTGTCTTCTCTCCTTCTGGCAAAGCTTATCACTTCTCTAGCCATGAGTACTAATTACTATCTCCACCTCCGTTTTCAATAACTTTGTATTTGTAGTTGTATATGTGTGTATGTATGTATGTATGTATGTACGCATGATTCTTTGTATATATGTTGCAGCATGGATAGGACTATCAGGAGGTACCGAAACGAAAAGGGTTTGCATAAAATGAATAGTCATGGAGCTAGAACTATCGAGGTATCGCAATCTTGTATTTGTCCTTCAAAGATATGATAATAGTTTATAAGGTGTCTTTTTTTTTTCTTTTTCCAGTATTATAAAATGTTTGTCTTCAAGTACAGGTTTGGAAGAATGAAATGGATGAGATGAAGAAAACTATTGATACACTGGAAACAAAACACAAGTACTAATTGATACTATGACTAAAATTTGTTGTCATTCGATTTAAATTAAATCTATTAATTGATGATTACTGGGAAAAAGTAACAACTTTGTGTTTTGTTTATGTTGTTAAGGCATTTGGCAGGAGAAGATATTTCGACATTAGGGATGAAAGAATTGAAACAACTCGAACGCCAATTGAGGATTGGAGCTGATCGTGTACGCTCTAAGAAGGTACGTACGTTTGTTCTACCAAACAATCCAAAAATTAAGATTACTATTAATTGCTGTTATGAATTGTTTATAAAATTTTATCTTGAAAATCTGATCAAGATTTAATATATGAATTTGTACAGTGGCACCTTTTATCAGAGCATGTAAGTGTATTGAAGAGAAATGTGAGTCTTAAGCTTATAAATTAGTATATGTTTATATATAGCGTTAAAATATAAATGTATTACTATTCATATTTCATGTTTTTGGATCTTTGGAATGTATTTTCATAGTTAGCACTTCGATCGATTGACTTGAAAAATGCGTATAAATATGCAGCATAAAACTTTGCAGGAAGAAAATAGCATTCTTCAGAAAAAAGTGAGTATTTTCTTGAAAATTTTTTTAGAGAAAGCAATCTTTTTATTATTATAACAATATTATTACAATATTAGTCCAAGATATTACATCAACTTCATGCATACAGCACCTGCATCAAATCCTCATTACCATATACCATGCTCACAATTATATTCAAACTGTTCCCGACTATACATATACTCCAGGTCTCACCAAATGGACATCTCCATCTTCAGAAAGTACCTGTCATCTAGTTTTCCACCATGAGAATTTTTTCAAACACAACTTGCACACCTATTATAAACCCACCAGCTCAACAAATATTCAACAATCTCCATCCATTGCTCTTATGATCATTTACAGTGAGCAAAAACAGTCACTGTACACCCCCATTTTGACCCTGCCAAACTGTTTCATGACCCGTTTCGCGACCTACCTGATATTGCCACAGACCTGGGTTCACTAATCCATTGATTCCACTTTAGCTCTTTCGATTTCAACCTTGCTTTTATCCACTCAAAGCTTCTAAGTTGCACTTCTTGAAATAATCCGGCTCCTCTTAACACCTTCTTTCCAAAAATTTTATCATTCCTATTTTTCCAGACTAAATACGCCGTGACCCAACACACTCCTTCCCAAACATCCGCTAACAGTTTATTGTTGAAACCCAGATTACCCATCTCAAATAACTCTATTATATCCAACATTCCACATCTACCTAAACTCCACCAATTAAATACCTTATCCCACACAATTTTAACTTCACAGCACAATACTAGACAATGATCTATTGTTTCGACATTTTCTTCACACCATGGACATAATAAAGAATGTAAATCGATACCTCTTTTGTCAAGTTCCATTCTAACCGGCAAACGCTTCCTCCTTGCTCTCCATGCAAAGATGTTTATCTTGATTGGAACCAGCCCATTCCGCTTTGTTTGTTGATTACTAAGCCCTGCATCAAGTAAAACTCCATCAATCCGATCCGCAACCTTGCTGACTTTATATCCTTGTTCCCCGTCCGCAACCCTTGAAATTCATATGATAATTATAATGGAATACTACTATATGGTTTTATTTGGTTATATTCAATTTATGTTTTAGGATATTTATTGAAATATTATTATTGTTTGTGATATAACTTGAGATCAAGCTGCATGAGCTACTGAATGAGGCCGATGAGAGCTCAGGGTTGGATTCATCTGATCTTGTAACCCAAAGGTAACTTGATTTTTTTAATATTATCTTTTATCTTCATCTAATCATGTAATTCATAAGTGTGGTACATATAGATGTGTACTGCTGCTACATGTTGGATCATGTGTACAATTATATGTTTGGGGACATGGACAGAACAGTACAGTACGTCCAACATATAACTGTACGTAGGATCATAACTGCTGGCATAGCTCATTTCGAGCTCCTTTTAATTGCTACGTAGTCTTATATGCAGAACAATGATACAACGACGATGTTATGCTTGGATATCGAACTGTTGTGAAAAAGTTCATAAATCTGTAGTAGTTTTAGTAAGTTATATATAGGGAAAAATTATACAATAACATTGTGGTAAAATTGCAGGTCTATTCCAGATGGTCAGCCTCAATCATCTCTCAACATGAACCAGCTTGCTTTTCCCAGCAGTTGATCATCGTTCTATATACATTTTTGTTTAGTTGTCTTTTGTTTATCTATAATTATAATTATGTGACTATCATAACCTTTTTATGATCACAACTACGAAAGATACGAGTATAAGCTTGGTTGTTGTAAAGTATATGTCCATCGAGTAATAGTTCCTATGATTTGGATATGTAAAATTTGATGCATATAAAAGTCAATGTGATATATAATGTACTGTGCATAAGCATTTTCCAGTTTTATGATAGAGTGCCCTGTTTATTTTGAGTATATGTGATTTCTATTTAACATGATTTGATAGTGGCGACATGAATTCATAGTTAGTGACAGTTCTAAACTGATGAGTTTTTAGTTTATCCCAGTAACAAAATCTGTTGATGTCTTCGACTTGCATGTAATTTTAAAATACGTAATTTTGAAGTTCTTGAGATTTTTTTTTTCAATCGAACATATATCAATGTCGGCACATGAAGAAGTTAATTATATTTGAACAAACACATAATCTGATACTTATTATGAGCTCTCAACTTTTTAGTGTTTTACATTTAAACATTCACATATTCATTTAACTTTGACATAACATAACATAACTATACAATTACAAAATGCTACTCGCACAAATAATTTCTAGAACTTCTAACAAAATAATACTTACATTTATTTCCAAATAGAGTAAATTGCGTAAATAGTTCATATGGTTTACATCGATTTATGAAAATCGTGTTTATACCTTTTTCACTTTTTCGATCCAATAATTTTATGTTTCTTTGAAAATAGTCTCTCCTTCATCTAGAATGACTAAAGTAACCTTTAATCATCCCCACAAAAATGAAACCATCTCTGCAAGAGAAAAGGATACTTTGACTATTTTCGAGTGAAACATAAACCTACGGACTAAAAAGATGAAAACAGGGTATATGGACAATTTTCATTAATCAATGTAAATTACGTTGAACATTTATAGAATTTACTCATTCAAATAAAAGCATTGAACAAAACAATCTTTCAAGGGTCTCATATGAAATACTTCCAACATCAGGGACCAAAATTAACGTCCAGTGACAAAATCACACCACTCTTTACATTTCTCGTCGTCTTTACCAAAACAAATGCAAAATGGCGTCACTAGCTCGGTTATCCCGAAAAACCCTAACCTCCACATTCAGCTCCCACCGCCACCTACTCACCCGCGCTCTCGCCACCGAAGCAGCGGTGAAAGTAACCGAATCATCATCATCACCGCCGCCGGGGTTTAAGATAACTGAATCTCCAGATCGAGTGAAATGGGATTACAGAGGTCAAAGGCAGATCATTCCGTTAGGTCAATGGCTACCGAAGATCGCAGTTGACGCATATGTTGCTCCGAATGTTGTATTAGCCGGTCAGGTCAACGTACTTGACGGATCGTCGGTATGGAACGGATCCGTTCTCCGGGGAGATCTTAATAAAATTACTGTTGGATTTTGCTCTAATGTTCAGGAAAAATGTGTTGTTCATGCTGCTTGGTCTTCACCTACAGGTATTTTATTTTAATTTTAGTTTTTTGAATTTGATTGAATTTCTAGGGTTTTGATGGATTGTTTATTGAATTTAGGTGAATTAGTGTTTTTATATGATGTTTTATGAAAGTAAGTTAAATTAGTGCAATTTTGTATGGATCTATTGAATGTGGAACTTAGAAGGTTTTTGTGATTTTGAACAGACTGAATTAGGGTGTTATAATTGGGAAATCTTAAAGCAAGTTCTAAAAAAATTAATGGACGGTTTATGGTTTACAGTAACGATTGATAGTGGTAAAAATATGATAAGTGGAGTTTCTTTGAGCAACTAGTTCTAAGCGATCATCAAGTAACTCTCCAGACTCCAGGTTGGAGAGTTTAATATTTTGTGTTCTAATGTTTCTCTTGCAAGTCTTGTATCAATGAGGTTGTTCTTTTTTTATAGGCTAACAGCCTAACATACACGTGCAAGATTTTGAAAAATTGTTGGTTGAGGGTGTAATCAGAGATAAAGCTACTTACATATATGTGGTTGCATCTTGAAGCTAAATTAATGTGCGGCATTGATATATTTTGATTACGATTGATTTTTGGCTGAAGAAATGAGATAAGAGAATAAGGAACAATGGATGACTTACGACTTATATTGATAAGCTGTGCAATGGTGTTATTAGAGTGGGTTGGCAACTTGATGACGCGTTTGATGATACTAATGTAGAGTCAGAGTGTTGATGTAAAGCTAACTGAATATAAGAAATTTGGGTAAAACATTAGAATTTAATGGCACTTCAATATAGAGGGTTGGAGATCCCTTGAAGATCTAGCCACCAACTCATGTATCAAACTTTCTCCTCGAGGCAAAAGGGATCCTGGCTTGGGTGTAGATCTAACATGAGTGAGTTGTCCTAAACTGTACTAAATATCTAGAAACAAAATGATATCGTTAGCAAGAATTGTTGAACATAGGGTTATGTGTAGGCCATGGTGTCCCAAAATGGATTTAATTTATTCAATATTGATCAACAACAGACATGACATTTTTCAGGAGTACCTGGACAGGTACAATTTCTCTCCGAACCTTCCTACATTTGGGAGGAATGTTTTGGAGAGAAAATTACCCATAATTTTCCTTCCAGTTCTTTTTTCTTCACTCCACATTTAACTCTGAAAGACGAACTTTTTTGGTTTCACTCCCTTTCCTTCTAAGTCCTTCCCTTCATCTTTGTACTGGAGGGTAATTAGGAATAGAAGACTTTAATTATCAAATGAGGACTATGCATAGGATAATGAGAATGTCAATAATAGGATAAAAGTGGGGTGAATCACATAATGACAAGCTCCACAGGTGTATAATGATGCAAAAGTTCTATAAACTATGCAATCCGGCTTCGAGTCATGTGACTTGTGCTACAGTATACGGAGTAGAATATTTGGTCATCAACATGTACACAAGTAAAATGATGCAGAAAGGTGAAGGTAAATATAGATATTTGGCTGCACAAGAAGCCTATGGACAAAGTTTGGTCATTTCCATTGTATTTGCTTGATTAAAATATGAGACTTATAGCTGAACCCCTCTCTCTTTCAGAAAGGGAAAGAAAAAAGTTAGTAGGTTAAACAAAGACAAGGTTTAACACTCGAGTTTATCCCAAATAAGTTTGTATTTTAGATGAAATACTGTATTTCCATACGATGTTATTAGGTTATCACTAATGTAGTTTGTGTGCTTCTTCCACTCCTTTATTAGATAGATGTGTTATGCCATGTAATGTCCACTGAGATCTTGAGTGAGGCAAAGTGCCGTTCTATTACGTCTATCGTAACAGCTCTGGAATCTGGCTTCTCCGTATATAGTTCCTTAATTGTTGCTTCTTATTTCCTTTAGATTAGTTGGTGTTCCCAGTTAACCAATTTTTTGTTTCTTTGCTTGTTGTTTTGGAAGTATATCTTGTTATAGGTTTGACAATAGGCACCACTACTTGAATGGAGAACTAGACTGATGCCAGAATAAATGCGTTACTATCATTGTTTTTACATTTTAAAAATTCCTTTCTGGGTCTTTGGAGCTAAGAACAGACAAATGGGATCAAATTATGCATTTGGAGTTTTGGACCATGAAGATTTTAATATTCAAGCTGGTCAAACATTTATTGGATTTTTGGTTTGAATCTAATCATATTTTGGCAAAATAACTACAAGTAATTGACAAATTATTCATCGCAAATGTGTCGTATGTTACTTATACATTGAACTTTTCTAATGTTAACTTGTCGTTTGGTTTACAGGTTTACCAGCAGAGACTATGATCGAAAGGTTCGTGACAGTTGGAGCTTACTGCCTATTGAGGTCGTGCACAATTGAGCCAGAGTGCATAATTGGACAACATTCAATACTGATGGAAGGGTCGTTGGTTGAAACCCACTCTATACTCGAAGCTGGATCGGTATTGCCTCCAGGAAGGCGCATTCCAACTGGGGAACTATGGGCTGGTAATCCAGCAAAGTTTGTGAGGAAACTGACTCATGAAGAAACCTTAGAAATCCCCAAACTTGCAGTTGCCATTAATGACCTGAGCAAAGAATATTTCAACGAGTACTTGCCTTACTCGACGATATATTTGGAGGTCGAGAAGATGATGAAGTCTCATGGGATTTCAATTTGAATACAACTCTTTTTGTATCAGTTTGTCCTAAAAAGGAAGAAATAAGAAACTCTTAAAGGAGATTCTTTAAATGAGTTTGCTTGTTTTTGTATCTTGATTTTATAGGCCAGCGAGGGAACTGGTTTCCAACTCTTTTGTGACTTCCTTCAGCCTTTTCGGGCTTACATTCATGACATTAAGCTTCGCAAATGCATATGTAGTTGTAATTAACAGCCATGATGATGCAATTGTAAACCAATTCTCATATATATATATATGGTGTATATATATATGGTGTGGATCAAGAGGGAAACAAAAAAATTAGAGGAGGGAAGTAAATGTCAACCCTTGATTTCATCATAAATGAATTTTAAAAATCACAAATATTTTTAAGATTTAATATTCATCACTAATGAATTAAAAACGTTTTTTTATATAAAAATCAAGGGTCAAGATTTGCTTCCCTTCTTCCTCAAATTTTAAAGCTTCCATATGAATCATTCCCCTGTATACAAGTAATAGGAGGCTGATCTATAGGGAAGGGGTAATCTTGGGGGAAAGGGAAAACAAATATGGGCCGTCCGTTGACATTTATCACGATAAATTAACATTTAACGTGATGAATGTTAACGGACGGCCCAGATTTGCTTCCCCCTTTCCTTCAAGATTACCCATTCCCTTTGGATCATCCCTATATATATGTATATGTATAGAGCTTGGTTCATATACAATAATTCTTATTGTAAAACAAATAAAACAACATTTTAGTCGAAAGGTGAATTAGTAAATTTGTTTGCATAATTATGACTATTTAGACAAAATTAAAACTTCACTTTTTTAGCTAATAACTCCTCCCCTTCTCTCTCCCATCATCATAATCTCCATAACCATGAACACAATCAGCAAACTAACATTCTAATTGTGCACCACCAAAAAATTTACTTTGCACCACCGGAATTCTTCGTGTATCATGTGAAGCTTGCAATTTTCAAATGGTATGAAATCTGTATCATCGGAAAATTCAGTGTGCATCACCAGAATTCCGCGGAATTCTGACCGTGCACCACCCGAACTTTAAAGTCTGACTGTGCACCATCGAAACTTTAATGTTTGACTGTGCACCACCGAAATTTTGAATGACCATTTTGCCCTTCATAAATGTTTAATGAGTCTTTGAATATTTTGAAAAATTAATTTCATCAAATCTCATCCGACGGTTGATATGTTGTCTTATTTATTTTACGTTAAGGTTTGTTTTACGATAATCAACCCCTATGTATATCTATATATATATATATATATATTTATATATGTAGATTGTATTTGTATCATGTAATCCCATACATGGAAGATCAGTTGTCTGGTAGTCCACAACCTTGTGCTTCAATTCTTTCCAATTCACTTGCTTTGAACTTACTTCTAGGAAAAAAAAAACAGTTAGAAGCTTTATGTCTTAAAATTCTTACCAAGAAAGCCTTTCTTACATATTGTTTGGTATTCTTTCTGACGTCAATAGTATTAAACATATGTACGACAATGTCAAAACTATAGGCCAGTGAAGTCCAATTTTGAAAATGTATAATGCAACCTTAAATCAATTTAACTCACCTGATGCTGATCGTTATAACGATATCCACAACTACCATCGACTAATAATGCCCATCTTATGCGTTCCAGTTGTTCCTCCGCCACTGATGACAAAGACGACAATAACATTTCCCTGTAGAATTCGGCTGCAACCTCTAACACCAGCACTAGGATAACTGAAGTTGTACGAAGGTAGCTCGACGCCATTAAAGCCTAAAATGTAACCCGGTCAATACACGCACACATGTTTCGGTTAATGGGACAACAATACTACTCTTCATGAGAACGCATATGAACCACACGTTTTGAAACTATTCAAAGAATTTGTTTGAAGCATGTTTCCTACCAAAAATAAAATTACAAATAAGAATTTAAAAAGTTTTTACATATTGCAAAACCACAAAATAACAAAAACTCAATAATACATGAACATGGTCGGTCCGTTGATTTTGAGGGCTCCATGCGAAAAATAAAATTGGACCCCTATTTTTTTTCCATATAAACAAAATTCATCAAAACTACGATAAATCGATAAATGTTATAAAAATAATCAAAACAAAAGAACGATAGTACAATAGATCTGCCCAAAGTTTATATTCCATTTTACATTAAGTGATATATCTTAACATTTATTAACATATACTATATATAGTGGCTAAATTTCGGGCCCTATTTTTTTCGAGGCCTTATGCGGTCGCACACCCTGCACACCCTCAAGACCGACCCTGATATATCAAATCGTTAATTTACCACTAATAATGAATTGTGCTCCACTATATAGCGCAAGACTTAGAGTATATAATATAAAATATAAATGAGTGATACTTAAAATAATACAAAAAAAAAAAGATTACTTGGTGGAGTTTCGGTAGGGATCATGGCACCACAATTATCTAAACACATTTTGATCCGCGAAGTTTTTGTTTTCTATATTTTTATTGTACATTATTGCTTTTTACAGTATAGTATATTTCTTTTTTTATCAAACAAGTATTTAAAACTCACAACAAACAATCTACACTACGGGAACAAAGTTGAAGAAAACGATCATTGGATAATATGTGGATCTGGAACTAACAATCTACACTACTTGAACCAAATCTGGAACTAACAATCTACACTACTTGAACCAAATCTGGAACTAACAATCTACACTACTTGAACCAAATCTACAGTAAGGAAAAACATAGAACTTTGTGTCAAGTAACAAGACCTAAAAGCTACACATATGTAAAACGTCCGATACAGAAGGTAGATCATCTCACAATAGAATATATGCAATTGTTTAAATGAGTTAACTCACTTTGTTTATGCTTTGTGAAACAAATAGCTTCGTGGAGTCTAGATGATGAAGGTTTTTTTTCGGTAGCGTCGGTAACGAAATTCATAGATGAGGGGTTCTGTAGTATAGTCGGTTCGCCTACTAGGTGGATAAAGTTAGTTCCAATCAAAGTTAACATTTTGGCTTGGCGTTTAGCTTCGAACAAGCTGCCCACAAGGTTAAATGTGTCTCTGCGAGGGCTGGATGTGACATCTATAGGTTGCCCGGTTTGCCAGGCAGGGTTGAATCTGTAGATCATCTCTTCTTTTCCTGTTCGGTTGCATCTGCCATTATCACAAGGATTCTAGAGTGGTGGGAGTTTTCGAATACTGTATTCTCTTCGTATCAAGATTGGTTAAGTTGGTTTGAAGGCTTGAAGCTCAGGAAGAAGGTGAAAGACTACTTGGAAGGTACGATGTTCGTTACCTGGTGGGTAATCTTGAGCTATCGTAATAAGTCAATCTTCTCTTCTGAAATCCTAATAAAGGAGCGTTTAGTTGATCTTATTGTTTATCTCTCTTTTGTCTGGAGTAATGCTAGATCTAGGAGAAATCTAGATTGGTTAGGTTGGATTAAAAGCCCTTTGTATGTTCTGTAATCTTTAGTTTTTGTGCTTTAGCTTCTTGCTAAGCTTTTTATAAAATCGCCGTTCAAAAAAAAAATAGCTTTTACAATAATTATGATGTAGACTAAAAACCGAAATAATACAATTGAACCTGTTGATTCAAAGAATACCAATAATTAGGGTAATTTCAACTCAATTGCAAAACACAAATTTGAGAGAATTGAAATTTCAATAAAATCATAACCAACTGTTCCAGGTCAGACTCTAGCCCAAAAACAAAGTCCAATAAATGAGAAAGAACACATAAAATAGTCCGTAACTATCAAAATAATGAATTTTTGGTCCTGGAAGTTGAGTAAACCGCCTACAAATGGTACTTTATGTATATAGGTTCTGTTTTTTGCTCCGGATTTAAGATCTCTTTCCACCTCATATGAGTGTCTCCATTTCACTGTATAGCTTAAAGTAAGAGCAAGCAAGGATTTACAGCATGTTGAAATGACAAACGGTTAGCTGCTTACGTAAGATCAAATATGAAAAAGTCATCTTCTAGTTGCTTGAAGACCAACGAATTAAGTAAAAAAAGAAGAGACGGAGAGAAGAAGAGCATGTTGAAAGCAAATATATATATATGCACATTTAAAGAGCTCAAGAAGTGGTATAATTTAGTGAAGATTCACATGCACGTGTCAATTTTCATGTACATACTAAAAATCTGAATTGTAGGTAGTCATGTTTATTGATTAGCAAAGGCCAACATCTTATTTATTTAAAGGTCCATACATCACCACTACCCTTCCCAAATATAAGATGAAAACAACGAAAATCTAAAGCTACAAATTCATAAAAAAGAAGAAAAAATGTAATTTCACTACATAAAAATAATGAGGGTAGAATAAAAAAATAATGTTACAATTGTAGTCTTGCACTGGCAAGAGAGTGTGGGCTAAAATATTAGAAAAGGTAGTGAGTAAGTGAGAGGATGCAATGAGAGTGTTATGGGAGGTAGGGGTAATGCCTCTTTTTTTTGGTTAGAGTACACTCCATCAAATATAAAAAAAGTGGTTCAATTTTTCAAACTTGGGAATAGTGTATGACTATTTGATGCTTGGTTAAAATATATGTATACAGTGGCTATGTATATAGTGGCCCAATCCATATGTCAATATTCTCTTATATCATTTTCTTTCATTTACTTTTAAGCTTTACAAATTTAAAGATGAAAAAACTAAACTAGCTTTCACTAATTTAAATATTATTTACTAAATTACCTCTTTCATTTAATAAACAAATTAAAAACGTTTAACTAACATAATATTTAACTTTGATAATTATTCATCCAAAAAATGATTATAATCAATTAATTAATATATTGGAAACCATTGTCTTCAAAAACAATCTTGATTTCGACAAACAAACAATCATCAATGATCCAACTTTTATAATTAATACATTGTGCTTCATTTATTTGGATGATATCTAAAATATGATATATGTACGAATACTCATACAATGAGCCCCTACGTATAAGAGAAAGAAACAAGTTAGAAAACGATTTTGGTTTAAATTTTGCCAATTATACATTCATTAAATAATGTCGAAAAAATAATAATTTTCTACCTACATCTATGGCGTTTATAAATACATTACAAAATATGATAACTTACACATATATGTCACATTTTAAGAACGAATTATGAAATCATATTGTTATTTGTAGTTGTTTTTATTATTCTTCCGGTATGAAATATGTTAATGTTTTGTAAAAACATATTTTTATAATAATACTTAAATTTTTTGTAATAATAAAAGTTTTGACAATGATCATGCATCAAGAATAAATAACGTAACTTATCTTCACTTGATGAAATTTTTATTCAGTAATTTAGTGATTTTAATTGTAAGTCTTGATTGAAAACTTGAATGTTTTCTTTTTTCCTTTCTAAAGATTTAGAAAATATATTGAAACTTCAACAAAAATATTTCATTTAATTTATTGAATTTATATAAAATCTAATAGCATAATTGATTTAAAATTTTATCCTCTAGGTATAATTAGCTTTTAAATTTGAGTTAATTGTTTCATTATGTATCGAACTTTATACTTTTTACTATTGTATGTAACTACCTTTTAAAAATGTTATTGTATATATCAAACTTGTGATTTTCGTATATTGTATGTTGACTTGCCATTTTTAAGCTTGACAAAAAAGGAAATTTTCCTTTTTTTAATGGTCAAAAAAGGAAATATTACATACAATATACAAAAATTATAAATTTGATACATACAATAACACTTTTGAAAAGTGACTACATACAATAATAAAAAGTATAAACTTTGATACATAACGAAACAATTAACCTTTAAATTTATGACTCTACCTTTCAATTACCGCACAGGACCATTAAAAATAACGGGACGGACATGCTCTGCATAAATAACAGAAGAAACTAACTGTGAAACATCCGACGTAAGAAAATTCTAATACGGTGAAAAATGAATTTCAGCCGGGTGCTCTAACCTAAAGTCAGCCATTAGTGGTTGGATAAAAATTTGATATTCTTACAAAATAATTTAGAAGTATACTGGGCCTTTATTTATTGGGCTTTAAAAACTTGCCTGATCCAAAAGCCCAAACATTTCCAATTTTTGAAAGTTGTTCATTTTCCCGAATCCAGTCACAATATTTCCGGTCACCGAGTCACTGCCATCGATTCTAAACTTTAAGCTTTTATTTGCTTCGCAATAAAGTTACATTTTCTTCCTTTCTTTAATTTATAATTTTGCAGTGCCCTGTTTGACTTAACTCCGAGATGAACGGCGAAGAGTTGACCGAGCAGGAAACTGCTTTGTATGATCGTCAAATTAGGGTTTGGGGCGTTGACGCCCAAAGAAGGTACTCACTTAATCACCATTTATTTTAATTTTATGAAGCATTAATTCGATATCATAATTTTCTATTATTAAAAATTGAAATGCAATTTGTTAATTCGTTTTAGGCTCAGCAAATCTCACGTATTTGTTAGTGGACTCAAAGGCACAGCTGTAGAGGTTAAATTTTGTTCCATTATATGCATTTAAAATATAATACTATAATTGCTTAGTGTTTAGTGGTGAGTTTGAGCTATGTGATGTTTTTTTAATTATATTTTGGGGATATTGAAAAGTAAATTGTAGGGTTTTAAATTGGTTTAGGGTTTATATGTATGCAGTTCTGCAAGAATATTGTACTGGCAGGAGTAGGAAGTTTGACATTGAATGATGATAATCCGGTCACGGAAGAAGCACTTGCTGCTAACTTTTTGATTCCGTTTGACGAATACATGGGTGGTGGAGGTTTGCTCGCGGAGCTTTGTTGTGATTCTTTGAAGGATTTTAATCCTATGGTTCATGTTTCTGTTGAAAAAGGTATGCCATTGTGTCTCATAGTTAAACCACTGTAGCAGTATTGTTATCGGATATCGTGATCGTAATGATTCATTAATTGCGAGTGTTTAATCCTAATTGTATATGCTATAATCATCTTGTGGTTATTGGTTGTACAGGTGATTTGGCGAGCTTTGATGTGGAATTCTTTGAGAAGTTTGATATCGTGGTGATCAGTTGTTGCTCTCTTGCAGCTAAAGTATGGTTCTTTGTCATAGTTGCTTTCAAAATTGGCAATATTACTGTCTAGTTGATATCATAATTTAGTTGGATATATACAAACTAATTTCAATTTTTCCTTATGATGCAGAAATCAGTGAATGAGAAATGCCGCAAGTTGTCAAAGCGAGTTGCATTTTACACTGTGGATTGTAGAGACTCTTGTGGTGAAATATTTGTGGATTTGCAGAAGTATTCTTATGCCAAGGTGATTTATATTGGTTCATTATTCTCTTTACTTGAGTAATTGTCTGGTTGTTCCCATAATCTCATTTTTAGATGAACGTAGAGGTGTTAACTTCTACTTATGAACCTAGCGTTAATACTGAAACACATTCTCAAAATAAATGAAAAAAAATTAAATCTGGCCGATGGACTAATTGTCAATTAGACCTGACCTGAAGTTCTCTTTGCAATTTTCTCATATGGTTGTTGCAGTTGCTGTTAACGGGTGCAATCAGATTACATCTATTAATACGCATGATAGATTAATCAGACTGCTGTCAAATAATAACCAATATATGCGATACTTATGTATTGTGTCTGGGCCCAAACTTATCGATAAGCAATTTTGTATGCTTAAGTTAGAACTGATTTTCTGTACCAGAACTTGATATTTTTTATAGCTAATTCTTTTTTTGTAAATCCTAACACTAGTGAGAATCAGTTAGGTCTCCAGTGAAGATCATAAATTGCATTTTTAGCAACTTTTATTGTAAATAGACTATAGTTGTTTTCTATAAGTAATGGTTCTTACCGTGAACTTGCTTCTGGAGACTAGTTCGATTTCTCATGTTTTTGGTTTATTTATTTTCTTTGTTGTTTCTAATCTTTTGCAGAAAAAGACTGACGAGACGGTTGAATGCTTGTTGCAGTATCCATCATTTGAGGTATGCCTTGATCAAATAGGGGTCAGAACATGGTTTTGTTAGGATCAGAATGACGGTTCATGTTGTTCTATGTGACCCATAGTTGTTTAAAACTTGGTAGTGGTCAATAATCCAGACAAAAGAAAAGAGATAAAGCACTAGTTTAACCAAATATTAGTTTAACCAAATATTGTTCGGTTGTTGGAATGCTTAACTACCTAGTATGCACTCATCAACAAACATGTTCTTCTCCTCTTATATATCTGTTTTTAGACCAAGCAAGCTGTTCTATTTTCTATATACACGTTTCTGTATCTGAAACGGTAAAATCGGTGACATTTGAATTATTTGTGATTTGTTGAGTTTATAATTGCATGTGATCAAGTATATAGAAAGAACATCTTATATGATTATTTACTTTGCAGGAAGCAATTGCAATACCCTGGAGGTCTCTTCCTAAGCGAGTAGCAAAGCTTTATTTTGCTATGAGAGGTACTCCAACCTGTTCATCCTTTTACTTTATTTTTTTTGGACAATGATTATCTTATCTCTTTTCTTTAATTCTTTTAGTGGTAGAAAGGTTTGAAGAAGTAGAAAGGCGCAAACCAGGAGAGACTTCAATTGATGACCTGCCCAATGTGTTGAAGCTGAGAAATGAACTTTGCCTAGCACATGTACACTAATCAGAATTAATTATTCGTTATACCAAATCGTTTTAACTTCACTTCTCTTATACATGTTATTTCTTGATGTTGCAGTCGCTAAACGAATCACAGATTCCAGACTCTCTTCTAGAGAGATTGGTTGTGTCAGCACAAGAATTCCCTCCCGTTTCTGCTGTACTTGGGGGAATCCTCGGCCAGGTAAATTTGTATTATCTAGTTTCCTTGTTATCTTCCTTTACCTCTTGGGGTTATATATTTATGTTCTCTCTTTTTTATTTTAATTTAAATAATCAGGAAGTAATTAAAGCGATATCAGGCAAAGGCGACCCCCTGAAAAATTTCTTCTTTTTTGACTCGGTGGATGGGAAAGGTGTCATTGAAGACATTTCTACATCTTAAAGTTTGGGGCTGATCCAGGTCAGGTGTTAACTTTAGAATGTAGCTGAAATGTGTAACGTGAATTGTTAGATCTGAGGCATCTGTGTTTAGGGAATCTTACTTTCATTGGTGCCGTTGTTTGATGAGAACTAAATCTGAATATCATTATGCTGTCAACTTGTAATGTTCCTTGATACTTTACTAGTTTATAAAAGCTTGCACATGGCATGTAAAATATGCCAAATAGAGATCTTCATTGATGAATGCATGCATTATACGATTATTTAGGGATCGCTCTTCTATGTTTAATATAATTATGAAAGACAAAGTCATCACTAAAAGTATAGAAATATATTGATTTATAAGGGAACTACAAAGAAATATAAGTTAATATCCTCAAAGATCGACAAAAGGCCTCGACGAAACAGTTTCTACAGAAACATTATTCCAATAACAATAATAATAGTAAACACTAAAAGTTGATCAACTTATAGCAACCAAGTATAACGAATCATAAACCGAGAGTCAATTTGCGCAAGTTTACTTCTTTTTAGGTGCAGCATCGGCCTTCTTGGCTGGAGCAACTTCAGTTCCATCAGTCGATGGGTTGAGCTCGTTCCAGCAATCGATCCATGTAACCATCTCATCTGCAAGCTTACCGAAGTAAGGATCAATAGGTCCAAGCTTCTCCTTCACAAGCTTTGAGAGCTCAATATAGCATTTCTGTGGGGTTGTGCATTCTTTAGACAGAACCGTAGATTGGAAAAATGGAATGATCTCTTCTTGCCAGTAGATACCCTTGTACTCTTTTTTCAAGTTCACAAAAGGGTTGCTGGCTTTGCTATGCCAAAGGTATGGTAGCCCTGTTTTCACCCCAAGTCCCAAATGGTCACAGATCACCTACATTCATTCATCATAATTTCGTTAAGTACTATGATAAGTTGATGATCACAATATCTTAATGCAATTTGATTTTGTACGTGAGATAAGATAGAGATAGACAACGGACCTTAGCACACCATCCAGCCCACATATCGTCGTATCGGCCAATGGGCTGACCATCACCCATGAGCCCAAAGTACATAGCAGGTCCGATCAATTCCCTGTGGAAACCAAGGTTCATCCCACACATTGGGAACAAAGTTCCTTTGGGGATGGTCAAAACAGCGTCCACATACCTGGATCAACCATTAACTATCATTACTATCCTATCGATCGACAACGTGACTTCACGTATGTTAATTAAATAAATAAATTAATAAAAACCTTGTGTTACGCTCGAGGGGTTTGACCAGCTGTGTTGGTGCATCGTAGTCAGGGATGTTAAGCCAAAGACCATGAGAGATGGCAGTGGTGACACCTTCCCTTAAACTAAACGGATACCCCCTAACGAAATCGGCACCTTCTCTGTATGGGTCATACAATGTGTTGAAGAAGAAAGGTGTTGATGGTGTCAACAGGTTGTTAATATGCTGTGCCAATGCATTGATCTCTTGTCCAGATGGATCCTTAGCCACCTTCACATTCCAACAAATTTTTATAAATAAACCAACAACTTTTGGAAATCTAAACATACTGTCCCCACCATTATCAAATTCACTATTTCCAGAACTATAATATCCAAATCTAGAACAAACTTTTGTAATAACTTGTAACTTTATATAGAAATTAGCAATTTTCACCCATATCTAAAGGACAAAACTTGAGTCCCACCTAAAAAACATAGATCCATACTACACTACCAAAAGCCACCTAGTTAAACACGTGTCATCTTATTTAGAATGTGTATAAGTATATAACTATTCCTGAAATACAAACATTATCATATAAGTAGTTTGTATTTTTCTTTTATATCCTATAAATGCAAAAAATAATATTTTTAGTGTTATTTTTCTGTCTGAATTTTTAATCGTATGTTATGTGCTGCAAATTGTGTACTATTATATGTTGCATTGTTAACAATTAGGGACATGGATCGCTCGGTCTGTAACAGCACTAAAGATAAACCATTTTCTCAAATTTATTTATTATATTAAATTAATAAGAGAATTTAATATAATGAAGAGAATAAGTTAGTGCAGGATTATCTTTCAAAAAGAAATTAATAAGAGAGTGAACTACGTGCAGCTATCAGCATGTATATTACATTTTACCTTTTAAAAATTATAATATTACAAAAATAGCGCTTATTTAAACATTTACTGTACTTAAAAACTTAAAAAGATCCATTAATTAACTGCACGAAACCTATTGATTAAAAATAAATAAATTAAGATGTTAAAAAAATAGAAACTTACAAAGCAGTCATCATCAATGGTGAAGATATACTTCTTTTTGGAAACAAGGAAACCAAAGCAACGACAAGCAGAATCCTTAAAGGAAATGCAACTAGCTTTAGGACCTAGGATCCGGTTGATATCGTTACGGTTATACAACTCGTAATCGAATCCTTCGGGTACCCGGATAGTTTTAGTCGGATCTCCATCTTGAACAATGATCAAATGGTATGGTTGAAAAAAGGATCTCCACTGCTCCAAAAAATCAAGGTTTCTGATGGTTGGAATCACGATGTCCAACTCATCGGCCAACGGTGGTTTCACGACGGTCGCCGGCACAGACATGGTGGTAGTGGTGGAGATATTTTATAGTGATATTAATAAAATATTAGTATTGAGATTTGTAAAGGGTTTGATGGGAATTGACAAAAGAAGGGGGGTTATATATAAGGAAGGTGAGGTAGAAATTATGAAATGAAGTCACATGGGTGAGAGGGTGTAAACACGTTATGAAAGGTGGTGAAAGGTATTTTATTTATTTATTTATTTATTTTTACTATTTTTAGAATTATTGGAAGTTATGTTTTGTGATAAAAGTTAAGACAGCTGTTAATAAAAATATTAGTTAGGGACAGAGAGCAGTTGAGATGTGAATTATGTGAATGTGCTTCCCTCTAATTGATGTTTAATTTTGATTCAACTTAAAGATGTATCATGTGTTGCATTACATAAGAAAAGATCAAGTGAATCTTTAAACTGTTATTTAAGGTCTAATTATAGTAAAAATCCCTGCTTTGAGTGATTTATAAGTAGAAAAATTAAAGTTAATTACTTTAATTTTCTAGTCAAACTCACAAGCTAACTGAATGTCGGTTAAGGAAGAAAAATCAGTAGCTTTTCAATATATTTAATGCTTAAATATTCGATTTTGTTTGACTTTGTAGTATATCTAGTAAAACTTGCTTAAACATTTAGTTACCATAAAAATATCATGAATCAGAATATACTTTTTAATGTATTAGTAATAAAAAAATGTACTCATTGATTTCAATGTGGTCTATATATATAGTTTTCTAAAGCAATGTGACATAGAATTGAGCACTTTGATTGAATTTTTAATGAATGAAATATATAAAAATGTAGTTTTGTATTGTTTTTAACATTAAATGGATGTAAGTTTCTAGGATGAAGTAATGGCGTAAGGGTCACGTAATAAAAACGATTGGAAGTTAATTCAGGAAGGAGTTACTTGTTTGCTTGGGTTTAGTGCAAATAAACAACATGGTGCATGTGACTAATAAAGGTAGGTCACTATAACTCTAATCTTGTTTTGATTTGCAACGTTGAGTTAGCTTTCATCCTCCTCCCTTTTAATATTCATACTCAAAGTAGAATCATTGTGACGATAGCTTAATAGTCGGTAACTTAGATGAACTCATAAAATACATATTATGTTTTATACATTTATAGTTTTCATCGTGCTTAGTATCATAATCTTAAAAAAAAATTCAATGAAAGTAAAACTTTGTGACTCGGTCAACGACTCCGCACCTCTTAACTTGCAACCATATTCTCGCAACTTGAGCATCAATGGATGTAAATATTTTGAAAGTTTATTGGGTGCATTAAATAATACACTCAATGATAAATACTTTCTTACATATATTTGTAAAACTATAGAAACTTAATTTAACAAATTACATACATAAAGATCAAGTAGTACACGAGTCAAATCAATCCATGCAAATTATTTAATACTTTTTTACATATGAAATTTAATTAACTATTCTGTTATATTGTGCGAATTTGATGCTAGTAATATTACAATTTGTGTCCCCTTAAAAAATGTGTAACCGTTTAGGTTTCTCATATTATCTCTATCTCGAATTATTAATATCAATAGGTACTTGTCACGAATATATATTAATTATTATAGTATGTGAAACTTGTGAATATAACTTAATATATAATTATCATGTCACGTCAATACTAGAGTAATTATTGACCTCTTATTTTAAAGGAAATATTTAATTTAATTAGTTATTGTCATTATGCTAAATAACAAGTGACATTTTTAAAACTTCATTCTTTTTTATATGTAAAGTCGTCGGCTGTTGAGATCCAAAATATGTTCCATCAATATTATGATGATACTATTTATGCTTATCGTTAACTTTTATTATTGGAAATCCTGCAAAGGATTTCATGTATTTCGGCTTTCCGCGATAAAGATTATGAATAATGGGTTAAATTGGTGATAAACTATGTAACTTACTTGTTGCTAAAAATGATGATAAAACATCATTCTTGTTTTTATGAGGTGTTATTAAATCATTTTCCTTTTCAGGAAGGGTAGAAAACATGTATATAACTATTTTTTTATTTTGTATAGAAAGACAAATTTACACCTACCTCACATAATATATATACATTGTCTCTTCCGAAACATGAACTTATAACCTTTGGGTTAGAAGGGTTTCTCACATACTGCTAAACCAAATATCCTTTTGATAACATGTATATTACTGTTTTTTTTTATTGTTTTAACAAAAGAAGTGAAAACTTTACCGAAAGTAAAGAAAAGAAATAAAATAAGAGTGATAAGTGATCCAAGGAAACACAGGATTTTGAATCTATCATGTACCTAGGCCTCTTAAAATACAAATTGCTACATTAAGTTGGAGTAAAAAATAAATCATATATATTTAGTGTTTTATTTGCGTCATGTACAACTTGATAAGGGAACGTGTTTATAGTATTTGAAGTTGAAATAACCATTAAAATTGACGAAATAAATGGTTAAGAACGAAATATGTTCATTAGTCCAAAAACCAAGTAATAAAGACACCCCACATTGACACCAAAACACCAATTTTTTAAGATTTTTTTAGTTAAATTAATTTTTCAGCAATATATATATATATATATATACTAAATCTGATCATATAGAATTGGTTCAGTGAAGCGTACAACTTTAATGGCACTTACATACCGAAATAAATGAACCTCGAATAATAAGCATATCAAATCATAACATAAATGATAATATATAGATTTCTACTATATATGCGACTACATGCATTGTAATTGTTACTGCTTAGAAAACCTACGACACCAATATTTTGATTACTTTTTTTAAAGGAAAAACTTTTATATTATTCATAGGTTTAAGCAAGATCTAAAACCATAAAAGTCACTTATAAGTTATAACTTACAAAGGACACATCACCCAATTTGTCAAAAACTCACCATATTTATCAAAAAACTTAAGAAAAATATATATTACAAATCTATTTTATGAAAAGCTATTTTATAAAATATTTTAAGTGGTTTCATTTTTTAACCGTAAATAAAGATTTGAAGAGAAAAATAAAAATGCCAAAAGAAGAGTAGTATATTGACTTACCGATTCGTTCCTTTTTTTGTGTTAGAAATACAGCATAAGCAATAAGAAGTTAACTAGATACATACATCCCAAATTTTGAACCTATCACGTTTTTCAAATATGTTCGATCTATACGTTTCAGCTGTAACCATTTCATATTTCATAAATGATTATAAGGGGTGAGTTCATGAAAGTATGAGTTTTTTTGAAAGTATGAAAGTATCAATAGAAACGTGTCATGTGGCAAATATCCACTTTCCCCCACTTTTTTAAAAATTAAATATCTCATAAACGACAAGTCAAAAAATAATAAAAATTACACCATAATAATCGTCATATTTTCTCTTCGATTTAAGATCCCACAAGGCATACTTTCGACGAACTTTTTTTTTTTTTTTCATTTTTGAGGGTTAACACATGTGTTATGATGGATTAACAAAAGTGTTACCCGCGGTTATCACATGTGTTATCAACGACTATCACATGTGTTACAATCGATAGTCGGTGCTAACACATGTGTTAGTCGCCCGTAACATATGTGTTATTTGTTTATAATACATGTGTTACAAATTTTCAAAACCCACCAAAAAATGAAAAAAAAAAAAAAATTTCGTCGAAAGTATACCTTGTGGAATCTTAAATCGAAGAGGAGAAAACCCTGATTTTTATGGTGCAATTTTTATAATTTTTTGACTAACAATTATTTAAATTTAGAAAAAGTGGGGGAAAGTGAAAAAGAGTGGGGCCTTTGCCAAATGACACAATTCTGTTGGTACTTTCATACTTTCAAAAAATCTCATACTTTAATGATCTTTTGTTATGATTATAAACTTATAATGTATCCAACGACTGAACGAACGTTTGATTGGACAAAACATTCGGGCCCCTACAAGAAACTTGATTTGGGTCCAATCCATTAAGCATACTTACTTGGGCCACTTGTTCCTTCACTCAGAATTAGGCGTGAACAAAAAAACCGAACCCGAAACCGAAACCGAAAAAAACCCGAAACCGAAACCGAGAGAAACCGGTTTTTGGAAAAACCGGTTCGGGTTTTTCAAAAACCGCCGGGTTGGAAACCGGTTTGTATGTTTCCGTTGCAAAACCGGGTTGAAACCGGGTTGGGAAACCGGTTTTTAAAACCAGGTTGAAACCGGGTTTTCCAAAACCGGGTTGGAAAACCGGTTTTTAAAACCGGGTTGAAACCGGTTTTTAGCTGTTGGGACACTAGCCGTTTTTTTTTCAAAATTTGACCCTTTTTTGTTGTTTTTTTTTACAATTTTGCCATCCTAAAACTAGTATAAATAGATACCTTGGGTTTGGTTTATTCACAACACTCAATCTTGCTTATTCTAGTCTTTAAACACTCAAAACACTTACGATTTACGTACGAAACTCTCAAAAAATTCTCTACTTCTCTCAAAACGCTATTAAAATGGCAACTCAATCTTCTTCAACTTCCACCGGTGTTGGTTCTTCAAATGCACCAACTATTGTTCAAGTTTTGGTAACCAAACGAAATCCAAAGATTTGGTGTAATTTCGACAAAGTGTTATTGTCGGATGGTTCCACGAAGGCATTTTGTAAAAGTTGTGGTAAATTTTTGAAAGCCGACTCAAACACTACTTTGAAATCACATACCACAAAGTATTGTGATGGACTCAAAAGTAATCCCGAGTCGGGTCAAGCAACTATGTCACGGGATGGGGGTATTTTTGCATATCAAGCGGAGCGGTGTCGAGAAGCATTTGCCGGCTTTGTGATTCAAGAAGCTTTGCCGTTCAACCACTTCGACAACCCTCGTCTTACTAAGGTCATTCAAGATACTCTTCAACCGCGATATAATCATGTAAGTTGTCTTACTCTTAGACGTGATGCTCTTAAATTGTGGAAAAATGCTAAAACTCAACTAATAATCGGTTTTGAAAACTTAAATACAAATGTATCATTAACAACCGATGTTTGGTCGGCTCCTCATGGTTTGCCCGGTTCGTACCTTTGTGTTACCGCATATTGGGTTGATCCCTCAACTTGGCAAATGATGAAACGTACCATTGCTTTTGAAAACTTTGACTATCCTCACACGGGTAAAAACTTATTTTACATGTTACGAGATGTAATGAAAATGTTTAAACTAGAACAAAAGGTTTTTTCAATCTCGTTTGATAATGCAAGTAATAATACAAACCTAAGAATTCGCAAGGGGTGATGGTGACCAAAGTGCCACTAGCGAATATGGGAGGTATATCGGAACGGACTTTTTATCCTCAATACCTACCGAAAAATTCGCAAATTTTGATATTTTGGCTTGGTGGAAAAGGAGGGAATCTCAATTTCCCATTCTAACCATCATGGCCCGAGATTTACTAACCGTCCAAGCTTCTACGGTAGCTTCGGAATCCGTTTTTTCTCTTAGTGGTAGGGTACTATCTATACGAAGAACAAAACTCACACCGGCCTCATTAGAGATGTGTATATGCTTGAAGGATCACTTAGACGCCGCGGAACGTATACAAAACGTTTCAAATCTTGAAGGTGAAATGGAATACGAAGGAGATATACACGATATCGAGGTGGAAGCAGGTATGGCAATATCACTTTCCGATGAAGAAATTGCTCTCGATGAAGCTTCGCGAGAGGCTTCCACCGAAGAAGATTTCGACATTTGAAGACTACCCAAATTGAAGATGTTAGAAGAATTGAAGATTAATAAAAGTTGAAGATTTTTGATGATTTTGAAGATTATGAAGACTTATTTGTTTCAAGAATATTTTTATGAAGATTTAGAAGACTTTGTTTTAAGTTAGTGTCAAGACATGTTTCCATTCCTAATGTACTAGCATTCTATCCAAACAAATTTGAAGAATAAGTTAGTTTTCTCTAAAACACTTAACGCTCGAAGAAAATTGAATTATATAGAATTATTGGTTTCAATAATATTTTTATGAAGATTTAGAAGACTTTGTTTTAAGTTATTGTCAAGACATGTTTCCATTCCTAATGTACTAGCATTCTATCCAAACAAATTTGAAGAATAAGTTAGTTTTCTCTAAAACACTTAACGCTCGAAGAAAATTGAATTATATAGAATTATTGGTTTCAATAATATTTTTATGAAGATTTAGAAGACTTTTTTTTAAGTTATTGTTAAGTTATGTTTCCATACCTAATGTACTAGCATTCTATCGAAATTTTTTTGAAAAATACATTGTTTTTCCCTAAAACGCTTAACGCTCGAAGAATATTGAATTATATAGAATTATTGGTTTAAATAATATTTTTATGAAGATTTAGAAGACTTTGTTTTAAGTTATTGTTAAGTTATGTTTCCATACCTAATGTACTAGCATTCTATCGAAATTTTTTTGAAAAATACATTGTTTTTCCCTAAAACGCTTAACGCTCGAATAATATTGAATTATATAGAATTATTGGTTTAAATAATATTTTTATGAAGATTTAGAAGACTTTGTTTTAAGTTATTGTTAAGTTATGTTTCCATACCTAATGTACTAGCATTCTATCGAATTTTTTTGAAAAATACATTGTTTTTCCTTAAAACGCTTAACGCTCGCAAAAACCGACACTTTATGGAAAAACCGGGTTCAAACCGATTTTTGAACCCGAACTGGTTCCAACCCGGTTTTTGAACCCGAACCGGTTCCAACCCGGTCCAAACCGGTTTCACCCGGGTAGGGTTTTTCCCCCTCCAAACCCGAACCGGTTCCAACCCGATTTTTGGAAAAACCGGTTTTTGCTTGGCTTATAAAACCCGGTTCGGTTTTTGAACCCGAACCGGTTTTCCGGGAACCCGGTTTTTGTTCACCTCTACTCAGAATTTCGATTAACCACTTATATTTTCATTCTCAAAACAATCCAAATTCTTCTACGTTTTTACCTAGCAAGTAGCCACCATACTTTCTACCAAATGTCATTCATTTAACATAGTGTTTGTAAGTGGTCATTATTTAAACCTTTATTATTATAAGTATTACTAACATTTTATCTGAGTTTTGACCTTTGTAAATATCCAGCAAAAACAAGGCTTGTAGCTTCGAGTGAATGTTAACTCTGTATTCGCTAACAAAAGTAACAATATCTATTCTGATCAAAAGCAACTAAAAGAACATTGTAGTAACTTGAGAACCCCAAAAATAAGTACCTACAACTGCATGTCCCCTCATTGTGAAAGGATTTATCTTCTAGCGTAACAATTTGTTCCTCTTTTCCTAATTTTGTGATCGGCATATGGTGTGAGAGATATTGTAAGTCCCGCTCCAGCGACACGATGTTTGAAATACCACTGTAGCACCGAAATTCAAAAAAACTCTAAGAGCATTGTGATAGAGAGCTTTCGTGCATGCTTGTTTAACGCGTTAATGTACTCGACATTGTTTAATGTCATGTAAACATATGTCGTCTTTTTAGCATGACATCTTGAGCATCTTTCTCTCCCAACACGCAATCATGTCAAGTTGGATGTCATTGCCTCTATAAACACATCCTTCCTTGGTCATCAACTCTTTTAATATGTGACCAAACACTATCTTGTTTGCATGACGGCTATTCGCTAGGAGCTGAGAACGAGAACATGTGTGAACGTCAACAAACTTCCTGACATGGAAGTTCTCCTTATGCTGGATTCTGCGTGTACTCAATTGTCAATCACAATTATCCAAGGCACATACTACAACATAGTGAAGTTTTTCGGAAAGCTTTAACCTAGTCGTAAAACCCTCTTCGAGACACTTGGTTTCCTACTGAAACTTCAAGTCCTTTTTACTTTCAAAAACTTTTCCAAGTTT
Source organism: Logfia minima (assembly GCA_963921325.1). Taxonomy (NCBI): domain Eukaryota; kingdom Viridiplantae; phylum Streptophyta; class Magnoliopsida; order Asterales; family Asteraceae; genus Logfia; species Logfia minima. The sequence goes on along the minus strand of OY992771.1, from coordinate 3,606,150 downwards.
TACCCGGTAAGAGGGTTCAAACATGGTAAGCGACCGTTTTATACCGTCCTTCTCATTTTCTGATAAAAGTGGCGGCATATTCCAAAATTCATCTTCTCGCTTTTATGATTGTGGTAGTGGTTTGTCAATTTCATCCCCCTCATCATCTTTCTCGTGCTCTTCATTAGAAACAATATAATTTTTAAACGGATAGTCAAATGCCTTTTATGGATAGACATTTTCTTCCCCATAATGTTCAATATTTGGATCATCCGCATGATAAGTCGAATAATCATGATTATCATGGGTGACTTGTGAATAATCATGATCCTTCGCAACATCCTCGGTTACTTCTTCTACCATAAAATGTGGGTCTTGGTTGTTTTGATGTGAGTATTGTTGAGTGGCATGGTATAATAATGTGGATATGGTGGTGGATAAGGAAACGAAATTTGATATTGTGGATTCATTTGGTATTGAGGATTTTAAAATGGTTGGTTGTATTTATCGGTTTGTAGTTGTTGAAATTGTTGCTGAAAACCACCACTACTACTATTGCTAGGTTGATTGCTACCCGTATCCGAAACATTTCTTACAGTATTAACAATGTATAGTTCTACGGGAGCATTATTCATTGCATGAGTAACAAATTCCTCAAGATCATCTACGTCATCAGTTATATCTAGGACAAACTGATCTACCTTGTATTTCATATGAACATCACTATCAAGTGGTAATCTTAATTTTCTAAAAAATGTTTTTAAATAAACTTTGTATGAAATCAACTTTTCTAGTGCTATGGGAAGTTTTTAAATAACTCTTGTGCAATCTATTGGCTTATACATTGGGATGCCGTTAATAAATTCAAAATGACCTCCATAACAAACATAAACCTTAAACTTTTCATTTACTTGACACATTTTGCTTAGGAAATCAAAATAAATAGTTTAGTAAAAGTGTAGAACTTTAGTACGTTGAAGATCTTCAACAAAATCATAATTAAAACAAAATAAGCATCAATTTCGGTAAGTGAGAGTATTTTAAAGATGATGAGATTTTTCTGTGAAAAAAAAAGCTGAAGAAATGAAATGATTTTAAAAGAAATAATTACATCCGAAAAGTCCATAAAATCTTATCCAAACTTGATTTTTTAAATAACACATTTTATCCA